>WETZ01000078.1:0-52541 GCA_011034095.1 Fusarium cf. aywerte
GGGCATCTCACTCTCAGGCATCTGATGGCGTGGCAACTCCATGCGGGCGAATCGCGAGCCATAGCTTGCGGTTGTGAAGGCATCCTCCTCGTCAGAGACTTGCACCTGAGATGTCCTGGAGCCACGGGAGCGGGCAGTATGGACGACGGAAAGATGACCCATGATTTCAATGTAAGAGGGTGCTGCGCTGCTGTTTCTATTGATAGAGTGGAGGTGGTCGTGATGAGTTCCTCCTGATGATATCCTTAGCGTTGGTCTCAAGAGTAGGGATGAGAACCGGGAGGCCACCAGCTTCGTGGACTGTACTTAAAGAGAAAAGCATATGTTACTATTAAGCTGGAAGCAGAGCAGCTTCGCAGCTGTGGTAGAGGTTGTGTCACCGTTGCGTCACCGTTGCGTCGTGGATCTCACTAATCAGTGGTATGGACTCACAAGAGGAGATGTGGGGCTGCCAAAAACTGTAGTTTTGGTATGCATAGATGCCGTGCTAATTGAGAACAGAATCATGAGAAAGACCAAATAAACTCGATAGGCTATGATCGCCCAATGGAAAATGGCGATAGTGACCGATATTCACGTCATNGTGGGGCTGCCAAAAACTGTAGTTTTGGTATGCATAGATGCCGTGCTAATTGAGAACAGAATCATGAGAAAGACCAAATAAACTCGATAGGCTATGATCGCCCAATGGAAAATGGCGATAGTGACCGATATTCACGTCATCGTAACGGCATTGGACATAAAGAGGGCACAGCACGCACATGTTGAGCTACGGGACAGTGCAGCTACAGGGTCAAAATGACGAAGCAAGACCATTGCTATCATGACAATTGCCTTTAAATGAAGGCCTCATCCAAATCTGTCTTCCGTGTTCAGCATTATTGTCATTGAGAAGTTCTATTGGTAGCTGGAGTCTATGGAAGTGCTGAGGAGTGTGGTCTACATACTTGACGGTGGCCACGGTGTCTCGAAGATGATCACGTAGTGCTCTGAGCAATTACTTCGTGGTTGCTTATGGGTTACAGTTGCTTCCTGGAGGGCTGATCGCGCCTTACTGGGATTGGTCGAAATCTTTAGGGTGCATGTGATGTAACTGCGAGGGTTGCTGGTGTTGTGAACTGATTATTGTTAAGTCGAAAAATGTGGAAATTCCTGCTGCTACACATGGTATAGCCGCGAGGGTAGTAGCACCTTTNCTGATTATTGTTAAGTCGAAAAATGTGGAAATTCCTGCTGCTACACATGGTATAGCCGCGAGGGTAGTAGCACCTTTAGATCCTCTCTTGAAAGAAGACAGCTCGTTTAAAGTCATCAACTACCAAGATATGGTTTAATCCTTAGCCCGCTGCGCCCTCTGAAATCATTGTCAGGCGAACTTCATGCGCTAACGAAGCATATAGCCTCAGATCTCGGCTGATTGGATATAGAAAGCCTCGCGTCCCTAGCGGTGCGTTGAACAGGTCTTGATAGCGGCTCCCTCCGCGTAGAGGAACTGGTACTGCTGTTGCTTAGCGTTAATAAAAATACGCTCCCTCTCACAACCGGGAGAGGTAGAATGACAGCATCGGCCTGAGTTAAATCCCTGATCGTTTCCATATTACCTCGTTTCAAGAGGTCCCTGGGTAGCCGGCCATAGGTCTAGCGCAATGCCCAAGGTTAAAGTTCGTGAAATTATCGTTACCTGATTGACACTAGTATGTGGTTGAAGAAGTGGCTGCACTTCACAGACTCACAAAGCGAGACGTCATCATCAATAAACCTACACAAATTTAATTATGCAAATCAGAAGCCTCCACATCCTTTCACTCTTGACTTTCGGCCGTTAAGCTTTCTGCTTTTCTTATAGCTACTGTAGCTCCCAATAATGTATCCCGCCACTGTAATAGCCCTTCCTGATCTCCTACCTACTCATTCCAGTCTTGTCCTAACTATGACCTTAAGCTGTGTCTTCAGCTCACCTTTCCTCCTTTTCTTATCACCATCAACACTTAAGTTACCTTTCCAATGAATCTTTTCGTCCCAAATTCAATGTACGAGGTAAAGCAAGGCAGTCTTCAAATCCTACCCGACTCAGTCTTCTCATTTACAGAAGCCTCAGTATCCCTTGACGCCGCGAACCCTTCTCGACCTTCCCAGTCACGCCAGTTATCTGCCGATCGCGTGCGCTTAAGAATTAATTAATTTAATAGTATTAGTATAATATAAGGGATTTTTATCTTATATACTTATCTATCTTATGCACTTATTATAGATATTATATACTCTCGACCTAAGCTCTACACATACGGCCATTATTTTCCAAAGTCCAAGCCTCACTTCCGACACCCTTAAAGTTATAAAAGAAATCATCAGGATCATACTTTCTCTTGATATCCACCAAGCGGTCCCAGTTAGGGCCATAAAATACCTCCTTCCAGTTAGGCTCATTGAAATCGGCCTCGTTCATATATGTGCCACTTCCAGGAGTAACGTCAATCATCTGGGGCATGTATACCTCAGTGATCTTCTTCTGATCAGCAATCATATCATCCCAACGGGAAGCATCCCAAAGAGAGCCGAACTGCAGCGATATAATCGCCTTGCGCCACGCAGGGGGAACTGCATTAGATACACCAGGGTAGCTCTCAAATTTGCCGCCGCTACCAGCAAGAACAAGTCCAGCAGAGGCAAAGTTTCGGAGGACCTTGTTGAAATCGGCGCCGTCAACGACTGAATAGGGGATAAGACGACCACCCCACTGGAATTGAGCAGCTTCGAGGTGACCACCGGGCAGAGGGCCATTATAGAGCTCATAGTGATCGCGGAAACTCAGGGTAGAGTAGGACGCCGTGAATTGGAGGCCAGCCTTGGTGAGGTAGTCGGTAAAAGGGCCAAGGATGGTATCACGGACGAAGTCTCCAGTTGAGTTGGCAATAGTGACGGGTGTAATAGCGAAATAAGCTCCAGTGAGGACATAGGTAACTGTGGAACCGTTGTCAATCATGGCGGGAAGAAGCTTGTGGAATTCAGTGACAGCAGCGTAATATGCATCCTTATCTGCGCCAGCCATAAGCGTAAGTTTAGCACCACCAACGGTACTAGTCTTATGGGCGCGAACAGTCATAGATGTTACGACACCAAAGCTTCCGCCACCACCGCTCATAGCCCAAAAAAGGTCTTTGTTGTAAGTGGCAGAGGCCTTAGTAATAGAGCCATTTGCAGTAACGACCTCGTACTCAAGGACATTATCGGCGCCGAGGCCGTAACTGGTACTTAGAGGAGAATGGCCACCACCAAGAGTGAAACCAGCNTCGTACTCAAGGACATTATCGGCGCCGAGGCCGTAACTGGTACTTAGAGGAGAATGGCCACCACCAAGAGTGAAACCAGCAAGGCCAACAGTGGGACACTCGCCAGTAACACTGGTGAGGTTATTGGCATCGGCGAATTCAACAGAATCATAACCCTGAACCCCAGCACCAAGCTTGAGAGCAGGGCCAGTGTACAGGCGGTCAGACCACTGAACAACTTCCTGGCTCTTGAGATGATGAGTCCAGATCGCAAGGCTGCCAGCGCCAGTAGAACGACCAAAGTAGCTAAAAAAAGAACGTCAGTAAGGCTAATCAACCCGGCCTTGGAAGAACATACTCATGGGCTGTGTTTCGGACGACTAGCCGGATGTTGAAGTTGTTGGCGAACCGAATAGCGGCAGCCACATCGCGGGCATTGGACACCTTGACGGCGTAACTGACATAGTTCCCAAGAGTGCACGGCTTTGACTTTGTCACAAACGGATCACAGGACTGGTTGGCGAACCAGTTCTGCATAACCGAAGACGAAGTCTCGATACTATCGATCGTTAGTGTCGAAGGCTTTTTCGCTGGAAGAGTTCTCACGTACTGTGTCATGGGCCACTTCCACTCACTCTTAAGAGCGGCGCAAGCGTCCTCGTCGTAATTGGGGTCGTGGCAGGGCGAGCCAAGGGGCACAGTTTTGATAAGAGCGCCATTGACGGTGCTGTTAAACTTGGCCCACACTTTGTCGGACGGCCAGCAGTCATCGCTGGGTAGGCAGCGACATTGGTTGCGAGCGCTGGAGTTACCGGTGAAGAGTGCTAAAGGCAGAAGCGCCAAGGAGAAAATTGACTTCATATTGGGCAATTAGGCTTTGCTGGGCGGAATGAGCAGANGACGGCCAGCAGTCATCGCTGGGTAGGCAGCGACATTGGTTGCGAGCGCTGGAGTTACCGGTGAAGAGTGCTAAAGGCAGAAGCGCCAAGGAGAAAATTGACTTCATATTGGGCAATTAGGCTTTGCTGGGCGGAATGAGCAGAAGTGGTATGTCAGGAGGGGGACAATTATGGTATTTATGCATGAAATTTGGCGTTGTATCACCTGTTCACCTTCTAATCTACATCTAGTCTACTACACAGGCTCCCAACCCTTCAAGTCTCACCGGAGCACTAGCAAGCATGGGCTACAGCTGCTAGTTGAGAGAATTCGATGCTTTCTCCACATGCATTGCCTTTCATGGCAGATCCCCCAGAGGGAACAGTGTTAAGGGTCTAAGGGAGTATATCCGTATCCGAGGTAAAGATACCTCAATGGTCGGAGATTACGTATGAAAGAAGGAAAACTCGCCGTACCCCTGCAGTCTATGGCACCAGATTGTCTTGGCAGGCGAGAACCCGAGCTGACTAACATGCAGGTAAAGGCAATGATCTGCAGATAATAAATTACACACAGAATCATTGTCTTACGGATCGGGTTTAGACGGATAAGAGAGGGGGGCCACTTATCAAGAAGACGGATATATCACGAGTCAAGTATTGGGGCTTAAAAAGTCAAACTAAAGAAAATCCACATTCGGTATCTGAGCGTTCTCCATCAGATGGTCCTCATTTGGACAAGACGATAAGTCTGTTGTAGACATGCTGACAATGGTAACATCCTTGGACGGTAAGTACTCCCAACGTAGGTTTACGCCGAAATAAGGTCTAGTCACTCGCTCGCCTCCGACATCTACCAGTCTTTGCCTGGAAAAAGGGCCGATGCCACTCAAGCCAACATGATCTAGTTCGTCCATACTCTGTAGTCTTAACGGCCTTGGACATCGTCCCAATACCACCATACCGGCCCCTTAAAACGCCCCTTGCAGAGCCGCCTCGACGACGAATCAAAGGCGTGGAGGTTCCAGACTAGCGGCGAATTACTTGCCGGAAATAAGGCTTGGATCTTCTTGGCAGCCCGTAGCGCAAGAGGCTAACGTGGCCGGTCTCTAGCGGGTTCACATCAGCAAATGGATCTTGTGGATATACATGGATTAATCGACTTTCGGCATCGAGGTTGTTTTTAAAATCCTGGAAGAGTTTCTCTCTAGGTGATCTACAGGCCCCGTGCGGAGCGTTCGGGAATCTGAATGTCAATCTATGTCGATCAAGCCATGATCTTCATTTTTACTTCGGCCAACACAACAATGCAAGGCGTTTGAAGACGTAGAAAAACCTGTTCTTTGGTTTGATATGGGAGGCAAGCTTCGATGATAAGAATCAAGAAATTCAAACTGAGGTATAGAACGCAATACCGCTAACCTAATTCAGCACACTTGTAATGATTTCGGTGGCTTTGCAACCGTCAGATCAATCATTTTTTGTATATTTGTGTGTATTGATTGTGTTGTATTACGCCCTATCGTGGGTTACGCATTCAAGGGGAGTTTTCTATCTTGGGAATCTCTGCTTGGCTCTGCTTGGCTGAGCTCACAGTGCAAGGCTGACCTTCAGGCTTGCTCCCTGTCACATCTTGATATGTCAGGCGTGCCAGTCTATACATGAGTGAAAAATTAGAGGATCCCTGAGCTTTGAATAGTGTCACTTGAGCCGAAGTCGAGTCGTCCTCGCATCTCTCTGGTGACGTGCGTTCAGCTGCGTGCCGTCGACGTGCCACAGAACCTGTCGAGAATACTGATACCCAAAAAGGAATTATGAGGTGAAAGGAGCAGATAGACGGAGGATTTTATCTTTCTTACAAAGCTCAAGTTAGGGCCTTATGCTTATCCTGAGAGAGTTGTCGGGATGGAGGGTCGGTCTTGGTGCCTCAAATTGTATGCGCTATAGTGTTTTTGTTTTAAAGGGTAACCTTGATCTTTCCCCAGAGTGATATTGCTATAAGGCTCAAGCATAATGAAGTTTAAGTTAGGGCATAGCTGTCACCATAAGCTTCGGTGGCCTTGATAGGCGAAAAGCTTATTCCAGACTTTTGTGAAACATCGGTGCCATATGCTAGAAATGTGAGGAAAACACAGGAAAGATAAATATAGTTCTTTGCTACCGTTAGGTACGCCATTCATCATTAAATATTGGCTTGAATTGACAAACAGATCCTTGGCTTATACGTAGCCCCCACCAGGGCGCCGAGTACTTCTGCAGATAGGTTGAATTACAGCGACCCCGGACATATCGACGGTGAGGCTTGACGCCAGAGACTGGCTGAAAGAAGCTGGGGTAGAAATAGCTAGAACATAATATATACTTGTGAATTATCTTGAATACTTATTTATTTCTGATCTATTACCGTAGTATAATATTATCATGCGGGAAGCCCTTAGGAAGAAGCCCACATAAGATCTCCACAGGAAGGCATCCTTGCAGCGAACCATCCTCACCCTCGTCAGTTTCTTCATTGTCCATCAGAAAGAAGCAATCCCCTATAATCTCAAAAGCAGGCTCTGAGGTTCCTGCTACCCGCCGTAATACGAATGGACTGTTTCCACCTGGCAACATGCGAACCTCGTCCCCTGGCATCATCGATCCTGGTCCAAGTCCCATTCCTTGCTCCAGTGTAGTGAAGAACGCCCTCCCTTCGGTCGTAAGCCTCATCTCCGTATCAAATGACTTCTCGATGTCTAACCCAACATCCTCCTCGGCTTTCCCGACTACGGGCCCTTTCCGAAGCACGTGGTAAATCGCGGAATCCTGATTGCGAAGCTGGGGTAATACAGAAGACTCGAACCAGCTCCATAGCACTCTGGTCTCTTGGGGCCGACGAAGTTGCCGAAACTTCCCGGGTGATTCCTCATATAGTTCGCCAACGAGAGTGAAAGCGAAACGCAAAGCAACATCTTGACTCTTACATCCTAGCGCGCATCTCGCCCACTTAGCGATAGTGAGTATACGCGAGGCCGAATCGGCCCAGGTGATCAACCTCTCAGTACGATCGACCACTGTAGCAATGTACTGCGAGCTTATATGTAAGATGTCTTTGCTTTCACGAAGCGCCTCCGATTGCTTCAACCTCCCCAATTCCAGAACCCGCGAACTGTCGAAGGGGAGTTGATCAGAACCAGTTTCCTTGAGCCACCGCATCCACGATGTCGATTCAAAGAAAATAAATTCGGTTGAAAATAGACCGGTATAGTCATGATCGGTGTCGGCGACGTTGTTGTGATGCAAGCTGATAAGATCTTTGCAGGCGCGTTTGGTTTGCTTTACTGCACGTAGTGTATCTTGGTGAGTCGAGAGGTTCAGGACTTCTGAGGCCGCATGAATAAGGTCAGAAAGCCGGTTTAGCTCTTCTCCATCAATGGATGGCTCTTGAGAAACGTTGAAGGTGATGGAGTCCGTTAAAATACGTTCTCTCTGGAGGGATTTTATCGCCTCATTCTTCTCCTCGTTTGACCAGGCTAGCAGACCTCTGGAGGACAGTTTGTTCCATGTAAATGATTCCAAGCTCGAGAATGCACTCGTTATGACAATGTCCCAAGACCACGAATGCGGTAAACGAAAAATATAGGCAATACGTATTTCAGACAGATCGATATAGTTTTTCTTTTCACCAGATAATAGTGTATGTAGATCGTTTGTGTTGTATGGTTCTGCTCTGATCTGCTGAAACTTTTGAACCCAAAGGTCAAAGACCCTTGAGCAGTATATCCTATAGCAACACGTTATGATGTCCCTCGTACACCACTCACTTAAACGTGGGGTAAGTGGCAAAGATGAGTGCGCTTCAATGAATTTCCGTATTGGTGTTGTCGACCAAAACCTTGGACCATTCTTTGCAAATTCTGCGTACATTGCTTCGCACAAGTGGATTGCATCTTTTTGTGAGCGGTCGAGACTTTCCCTGCACATCAACTCTTCTTCATAAGTTTCTGTCCTGAGTATCTCCTCATAGCGAATCAGGCCGTCCACAATATCGGTTGGTAGCGGTCTTCGTTTCTCTGCTTCGATTTCTTCGCGCAGGTTATGCAGGTTCGTTGCCACACGTTCCCAATACTTTTGTTCCCTGTCGATACACTCAATTCGCCATCTTAAAAACATGTTGCATGTTCCCCCTAGCTGCATGCGGCGACGATCTGGCTCTTCAATCGCAACACTCCAATCAGGAATCCAGGTTGGGATACCACGGCTATTCTTCCTTTTCATGTCACCAGAAAGTGCTGCTAGTGAGCCACTGTATCTGATGAGATCAATGACGGTGCTTCGGTAGACTTGGTGTGTGCTCAGAGAATAGTTTGGCTTGATGGTCTTGATATCGCTCGCGAGTCCAAGTAGCGCAAAGACCTTGTCACGGTCATCAGTGGCCTTACGGCTAGAGAATTCCTGCAAGAGTGACAACAGTCCAGTTCCTTGTTTGTCAGTCCACTCCCTCCGCAATCGTTCAATCTCGAAGACTTGTCTGGCGAATACAGGCAGGACCTTGGCGTGTTCTCTTTCAATGCCCAAAAAGTCACCAGATCCTAGATCATGCCGACCCCATCCTAATTTCTCACAGACCCTTGCTGAATTGGCAAACTTGGCCCAAGGAATACTGACGTTTCCATATTGAACCAAAACCTCTGATGAAACAGTGGCCTCTTGAATGACCCAGACACGTTGCCACCATTGACTGTTAATGAACTTTCGGACAAGCTCAAAAAGCCTCAACTTTGATGCAGCCTTTCCGTCCGCAATGCATTTAATTGTATCCCTGTAGGCATCAACGTCTTCGAGAAGCCGTATAACGCAGATTGTGCAAAACGAGTACCATTTTTGGCGCCTACATAATGTCTCCCAAGACTTACGAAAATGATTGATCAAAGGAGCATCTTGAGCAAAAGTTGTAAATGCTACCGGAGCAGGTGGTAGAGATTTTGCGTAGTCTTGAGGAATTCGATAATGAGAACCATCACCCAAGAACACGATTACGCGTTGTGCTCGGGCGTAGATATCTCTCATCATGGCCACTTGGGAACTTCTTTCGATGTTATCATCCTGATTAATGCACTAAAAAGAAAATCGTTCAATCTTCCGTATATAAAGCCAAAGCTTGGAAAGACATACTATGGCATCGATCCAAATGAGCACGAGATGTCTCTCATCTCTCAAGTGTCTGATAGCACAGGCGAGGTTTACACTGATCCTATGGTCATGCCCATCAATCTGGATAGTCTCCCTGGCTTTGGAGGCGCCCCAAACGTAGGAGAGCGCTGAGTAGGGTCGACTGCCATTCTTTTCAACTTCGAAGGATTCGTATTCGAAGCTGCAACAGATAGGATCATGCCATGTGCCGTTGTGGATTAAAGCGAGGCGCGTTTCCCGGCCATTCATAGGGCGTTCGTACAAAGAATCTGTTGTATGAGTAAGTGAAGGAGTTGCAAACATGATAGCTAGCGAGCTGCAGTATCATGGAGTTGAATAAGTACGGCAAGTAGATTAAAAATAGGGCGCTATAAAGACGAGCATTTATAAACCTCTCAGGTTAATGGACTGACGATGATGCCTTGCTGCCTAAATGTCTATCGGGGAAAGTCTAATAAGTTTTTGGCGAGACTCCATTGGGTACGAAGAATTATAAATAGTTTCCGTCCATTTATTCCTGGTCAGCAATTTGTGTCAGCGCCGATGTATCTTCACCTGTCTTCAGTTAACTCACCTGACGAGCGCATCACCATAAGCAACTGCAGCAATCATCAACTCAGAACGCTCCATATCATGACTCGAATAGTAACCAGCAGTATAGATAGATGATATTTTGTATAAATAAGTAAGAGGGTCTCATCGTTCGGTTATTGCATTTTCCATCCGCTTTAGTTTAAGCCAGGGCTCTCAGATTAGCTTATATAAGGTGCTTACACTTTAAAATTCCAGTTTAATAATCCCAGGACTTGTTGAGGTATCGGGAGGATCGAACATGACTTTACAGTTATCAGGTTATAGGTTGTCAAGAATGCGGTAATGGTGCTGACCAGGCAGATTTGTAATAAGAGCCCGGCGCTTTACTGCAGAACCAGCACCTTACGACGTATGTTTTGATTGGGGCCTCGCTCTCTGGAACTCCCCCATGCAGAGCTCGATGCATGTATGACCTATCACATAAGTCATCCGTGGCTGTACTGCAACGCACAGCATAAGAAGATAATTAGTCCAATCGACCGTGAGGCAGCTCGGCTCAGCTTCAGGCATAAATACACAAACGGTCTGGGAGGTTGCATATTCCTCGGTCGCTATTGAATGTATGGTACCCAAGAACCCACGTGGCCCCTTAGCTGGATGGCCATGTGTCAGCCTAGTATGCAGGTATTTAAAAGTGACAATCCCTCAACAACCAACCAAGGAAGCAAAGGCAATTACAGCAGAGCAAATTACTCAACTCAGTATGTATAAAGCGAGGTGGGATACAACATTGCGGTCCAAAGAACCACCACGCATACTGATATAACAAATATACCTTTACTACCTGACACAATAGTTTCATGGGACTGTCCAACATCTGATACAGGCCCCAGCCTATTAGTCTTTAGTTCAAAAAATATGTTTATCATGGGATGCAGTCCTCGCTTTGAATAGGTATTGTGCTCAAAGAATACGCATCTATACTTATAATATTTTAATATCAAAACTCAATTGCATTTGACTACAATGGCTACAGAATCAGACATTAGTTTACAGAGATTCAGAATCAAGGAAGCAACGCGGATTAATATAGGTCTGATAAGTAAGAGGTATAGACGAATTCTATTCTAGCATACTTTGTGGCAGACTTGCGGTCTAACAGCAGTGCAACAGGTCAACAGAAAGTCCCGTAAAGGTCGTTCTACTTGTTGGTCGATCGGGCGCCGGGAAGTCTTCACTCGCAGAGCAAGCCACAGGTGCAACGGGATATACTGGCGACACTATTGATTCAGGTAGAAAAGAAATGCCGTTGTTGGTTTCTATCACTGATGCAGTTGGGGTAGTGACAAACGACTGCGAGGTGTTACGCAGCGACGTCAACGGAACCGAGTACTTCTTCATCGACACGCCTGGATTCAATGAAACCGTACCTGCCTCGACGATCTTTGAACAGATTATTTTGTTTCTACAGCCAATCCAAAACCACAAGATTCTTGTCGCACTGTGGTATGTCGTCGATATTACAAAACAATACACAGAAATGGATGCATTGGCAATCCAGCGAATTCGTGAGCTTTGGGGAAAATCCTTCTTTCCCCACATCACGATCATTTTCACACATTACGATGCAAGCCTGTCTTTGGAGGAGCCCGATAATACCCGTGAATTGGTGCAGGACGTATATGATGAATTACGCCAGAATGGCGCAACAATTTACAAGCATAGAAAGGTATACCATGATGGTCTCGAAACGCATGAAATAATTCACTGGGGTCAACAGGGCAGGTCTGAATTGACCCGTCAATTGAGAAACATGATGACACGGCGTTTCCGTAATTTCGGACTAAGAGCTCTAGACCGTCGTAGATTGTACATGTTCCAATCCCCTCTCTCCTTCATCGAGCTTTGTCTCCAATCGAATGCGAGCATATCCTGCTAGAAGAAGAGGAGGCATTCTAGCAAAAACACCAATAAGTCCGAGTTTCCAAGGATGTACTAGAGCAATGATAGTACTGGATATAATATTAATAACAGATTGAACGACCAGTGCCACATTGAAGCCCATCAGTTCTAATACAGCTTGTGACTGGGTGTAAATGCGACTGACAAGAGCACCAACGGTGTTCTCTGGTCTATCGGAGAAACGCAGGCCTTGTCTCAGCATACTACCGAACAGCCCGGCGCGGACATTCTGGCTCAGGATCTAGATTTCAAATTGGTAATACGGCGATCCAGTTTCTATTCCCAAGCACACCTGGGCAATAATGGTTGAGATCCATCCCATCACGTAAAAAAGCCGCCAAAGTTCCTAGGCCAACGATAAAGTACATCAAAGATACAAAGTCACCACCTTTGACTAAACCTGAGGATGTGAAGACATTTATGACTTTAGCAAGTAGTAAATTCTGTCCTGAGTAAACAGCAGCTACTTCATTTGGTTAGAGCACATAACTGATGGCGGCTGTGTAGGGGCAGACTTATCTCCAATAGCACAGGCAATGAATATGATGGCAAAGTAAGCTCGAAGCTCAGGAGCCGACGTAATCAATTTCCAGATTGTGTGTAGAAGCCTCGTAGATGTGTCAAGGTTAAAGTCTTTACTATTCATCTGAGAGGCGAGGCTCTCGTCGATGGCAGAATTGCATATTGCGAGAGACTGAACAGGCTCTATTACATCAGTAGATGCTGTCGAATCTTCGTCAGATGTCTGGATATCCGAGTCGTTCTTGCTCGTAGACAAATCCTGGGCCTTGAATAGCTTGGAGTAAGTGCCATTGAGGGTCACTAGATCGCCATGCTTTCCCTGTTCAACAATTTTGCCGTTAGACATGACCACAATGTTGTCAGCACCTCGGATAGTGGCCAGTTTGTGAGCAACGACTAGTGTGGTCCTGTTCTTGGAGACGCTGTCGAGTGCCTTTTGGACGATACCTTCGGGGTGCGGGTCGAGTGCTGGGGTGGCTTCATTCAATAAGAGAATAGAAGGCTCGGAGACAATGCTTCAAGCGATGGCAATCGCAGTAAGGTGATGCCTCAGGATTCCTCAGTAGCCAAGGCGGTTAAGATCAGATTATTCTGGCTAGTTTATGTGCAAGAAAAAAGTCTTTCTTTGCAACTTGGTCGTGGCGTGTAATAATTATATTTCACGATCTTCTCTCGGCTTCTGATAATAGCAAGCGTTATTAATAATCCATGTTGTCGCGCTCATTCTGACCAATTGTCAGTTTGCAAATGCCAGGAAAGACTCTGCCCTGCCCCCGAGTTTTAGCTTCGTCTAGTATCAACTGACAGGACATCCGATAAGCTATGGCCTTTCTCTGTAATATCCTCGCTACTAGCATAGTGCCTTGATGGGGCCTTAACTACCGTAAAGATAATTGGCAAGGAGGCATTGAGCGTAACACGGATTGAACAGATGGCCCAAAGTTACTTGGTTTCGTAGCGTCAAGCACGTTCGTATTCAGGACGCAATCGACACAGGACTTGGTACTTAATGTAATCAAGTTCCGCCAAATACTATGAGGCTATAGTATGCACTTGTCATCAACTCACCACGGGGTCAATCCAGAATATTTAAATAGCAAGATATGTATTGGCTTCCAGTCCAGCAGCTACTATTTGTTGATTTTATATGCAATCGAACAACTATGTACAGAGTATAAAATAAAGATAACCGTGACAACTCAAAACTGCAACGATCCCCCCCTCATGACCAGTGATCTAACCCTGTTAGAGGCTGCGCTTAGCGGAGAGCGTTAACAACGGCGCTGTAAGCAGGCTTGGGGTTGTAGTTGGCATCGAAGAGAAGGCTGTCGTGCTCCTTGCGCCAAGAGTTCTTATCAGAGACACCCCAGGCGGTAATACCAATACACTTAGGGACGTTAAGGCAGGCCTTGGTGACGGTAGCGTAGTCGTTGGCAGGGGCAGTACGGATGTCAAGTTCAGTAATAGCAACCTCCTTGACACCAGAGTTGGCAAGAGCAGTAAGCGCACCCTGAATTTGGCCAGCAGCACCGGGATCAAGGTGAGTTTGGGAACCAATGCCGTCAATGGGAATACCCTGAGATAGCCACTTCTGAACATGAGGGACCATGCCCTTAGTGACCTTAGAGGCACTAGCAGAATCAAGACTATAGTCGTTGATATACAGCTTGGCGTTAGGGTCAGCCTTGCGGGCAGCACGGAAGGCAATGCCAACATAGTCGTCGTTGCCGAAGACGTTGTTGAAGTGGGAGTCCTTGCGAAGAGAGCCGTCCCATTCGAACATCTCGTTAACAACATCCTGTTATTGTTAGAAAAATCCTTTCTTGTATGGTTTAGAGTAGAGTAGTCATACCCAGGCATAGATCTTGCCCTTGTAGCGTCCAACGACATTGGTGACATGGCTCTCAATAACCTTGGTCAGAGTAGCCTTGTCGTTAATGTTCTTAACCCACTGAGGGAGCTGAGAGTGCCAAACCAGAGTATGACCTCGGACTTTGAGGCCATTCTGGGTAGCAAAGTTGACGACCTGATCAAAGCTTCCGAAGTTGAACTTGCCCTGGCTGGGTTCAGTAGCATCCCACTTGGCAGAGTTCTCAGGCGTAACAGCACCAAAGTCGGCCTTAATAATAGCAGTATCCTTAGCAACGCCAAGAAGGTTAGGGTCGGTGATAGTTCCGTAGTAAAGCTTGCCCTTGTTCTTGATCAGCTTGTTGATGCTATCGGCAGCTTGACGGGGTTCGATAGCCGTAGGAACGGCCGCGACCAGCGAGGCAGTGAAGAGGAAGGAAGACAGCTTCATTGTGGAGAGTTGTTTGAAAAATTTGAGGAAGAAAGATAATGGTTGACCTGCAAGGGGTAAAAAAGCAAGAGATAGGTAATGAATGTAGATGTTTGAGTGGATTGGTATCGGAATGCCAAGTGCCAAGAGGGAGGACTGGAGTGTCTTAAATACCTAAATCCAGTTGAGCCTTGTGCGATTCAACTCCTCAAAGGAGTCAATGCACGGGATTAGTTTGTCCGATTGAGCTAACCATACTCAGTATTCGGACACTGCTCCGTTTACCTAGGGCTGTTTCGAGAGACTGTCGTTGAAAGGGGTTATGCCGAGACAGGGGTTGTAGAGTCGCGGCAGCTCTACATCCTGGGTAATTTCCAGATTAATGACGGGACTTTTGGGCACTTGCATTGCATCGTTTCTGGGGTGCATATCCATTACTCCGTAATTCGCGTCTACGACCAAGCTACGTCTCACCGTCATCTGATTCACGGTTGAATGGCATGTTTTGTTTCTTTCTGTCGAAAGATCGACAAGTTTAGGCGACATGCTGTTTACTTGGCGTGAATGTTTTCACCAAGTTCAGCTGAAACTCGAACAAAAGTCAAAGCAAACGGGACTAGTGTGTCAGTGGTGACTAAGGTCCACAGAGGCACCGTATTGGCAGGGCTGAACAGGCCCTTAGGGGACTGATCATTTCGGGAGAATAGCCTAAACATATGTATCTCGAACTCATAAAACCGGGAAACACGTGGGTCGTGTTTCATGTAATGAGGTGGGGTCGCTCTGGTGATATTCTAGACTTCTGCCGAATTGAGCATCATCTTGGAGAAATATTTCTCCGCGTAAAGCCGCCAATCAGAATTGGCAAACTACGCTGGTTAAACGGGTACCGGCACGCACGGCAAGTTAATAACTTGCTGGATTCTGGTTTCATATTTATGGTAGGTGGTATTGATTGATATGTTCCTATAGAGCGGGTAAAGACGAGGGGAGTTGATCACTTCCATTAGGTGCGTAGAGGGATATTTTATGCATCCGCGATACGCTTTAGCCACGTCTTGGATCGTTATGCAAAGGGCCAGCTTAATAAGTATAGCTGGGCTAAGGGAAGGCCCTCTGTATAGTAAGACTGAGATTAGTAGTGTAACTCATTTATATTCTACGGAAGTTAAATAGTATTAGAAGACCCTTGTCGTCAGTTACAAATACTTAGAATTGATACTAAGAACAAAACTAGACCAGATGCTAGTGGTATTGTGAATAAGAAGGCAAGCGACTTTAGCGTGCAAGTGTGTAGATATGATATCCATGTGCTAGGTATCTCTTGAACCTCTCCTTCATGACCGATTAAAGTCTGTACAAGCCTGCGGATATGTTGTAGCAAGTCGTATCGGTTGTCTGACTCGGCTAATTCCATCAAAAGAGTCTCAAAGCGGTAACGTCTGATAGTATCAAAGACGAGACTTGCAATTGGGAGACTGATCGCACCTCCAAGTGACCTAGAAGTGTATAGCAGTGAAGTTGCTGAGGCCTGTGTGCTCACTTGCACACACTCAAGTAATCTGACGAGGCTTACAGTCGCGAGACCACCAAAGCCAACCCCCCATACAAATATCAAGATCAGCTGGAGTGTCCGAGTGGATATCTTATCAGCCAAATAGGCTAGTCCCATGGTAGCTACACATACAATTGCTGAAGAACTCAACAGTACATGTGGGGATGTGAATCTGCGTCTGCATAAGAGTACCCCCGCGAAGAATGAACCCGCTGCAGCACCACCGCTCAGTGGGACTAAGCACCAGCCAACAAGTTCCATTCCCGCGTCTTCTTGAAGCGAAAACAGCAAGGGCAGGTAGAACTCTGCGAAGGTAAATCCAAACTGTGAAAAGAAGGTGATAAGGCAAAGACTTCCGACACCGGAAAACTGGGCAAGAAGTCCAAGAGGTAGTATTGGGTCCCTAGCCATAAAGAGGCTGTGATAGGCGAACGAGACCAAGCTTATCGAAGACAAAGCAAGCCAAAACATATTCAGCGTAAAGCTTGTGGTTGACCCTTTGAGGTTTAGTTGATTTGTTGATATCAAAAGTAGCCCCAATCCGATGCATAGCAGCATTGCACCAGCAACATCGACTTCTTTGTGGTGCCGCTCACATCCTGATAGCAAAGGCAGTCCTTCGTTATCGCTAGCTGGTAACTCTCCAACAACTTGAAAAGTCTGACCGAAGTTTTTACTTCTCTCGGATGGTTCTGGTATAAGTGCTGTTCCAACAATGAGAACGAAGGTAGGGGGAATAAGCCAGAGAAATGCTATTCTCCATGACCAATGATGTGCCATGAGACCGCCAAAAGTGCCTCCCAAACCATGACCGAGGCCAAACACGATGTTGTTGATACCTTGCAAGAGTCCTCTTTCTTTTTGCAGAGTTACATCAGTAAGAATGATTGTTGGCATAATGGTTAGAATGCCGCCTCCGACTCCGGACAGAGCTCGACCTGCCACCAGTCCCCCCAGTGACTGTGCGGCAGTACAAATCGCATTCCCGAGCAGGAAGACTAGACTTCCAACTAAGAAACAGTTCCTTCTTTTGTATATGTCTGCGAGCTGGCCACACAGGGGCTGAACCAGGGCGGTCGCGATCAGGTAACTAGCGCCTAGCCATGAAATGACAGAAGACGATTTCATTTCAGCCGTAATTGTACTCGTTAACGTTGTAACTATGGTGCTATCTAGGATCATTGCCTGTGTCAGGAGGAGCTCAATGTCTTATCAAGGACGATGTGAACTTACCCAGTGCCCCGATAAGGCTTGCTAAGAAAAGAATTCCCAGAAGGGCAGTATATCGCAACTTGCTCAACGGAATTGTTGACTGACATGTAGACATAATAAGATATTGGTCTTTACTCGAGTAACAATCATAATCATAAGCAGTGTCTCAAATGAGATGTCGAATATCGTAATATTTATATTAGTAGTAGCTCTAGGTCAGCTAGATAGAGAGCAAAGCAAAATCTAATTGCATCCCCAGATAGAGGAATACAGTTCATGGTAGACTGGCTTGGGATGTATCCAAGACTAAGATGGTACGCAAATGCTACTCTTTGCATAATGGTAAGCGGCAAACAAGACATCCCTACCATACGCGATTGCAGCTAAGTGAGACACGGCAGAGCCAAATCCTCCCACGAGGAGCGAATGTTCCCGAACATGTACACCTTACTAAAATGATATCACACATCATACTGTGCGCCTTGAACATAGCCACATCTTTACTTGATGCAACTGGTAGTGCTCCACCATGTCTCTTTATTTCAGCGTGGATAGGCTTGGTCGGTTCGTTGTTGCATAGGAGGCTGAAAGTGGGTTACGGCATGGCTAATGCACATGACTATAGACGGAAATGCGGGAGTGTCTTAGCTGGCTCAATAAATTGAGGCCAGCGATCTTTCTAGTCGTTAACGCTGTAGGCCATGTGCATAAAAGTGAAAGTGAAGGCGATCATTCACATCTTTAGAAACTTCGATCTCGGGAAACAATACAGGCGTCATTCCATCATGATGAGGTTTTTCTTTGAACGCGTAACTTGCGGTTTGTCTAATATTCCAAGTTTTGAAAGCGAAAATACACACTTGCAATGCAGAGAGGCATCATATGAGCATCACATACCACACACTGTTGCCCTACTCGAAACTCAACTGCAATCCTGTTTCTTAGGCTAGCACAAGTTGTCGACTCAGTCTTTCCTGGAGAAACTCGACTAACAACCTAAGTATAAAGTGTCGAGAATAGCTGCGAATTATTGTCCCTCTTTGCTTAACATTAGATCATTACTTTCCAAGATACCTCATATAACCTTCTTGCATCAACAAAACCTTAACAGGAATCAATACCTTGCCCTCCTCGATATGTCTCAGATAAACTCTTTGCCAGCCTTCACTGCGGGTGCTCTGCGCCACACGCACACCGTATCAAAAGACGTTCGCGAACGTGTGTTGAAGGCGGTCCAGTACAACGTGTTTTCTTTCCCATCTGCACTAGTCGTTGCAGATTTTCTCTCGGACTCAGGTACTTCCGCCATGACTAGCGGTCAGTGGTCTGCCATTATGCAAGGTGATGAGAGTTATGGTCGTAACGCTGGATATTACTATTTCCTTGATGCTCTCCGTGATATCTTTGAGCGGGGAGACAGTCGAGCCAATTTGTATCGCGAGGCCTTGCTGGACTTCGACATCGACACCTATCTGGAGCGATTCTTGGTACATCAGGAAGGTGGCTTTGTCAATGGTGGCAGCGCACAGTTGACCCGGCCTAATACATTTCTTGTGCCCCAAGGTCGATGTGCGGAAAGCCTTCTATTCCATGCTATTTCACATGGTTTCAATGAAAAGAGTGGACATTCACCTTTTGTTATCAGCAATGGCTTTTTCGATACCACTTCGGCCAACGCTAAAGCAGCAGGTTTTAGCCTTCGGCCATTTTCACAAGAAGGGTGTATGCAGGCAAGCCCTGATCCGGAATGGCGGTCCAAGAATTCGTTTAAGGGCAACATGGATGTTTCGGCTGCGGAGCAATTTTTGTCAAACAAAGATCACCAAGCCGATTTTCTTATCGTTTTGACAATAACCAACAATGCAGCTGCAGGGCAACCTGTGTCTATGGCAAACATCAAAGAGGTATCACGTCTATCAAAGGCATATGGTGTGCCTCTTGTGTTCGATGCTTGTCGCTTCGCCGAGAATGCAATGTTTATTAAACTCTTCGAAAAAGATTATGCAGACTGTTCTATCAACGAAATAGTACGGAAAATGTTCTCTTATGCTGATGGTTTCACCATATCGTTGAAGAAGGACGGTCTAGCGAATATAGGTGGAGTGCTTTGTCTTCGAGATGGGGGTATGCTTACTACAAAGTATCCTGACATCGGCATCAGAATCAGAGAAGAGCAGATTACTCGATACGGGAATGATAGCTACGGGGGCATGAGTGGCCGTGATATCATGGCCGCTACCGTGGGCCTGTACGAGGGAACCAATGAGGACTATCTCATATCTCGTTTGGATCAGGTTAAAAGGTTTGCCGAAAAGCTCAGCGATGCTGGACTGCCTGTTGTTCTGCCACCTGGAGGCTCTGCTGTCTTTCTGGATATGGATATATTCTTCGAAGATTGCAATCGACGATACGAAGACTTCGTGGCAGTGGGTTTCACTTTGGAGCTACTAAGCACATACGGTATACGATCATTTGAACTTGGCCCATTTGCCTTGGAATGGGACATTTCAGAGGACAAAAACGGTGGCGATAAGGCAACGCCCAATCTCGTGCGATTCGCTGTTCCGCGCAATGCGATGACAGATCAACACTTGGACTATACCGTTTCAGCAATTAAAGAGCTCAAGGAAAAGCGCCACACTATAGCGGGGGCTCGCATCACACATGGCAAGAATCTCAAGTTACGACATTTTCAGAGCGCTCTGGAGCCTGTTCTGTTATCTCAATAGCCTGATTTAATTTGAAGTTACATTAACTTTCTTAACACATACCTGCCCATACCATTGTGATCTATTATTTTGAGTATCTTTGAAAACGATTATCTTGGTCTAACAAGTTACTGTCCCCAACACTTACGTAACCTTGTGTTGAAAAACTCCTGATCGCAAGACTGGACCCGTCCATGGCCACCGGAGCTTTCCTTCCGAGCTTTTGATACGGTTCCCACAGGCAATCTTGCCCAAATAGTCTCTCGACAGGTTATGTAGGCAATGGTGGTGCATCGGCAGCCTGATAACGAGGCCTCCGATCATCCCACAATTGGTGAAAGGCTGGAGAGACATACAGACACTAATGCGAGACATTGCGTTAGCCACTAAATATTATGTGGGTGAACCTCTCCAATCGCCAGGGAAGACTGTCAACATTAGCTGACCTATATTTCCCTTCTACTTAATTAGGCTGTGAGTTGGTAGCGCCAGTCGTGTGTCTCGATGACGTGTCGTTCATGTGAACCCTTTCCAAATTCTGGCCGACAAGTGAGACAAGTACTTGTTCTCCGTTGCGAGGCCGACTTGAGAGGTAGTTGACTATGAGCTACGTTTAAATGCAGCTATTAATGGTGACGTAACGGGACGACAAACGAATACAGAAACAAGATTTGATAGCCATATACATATGTCGTCGTGTTTGCTGCCACAGTGACAGGAAAGCTACGAGAGCTATCACGTATCACTATCAGGCTCCCTTTACCTTAACTAGAAGTAGTTAATCTGCCAAATTGGTATATCGACGTCCGCCTTAGCAGTGATAGGGTGAGGCTAATCACACCGAAGGAGTTAGAATTAAGATTTATAAATACTATAGTATAATAGTACTATATATACCTTAAGGAATAAAAGGTTCTTTCTTCTGCGCCCTCCTTACTCAAGCTCGGATCATAAGGCGGTTCGTGCGAGTTGCTTCGCCACAATAGCTACGGCCACTGTTTTTAGGTGCAGCAACGTGCCATTTGCTAACTGGAACTAAAACGGTTATACAAAGGCGAGCTACTGTAACAATACGCTACAATAAAGAATAAGACTATACACCTGGTTGACTCAGCCTCCCTATTGATTCGTGGTATGATCTGCTCTCTTCCAGCGATTGAATCCTGTTCAGGACTTGCCCCACTAATATCAAAATATTTTCTATTTGTTGCGAAGTCTCCTTCCGTACAATATCTAATGTTTCTTTAATAGAAGCATCGGTGTCTGAGGGTAGCCTAAGCTTATAAGCTAGATCGATGGAAGGTAAATTAAGTAGGTGAAACATACTGATCGGAAATATCTGAGAGGCCTTCTCTTAAGTGACTTAAGGACTGATCTAAGTCTTCCAGGAGCTGCGTAATCATTTCTTTACAGAGATTGAATATTACCCGGTCGCTTCAGTAAAAAAGGCATGCAATATCTTTGCAGCCTCCACCGAATCATCCTTTCCTTGAATCTGATCCAGAGCAGCCTGGGTCTGCTCCGGCGTAAATCCCTGTTCAGGTGTATAGAAATACTTGATCGTTTCCGTTGAAATATCCTCGTCGAATTCAAAATGACCTTGAAATGTCAAGACTCGTCCCGGTTGAAAAACACCCTGCACGGCGCAATGCGGCGTGCTTCCTATCGACATCCACGACTCAGGCCAAGTTGTCTCAAGTCGAACGTGGTCGCCGTGTGCAAACTGCATTCGCAATCCATCTACTTCGGGCAGGCTAAGAATATGATTGAAGTGGGCCGCGAATTTTGGGTTCAGGGCAACGTTGTGGATGCCGACTTCATAGCCCTTTGGATCTTTTTCGACAATCACTCCGTAATTTTCAAGCAGGGCTTCAGAGATGATCTGGTGCCCGAAGCAAGCTCCAAATAGTCGCACATGTTGATAATTTTGGTAGGTTTCTTGAATGAAAGATTTCAACTTCGCAATCCAGGTATCCTTATCATAAACTCCTTTGATAGATCCGGTGATGAGGAAGGTATCGAAGTCATTTGGATTAGGATATTCGTCTTTAATGATATCGAATGTAGAAATTTCCAGGGCGTTATTCGACCCTAGACTCTTGTTGACTACTTGCAGTCGATGGGCAAAAATGCTGCTATATCTTGGTCCCCAAGTTTCGGCGACCTTCGGCACGACGTAGTCGCAATCTAAAATGGCGACCCGTACAGGTTGCTGGAGTCGGCTTTTGACGGTCATTATTTCCCGGAGATGGGGACGACTGATATTCTAATCTTGAAACTTGGAAAGAATCAAAGAATTTAAATCGCGTGAGGAGCTGGAGCTTTGGAGTCCTGTAGATAAGGACTATCTTATAATGTCCGCCTGATCATGAATTACAGCCGAATGCACCCCCACTCATCATTTTTACCAAATCTGGAAAGGTTTAGAGATTGTTGGTCGGACTAGTTCAATTTGATGTTACCGTAGAGTGGGTGGGTGTTCTCCATCCTTATTGGCTACTTGCCGACCTCTGCCGACGTGTTCGGGATAACCTCCGACTAACAGATCCAACCGCCGTCAACGTTATAGACAGCTCCAGTAACAAAACTAGCCTCATCGTTGAGAAGAAAAGCAATAACATTCGCGATTTCCTGCGGCTTGGCATGACGCTTTTGAACCTGTAGCGCAACCTCCCGCTCCTCCTCCTCAAACTACGGATACATTCAGTGCCAACTGCCATAAGCAACCTCGACTGGAAGCATATAAACAACATGGCAATGGAACCGAGAGCTTAGCTCTTCTTAAGCTGATGGTAGAGCTGTGGAAACCCCCTGTGCATCCTATCACAGAGAGAGTGTTCGTCACTGACAAAGGCGAACGTTACGAAGTGCCAATCAACCAAGTGCGATGGAAGAAGCCACTTGGAAAACGAGTTGTCATGGTCGATACTGATACTCAAGTTGATGGTAAAATCCAGAACACGATGTTGAATGAATACCCCTTGGACTTTACAATACTACCTGTAGAAGGGGGGGTGGATGGAGTGACAGTGGGTTCCCTATGCAATAAATCGGCATTAGTATCGTTACTGGAAGTCCTTGATATCCCGGGGGGTAGCTAGTATGTACTTACAACGGATAAAATGAAGAGACGGGAAAGCAGAAAAAGATAAGAAACGCAGTGAGGTTAACAATAGAGCAGATCCATATTGCGCGCCTGGGAGCGTTCAACACTCCCATCTTTACACCATTTGGGGAACCACAGAATTGAAGACCCATTGTCAAAAAGACGAAGAACCAACAAACTCACCATGACAAGACAACGGCCAACCCAACGATTTAAAGATGGCACTTAAACTGGGTCCCACCCTCAAGGGTTACAGCATGATTCGTAGCCCTACTGATCTACGAAGGCCCGATACTACGTCCCCTACTTGTAAGTATGAATAGCCGAAACGTTAATCTACGTAATCAAGCGGAAGCATAGCTACTATTTGACCAATGGCGATGCATCGATCGTATGATGGTCACAATTGTTACTGTACAAGCACGAATTGCGGCCGGAACAGGAAACTAACGAAGTATACGAGGAGGGGCTAATTTCCGTTGTTTTCTGAGAGAGAAATGTTTTAGATCTGTCTAATCTTTGGCGGTTAGTCGTTGAAATGTTACCTAACATAAGGTCCACAGCTCGGTTAAGAAGCCGATGCGCATCAGCCAACTGCTAACACGCAGTTATATCATTCCGTGACGAAGAAAGTTCGTACAGGAGAGCTGCACCTTTCGTATTAGAAGCCTGACTAGAGTCACATAAATTTTATTACGATATCTGTGTAACGTCAATAAGCTCAAGTTGTCACTGTTGTATAGTACAATCTTTATTAAGATTATGGTCCCTTATGACGATATTCGTCAACCTGCCAGCATCGACAGTAAACAGTGGAGCTATCGTTGCAGAAAACCCGCACCGTTATATGAAAGTTCCAATTTATTGGACTTTGCGTATGATCCAGCTAAGCCTCCCTTTTATGTGTCAAGGCTGAGGCGCAGCGCCGAAGGATTTAGTAGCGTAGTAGGAAAAAGGAAGACCGTTTCATTGCTTTTACGCAAAGACCAATCACATGCCCTGAGCACTGGGCCAAGTAAAGTCCACCACTGACTACGGTTAAAAGATTAATAGCCCTGCTACTTTACTACTAAATGAATTATTTCATTCATTTTTGTCTTGGGTGAAGCTATGATGATTGGTACTACACCCTGACATGAAGAACCCATCCGGGGTTGGCCTCTAACTTGCTACATTTGCACCATTATTACTTAATCATCCTTTCAAGTACCCTGTCTACACAAGTCACAAAATGTAGATTGCTAAAAGCTATCTGCACAAAATACTTGGTCAAGCAAATACCATGAACATCCTTCATCAATATTAACCTCCAAGCTCATAGAATGTTTGGGTGTACCGGTATGACCTACACACCCTGTAAATCCCGAAGTGCTGGTAGCAAGCTTTCGGCAATAGATTCTGCAAGTTTCGATCTCTTTGAAACACACGTCAATGCTCCGACACAAGTTTCAAACCACTGCAAACTCTGCCGAAAACCTTCCATTTCAACATCGAACCGCTCATGCTTTTTAAGCTCACAAATTGTTGACAGGTGATAGAGAGAAGATCTCGTAAACGCTTCCACCAGAATTGACGTGCAAGGGTCTGTCAAGAGTAGACTCTCTTGAACCGTGGCATGACATTTTGGAAGTTGTTCGACATGGCCAGTCTTATGTGGAACGACAGCGCCGGCGAGTTCAGTAAGATGAATTGCACTGCTCCGTCTGATATCCATATAGCTGTTTGGTGCATGACTGATCTTGCCACCAGTAGTTGCCTTCTCATGCACTAGCTCTAACAAGTCCGCGAGAACCAGTGTACCGAGGTTCCAGGCTGTGAAAATGCACATAACCCAGCTTCTAAGCTTTGACGAGACTCTATCATAACCTCGTAACATACCTTGGAAAAACGAGGCGTACGTCATGTCCCAGTATCGACAGACAGTAATTGCTCCTTTTGTGGCGTTGATGATATTTTGAATGCTCGATTTCTTCCGCAAAGCGTTCTGGATATAGGATAGTTGGCGGTAAAGTAAAACCTTGATGGGAGCTGCTTTGATCATCGCCCTTGAGGCAATTTCCTCTGAGCAGGGCCAGCGGAGAGATTGTGGCATTTCGGAGTCGTCCTTCAGGAACATATCAAGTCTCCATTGGCACGGTTCATCTTCAGTGTTTAGTATCGAATCTGTCATGCAGTGCTCATCTGCTATAACAACGGGTCGCTTGTTCAGCGGTGAGACAACAGTGTCGAACATTACAAGGAGCCAGTATATGAAACCAACAGTCCGTCGTCGTTGTAAAGCATAGGTGTCTCGAGGTCCGCGCTTTGACTTTAGTTCCTCCATTTCAAAGCGGTATTTCAATGCACACATTTTCCTTGTTGCCCGTTCCAGACGTACACAAGGGCGCTCATTTGACATGATGTGTCCTATGGTATGAATGACCGAATGTTGATCTCTTGATAGACAGATGTCCTCGCTGTGGCTACTGTAGTCCTGATTATATCTTGGTTTTGGTCTTTCAGTGATACCGAAGATGAATTCAGCATAAACAATCCTAAAACATTCAATCTCCATGCTTTGTTGAAGGGCTGTTCTTGCTTGCCCCCAAAGTAGTAGTTGCAGACTATAGTCCATTGGCATGGTAGTTGGAGTATCTGAGTGGTATAGGTGTCCAACACTCGTGGACGATACTGTCCGTTCCCTGGCCTATTTCTGAGTCCCTTGAGCTGCAAAGGCCAGTATGCAAAGATGCAGAGTCCGAGAAACTGCCATATCCTCTTTATGAGATAATGGTTTCCAAAACCTTTGCGTGGCGCGGTCCAACCGGAAGATATGCTGATAAAACGGATTTGTCGGTCCAAAGGTACAGCTTGAGTATGCCGCATCGCCCTCTGTTAGTGCTGGTGCAATACTCTCTTGGGATGAGTATGACATGGAGTATGGGCAGGTGACTTCGGATATCCAGCAGGACAGGTTATTCTCAAGAACATCGTGATAAATGCAGAGTAGACTTTGTGTAATAAGCTGGTTATTGAAAACCGCGGCCATGGAGACATTGGCAGTGGAGGGTGAAAGGACTGTTGATATTTTTTGTTCACCGTAGATCCATTTCTGGCGATACTGCCTAAGCTCTGCGTCCGATTGCGATGTAGACTTGACAGAAGATGATGTGTACTCGTAAGGCGATGTGACGGCTTCTGCTTTAATAGGGGAAGGGGACCCTTCAGACAAGGTTCGATCGAAGACTCGGTTCTTGAAAGGCCGAGGAACACTGGGATTATATGACCCTTGATTCACACGTATACGAGTCAAACCCCATATCGCGTTTAAGGAGCATGCCTTCGATGTCTTCTGGCAATATGAGCAAGGACGAATGCTCGAGATATAATCTTGATCTATTGTCACGGTAAGTCACATTAGAGGGGAAACGTAAGGAGTGATTTCGTACCAGAGCTGCTTGATGAAGTTGGCGAAGACGCGAGACTGGAGCCAGGACCCAGGTCTCTGTTGAGAGCATATCCATCACAAGCCCTCTTTGCCTTTTGACATTGGAGACACGAGCGTTTCTGGCGTCGAGGGATTTGAAAAGACATGACGATTGGGCTTCGATCACGTGAGTTGGTGAATAGGAGGAATCAAAGTGAACAGGATCGAATGCGAGGTTCAACGAACACAAGATGACTGAGTGAAGAGGATGAAAGAGAAGAGAGCAGTTGCCGTCCACATAAATCTCAGCCAGCCATGTGCCTAGACTGGTAACTTGACGGGGATCAAGCCCGTATTGAGCAACAGATCGGTGAACACACCAGGAAAGTTAGTCAAGCGAGAGGGTGGGATCTGGAGTAAACCTGGGGTACAACACGCAAGGGTCCCGAGGATGAATCACCGGAAATCCCGGGTACAGTGAGACATTAGATCCAGTCACTATCCATTCCTTGCTCCCCAGAGTACATTCTTAACCCCGGCTATTGGTCATGATACGGATGGACCAAATATCCCTGTGATCTAACTCGTTGCGGGGTATAAGTCGTTTGGAGAACTTGTTTCCAAAGCCACCGTAACGACGGTCACCGTGGCAAATCCTGCAATCGGCGACATTATTACGCGACAGATAAAGGGGTCTAAAAACTTGGTGCCCTATCAAAGATAGGCCGGTGTTAATTGACGCTGGGATCCGTGGCACATGATAAGTATTAAGTTTGAGCGAAATGGGAAAAGGGGGGTCCATTCTAGACCCCGGCGCTTTACCCGATTAGAATAAAATGGTGAGTATGAGAGGCTCATCAGTTTCAGATGGAGCGGTGTTAGCTTAATCATGTATCTCGTAATTGAATACCTCATTTGTCAGACTCGAGAGCAAATAGATTTGAAGATAGTTCAATGATTGAGATAAGAATGAAGGACCGGAGGAACGGAATGAGATGTCGGTATAATATCCCGTTCAAACCACCCAGTTGATTGCATCCTCCTCCAGAACCAAACACTTACTTTCGATGTCTTGTTGCAAGACCTGTTTACAATAACTTTCAGATAATCATGTCAACTCTGGAGAAATTCGGCTCTGCCAGTCAGGCAGTCAGTGCTGATCAATCCCTGGCAAACCTTGGGTACAAGAACGAACTCAAGAGAACTCTGTCTATATGGACTATTCTAGGACTGTAAATCATCAAAACCACTTCTCTGATTTAGCTGCAATATCTAACGAGAGCCTACATAGATCTGTGGCTATCATGGGTGTTCCCTTCGGCCTGTCAACAACTCTCTACATCACCCTCGTCAACGGCCAGTCCGTCACTGTTCTCTGGGGATGGGTCTTCGTGACACTATGTTCCATCTGCATCGCCTCCTCCCTGGCAGAAATTTGCGCTGTATATCCTACCGCCGGGGGACCCTACTTTTGGTCCGCGATGGTATCGACCAGGAAATACGCACCCATAGCGTCTTGGATCACAGGATGGTTGAACCTCGTGGGAAACTTTCTGGTCACGACAAGCATCAACTTCTCGGGCGCACAGATTGTTCTCTCAGTAGCTTCCCTGTTCCATGAAGAATACGTTGCGACGCCTTGGCAGACTGTACTTGTTTTCTGGGCATTTACACTCCTTGCAGCGGCGGTTAATGTATTTGGGACAAGATATCTTAGCGCCATTAACGTTGGCGCTATGATATGGACTGCCGTTTCGGTTGGTGTCTTCATGATTGTTCTTCTGGTCATGGCGAAAGCAAAGAGATCTGCTAGCTTTGTTTTCACGCACTATGATGCTTCGGCGAGTGGTTGGCCGACGGGCTGGTCATTCTTCGTCGGCCTTCTTCAAGGCGGTTACGTGATGCTGGGATATGGACTTGTCGCGTCTCTCTGCGAAGAGGTCGAGAATCCACATCTCGAAGTCCCTCGTGCCATGGTCATCTCCGTAGTCGTCTCTGGCTTCGTTGGACTGGCATTTCTCATCCCCGTCCTATTCACTCTTCCTGACGTGGCGACTCTTCTGGCTGTTGCGAGTAACCAGCCAATTGGCACCATGTTCAAAATGGTCACAGGATCGAAGGCTGCCGCTGTTGTACTCCTTGTTTTCATCATTGGAATCTTCTTGTTTGCTAGTATTGGGGCTTTTACAGCTGCCAGCCGTTACACATACGCCTTTGCTCGGGATGGGGCTATCCCAGGTCATCTTATCTGGTCTCGCATGAACAAGAAGCTCGAGATGCCACTTATGGCCATGCTTCTGAATGTTGTTGTGAGCATGCTTCTCGGGATCATCTACTTTGGATCCTCAGCTGCTTTCAACTCTTTCACCGGAACTGCAACCATCTGCCTTTCGACATCATACGCTACACCTATCCTTGCGTCCCTCATCCGGTCCCGAAAACCAGTTCACGAATCCGCATTTTCTTTACGCTCGTGGGGCTTCCTCATCAATGGCATCTCAGTTTCATGGATCTTCTTCTCCATCATTCTGTTCTGTATGCCCGTCACTTTACCTGTGACAGCAACCTCGATGAATTACTCCAGCGTTGTTTTTATGGGCTTTGGATCTGTGAGTGTTATATGGTACATTGTCTATGGAAGGAAACACTACAAAGGTCCTGTAGCCAGTATGGAGGAAGACTACCTCCCTGGTATTGTGGTTGAAACTCCCGGTCATGAAGGTGAGGTAGAACCTGTTAAGAAATCTTAATTATGGCTAGTCTGTAATTATGCGGATGCACTGCTTCCATCTAGTAGATTTATGGATATGTTCAAATTCACAATTATTCCACCAGTCCCTGAGAGACTTGACACAAAACCTAGACGCCGTAGAAAGACCAGCATTTCAAATTGTTCATTGGAGTTGGCTTTAGACAATACCTGAGCTTAACGCGCACCTTAACTCGTCTTAGTTTCAATCTGTCCCGTCACAATCTGGCGCGAGAGAGTTTGGATACTCGCGAAGCCTTCATACGACTTTCGTCAAGAAAAAAGAGCTAGCCTATCTTGGTAGGTCGTAGAGGATGCAAATTCTGGTGACTTCACGTATACAGGGCCGTCTCTGCTGAAGCAAGTTCATTCAGATACCCCAATGGCATTTTCCCAATTCACAAAGTAAAATATAGAATAGAAGGCTCAATTGTCGTCTACCTTATACTACTTAGCATTGCTGGCCTCTAGCACACCCCATCCAGGCTTCAGCATTTCCAAGACAGCATCCTCAGATGCAGCCATGTTAGAAGCCAAAGCACCAGGTCCAGACGGGCCTGGGTCATGATAGGGATGCACAGATCTCGCCCGACCTTTGGTAACCTCGAGTATAGTACCACTCTTGATCTGTATATCTCCGTTCTCAGGGTACTCTCCAATGGCCTCGCTCATAGTGTCCCTTTCGATCAAAGCAACCATGACTTCAGCAACTTCCTCAGGCTCAACCCAGACATCCTGTAAACCGTCAACCATAGCCATCTTCTCAGGGTTGTCGGTATAGAGAGGAGTCTTGATGATGCCAGGCGCAACAGCAGCAATGCGGATATTGGCTGAGCTGAGGTTGCTCAAGGAGCGAACAAAACCGCTGATGGCATGTTTCGAGGCATCGTAGAGGGGAGTCGCGATACTTGTGTCCTGTGCGCTCGTGCTTGAAATGAGTATGATGGTCTTGTTTTCTCTGTCTTTGGCGTTAAGAAAGTGAGATATGGCGAGTTGAGAAGAGCGAATGGGATGGATCAGATTGATGTCAAGGACGGCATATCGTCCGCCATCGACGGTATCGCGACTAGCTGAGGTCCCAGGAGGATGCCAAAAGTTGCTGAAAGGCTTGATTGAGCAGGGTGTTAGGACAACGAATCGTCAATGCTAATCAGATGGGGACAAAAGCTTAGAGGTTCATACACGCCAGCGCCAGGACAGACGATGTCAATGCGACCGAAATGTTGCTGGGCTGTTGTGAACATGCGCTCAAGTTGAAGCCAATCTCGAACATCTGTCTCCTGGAAGACAGCGATGCCATGGGAGTCTGGCTTGGTATCCTTTTGATGCTCTTGAAGCAGCTTCTGAGCCTCTGGCCTTAAAGCTAGATCAGCTAGAACAACATTACAACCTTTTGCAAGCAAAGAAGAGGCGAATGCTAGGTTGATGCCGCTGCCAGCACCAGTGACGATGGCTGTTTTGCCTGTGACTGACTGAGACATGCTGAGTTGAGATGAGATGAAAGTACAGTGGAAAGAGGGGAGGAGATGGGCATTGGATCGAGAGAGGTAGTCTAGATGTGTAACCAACAAGCATACAATAAGTACTTCGCATGCAACCCTACGACCCCATATCACTTACTTACCTAGGTAGCCTAGTCCCTGCTGTCACTAAACTAAATTTTAGTGCGTTGTACAGTACAGTAGCATCTACAGTAGAATTGCGGGGAAGTGGAGGTGCATGATAAGACCTCAAGATAACAATTTGTAGCTTACCCCGATCAAGATAAAAAGGTGAGTCTGCCCCTCTCACCTGATCCCTGGACATTCAAACTCTGGCCCACCCTTATATCGAGATACTCGACATTTTATCCAAGTTTGACGAAAACGCAGAGTACTCACTCATACTCATTATGCCGACCAAAGTAAAAGGTCCGTTCACAATCCCTTCCCCACGCCACGCGTCAAGTGCTCACTTCACCCATCTATCTGACAGGCTGTCGCAATTGTTCACGCCGTCGTATCAACTGTGATAGAACATTACCGCACTGCCGGAAATGCGTTAGAGATAACCTTGAGTGTTATGGCATTGATGGGACGTTTCGGTGGATGGCCGAACCGATCAATAGGCGAAAGCGGACTGATCGAACCCGACGAGCGAGCCCGAATACCACCACAAGCACGGACGTAAGGAGCCGCATTCCTTGTGTCATGGAGAGTTGTACGTACTGACTTTGTTTGACCAGAGTCAACCGATTTGCACAAATGATGATAGTTCCCCCGCTCCGCCTAGCCCGTCCCCCGAACAAACACTCTACCAGCCGGAGCACTGGGTGACAAACTTCTGTGAGTTCGAGTCCTCATCGTCCACAAACAGTGACTAATATGCGATGCCATGCTAGTCGCTGAGCAAATCGCCCCGTGGATGTGTCCAGTCCTCCAAGCCGATAACGAATGCAAGATGCATCTCCTCCCCCTGGCAATGTCTTCCCCACTGGTCTTCGATGCCGTCGCCGCAGCTGCATACCATCGCCTCGCATACTACGGCAATCCCAAATTCGCCGCAAAGGCCGAGCACTACAAGGCCTCGGCCATCAGGGGTCTCATAACCAGCGCCCGCAGCGTGTGCACCCTGTCGGCTTCGTCGTCGGATCAGCTGTTTGCTGCTGTGACGTTGCTCATACTCATGTATGACGAGATGATAGCGGCGCAGGATACTTTCATCACACTGGCCCGTATCATTGGTAACATGCGCAAGTTTGTAGACTTTCCGAGTCTGGGTGGTAGTGAGAAGCTTCAGAGGTATCTGACAGAGCAATTTGGCTTGTACGTGTGATCTTGGTGCGTCGCGTCAGAGCTGCGATGGATGCTAACTTGAACGCAGCTTAACAATATTCTCTCTTCCTCACACAGATGATGATGATACAGCCACAGATCAATTGAGAGCAGCCTTCAACTTTGTCGAAGACTTCGCCGCGTCGTGCGCACGCGACAAGCACAACCCGCCCTTTCTAGCGGAATGTTTCAGAACGATCCTGACAGTCTGGCATGGACAGAAGCATAACCCAAGTCTAAATGTCAATCTTGTCATGGAGGACTTCAAGTCAAAGATCGAAGCGACAAGCGACATAACTGTCTTTGACCACTATCTCACCTGGGTGTACTTCATGTCTTCGGCAGCGTCTCCAAACGCATCGCTACGTAATTTCTTTAAAGATAGGCTACATAAACATACTACTACTTTTGGATGGAAGAATGTTGCCATGATGCATGCGTTTTTGGAGGAGTTGGAGGGTGCGGGGGTCGCGTGGCCAGAACGATTACGGTTGCATAAGAAGTACATTTGCGCGTAGTAATACAATGGAGCGCATCAACAATATTGATAGGCTAACTTTGTAACTTGCATAATGGTGCTCTAGAACTCGTGCAGTACATTGTGCGGAGTAAGAGCCGTTGCACCACCTGCACGATGGCATGGACAGCTTCAAGGCGTGTGTATGTATCATGCAATGAACATTTGTGATACGTCCATTTGCCCATAAAACGAGTAAATGGATCTTGAGCATGAGCAAATTTGCTTGTACCTCTACCTATTCAGAACGTACCATAATTGCGGAAGAGTACTCAGGTATTTATCCCGATATGGTTTGGTGAACCTACCCTGGCTGTCAATGGACGCCAGATAACATGACAGTGCAATGAACCAAGCAGTAGTATTAAATGGCTGTAAATCGCTAATTAACCTGCCTTGAAAGTCAAATTGCAAAGAAAGCTATCCCTATCACTTGACCTCGCACTTCAATTGACCTGTTCTCCAATTGCTCGCTATGCCTTCTGCAACTGTGAGCTCAGGCTTTGCCCGTGACATTGCCGACACAGTCCCCAACCCCAACCACGCTATCAACGGCCATGGTACTACCAAGCCCCAATGTCGCAAAGTCGATGTCGCAATCATTGGAGGCGGCTTTTCAGGCTGCTATCTTCTACACAAGCTCCGAAAGCAAAACCTCAGCGCTGTCATTATAGAAGCTGCCTCGGGTCTCGGAGGTGTCTGGCAGTGGAACTGTTACCCGGGTGCCAGGGTCGATACACCAGTTCCTCTATACGAGTATTCGATGGAGGAGGTATGGAGGACTTGGAACTGGACTGAGAAGCTCCCGACTGCGCCTGAGCTTCAGAGATACTTTGAACATGTCGATAAGGTGCTTGATCTCAGCAAGGACGTCATCTACAACACAAAGGTTACAGATGCTACCTTTGATGATGCCACGAACAAGTGGACAATCCAGACCGACAAGCATATTGAAATCGATGCGAACTGGTTTGTCCCAGCTGTGGGCTTCGCAGCCAAGCGATCGTTCCCCGATTGGCCCGGCTTGGATGACTTCCAGGGCGTTATTCACCACTCGAGCTTCTGGCCACGCGATGGCGTCGACCTGCGTGATAAGCGTGTAGCAGTCGTTGGCACCGGAAGCACAGGTGTTCAAATTGTTCAAGAGATCGGTCCCCAGGCCAAGTCGCTGGTTCTCTTCCAACGCACTCCAAATCTGGCTCTGCCGCTGAATCAAGCCAAGCTCACTAAAGAGGAACAAGATCTCGAGAAAGATTCGTATCCCGAGAAGTATAAGTCGAGGCTTCTCAGCAAAGGAGGCTATGACTTTAGCCCATCTGACCTGCGTACATTCGATCACAATGCAGAAGATAGGAGAGCCTTCTTCCAAGACAAATGGGACAAGGGCGGGTTTCACTTCTGGACCGGTGCATATGGAGACCTCCTAACGAATCTTGATGCCAACCGCGAGGCCTATAGCTTCTGGTCGAACAAGATCCGCAGCATGATTAAAGATCCTGTCAAGAGGGAGATGCTTGCGCCCTTAAAAGCACCTCATCCCTTCGGCACCAAGCGTCCAGCCCTCTTTCGCAACTTTTACCAAGTCTGCGATCAAGACAACGTCAGTATCGTCGATGTGAACAAGACCCCGGTGACAAAGATCCTCCCCAATGGTATTGTCACAGCAGATGGAGCGATCCACGAGATCGACGCCCTCGTTCTCGCCACTGGCTTCGACGCTATCACAGGCGGCCTCAAAGGCATAAACATCCTCAACAGCGCGGGCGAGACACTTTCAGAGAAGTGGTCAAATGGAACGTGGACAAGCCTCGGCCTGATGACAGCCGACTTTCCCAACATGTTCTTCATGTATGGACCCCAAGGACCAACGGCTTTATCTAACGGCCCAACATGTGTTGAGATCCAAGGTGATTGGATTGTTCGAGCTATAGTTAGTGCCATGAATGCCGGAAAGCAGCGCATGCGTGCGACTGTGGAGGGACAGGATAAGTATAGAGAGTTGGTGAACGGCATGACGGCGGATACACTCTTTCCGATGGCGAATTCTTATTATATGGGCGCCAATATCGATGGGAAGCCGAGAGAGGCGCTGAACTTTCCCGGTGGAATTCCGCTGTATAGAGAGTTACTTGACAAGGCTGCTGAGAAGGGATACGATGGATTTGTACTTGGGTAGGCAGTTCAGTTAACTGGGACAAAGTCTCCTGTTTTGATATCTACGATACCCACTCGCGTGCTGAGTGACCAATGCCTGTGCGATACTTTGTGAGAACGAGAACGGTGAGTCAATTGAAATCCCATGATAGAATGTAGTTCTGTTTCATCATCATCAGCATTGGCATCGGCAGTTTCGTTGCTTGGTTTTTATTATCGAATTAATTATTTGATAATTACATTTATCTTTTTATCGATAGTCTATCGATAATACCAGGATAATCATATCAGTATTCCCCCTGGTTCCAACCAGACTACCATTTGTACGGCTCGAGGTGGAGCGGTACAAGTTTGTACCAGTCGCATCGGAATGATCCATTCCCCCAGACTAGTCCACGGAATTAAGGTAGACTAGTATATCCTCTATACCGGTGCTGGCTAACTACTCGACTGGTCGACTCATACTGCCATACACTTCGACCAGGACACAAGGGACCGCATACTGATCCTGTTCGATCAGTGCACCATTCTAACCGTTCCAACGGCTTTCCCCTACTAGTACATCCGTGACGGTCCATTCCTACTTGACGCCTGAATGCAATCTTTAAGGGTAACCCTGCTACTTCGGCGGTCTGTTTAATCCAGTCCTTAGTCGCTAAATGATAATAACAAGCAGTGTACATTCAGTCGGGTCTCCCCTGGTTTTTATTGGAAAGAAAATTATACCCTCCAGTAAGCCATTAGTATTGAAGAACCATCGTTTTGCAGCTCTACACATCGTCAGTGCCTTCCAAGTAGCTGGGTTCGGGCACGTAGTAGGATCGTTATGGGCAGCTAACGATGACACATGCGTCTAGGTGGTGAGGTTCTTCTACGAGTACCTGGCCAAAGATGGATGCGGCAGTACTACTACGAACCGGTTGGTGGCAAAAGCCCTACGTGATGCTACGCTGCGCATTCGTTGCGGTCGAGATGCTGATTTTTGGGCGCCATATATCCATTACGGTGCCTAGTGTTCTGCAAAAGCAAGCATTAATTATTAAAATAGGTGTGATATAATCAGATAGCTCGCTTGGGAGGTTCCTATAAGCAACTGAATATATCGATAGAATAAAGTTTACTCACAGCAACTAAGCTTTAACTACAATAAGTATATACTTTACCTATCAAATGCCGAGCCATTTATGCAACAGCTATCTTAAACACCTTTCTGCCCTCGTTCAATCAATTATTTACCTAGTCGACACAACTGCCGATAGGCAATTTCTTGCTAACTGTGTCATTCTTGACCCAGAAACCCGATTGACCAATCGCCTTTCGGGTATGACCGAGCCCTCGAGGCGTTATTCATGTGTTTCGAACCAAGACCAATCACGGTGGAGGCATGACACGTACCCTGTCGGCCTAGCTGAAAGATTTCTCTTTGGGATACGCTCTCAATGATCTTTGATAGCATATCCCACATCGCAACGACCCTTAAAGAATTTAAGCATTACAAAGCTCCCACACTAGCTGTCACCCCTAGCTTCTCTACGTAGTAGCCAAGCCTAGGCTTACGACCGTACGGTTACCTTAGCCCTAAAGTCCTTAGCTTATCGATCTTGCTCCAATCACTTAAATCTTATAAATGCAAGATTTCTTCAATGCACCCCACTTTGTGTCATCAGTCCTGTGAAAAATGCGTCTCTTCTACCATACTCTCATAAATCGAACCCTCACTCGCTGTAGTCCAGCAATTTTATCTCCACAATCATTTACCATCTCCCAACAGCAGCGCAATTTCAACACGATGAATGGACACGGAGACTTGAACAACTCCCATGCTGGAAGGACGGCCGTCGAGTTTGCCACCGATCCCACGCTCAGAAACAAGTCACTTGCCATCAGCCACGACCAAGATGACGCTTCAGTTCGAGATCAATATCGGCCCTTTCTATTCGATAGGCACATGCCTTCTGATGATTGGGTTGCGGAGTTAGAGCTAAGTACAGCGTTGAAGATGGTACAGTCAGAGATTCTGGATAAAGGTCTTGACCGCCTCCGCATACTTGTTCTCTACGGCAGTCTGAGGAGCCGGTTAGTACCAAGCAAAACTTCACTTTATCATTTTCTTGTCTCAACTCACTCCTACTTAGATCGTACTCTCGTCTTCTCGCACTCGAAGCTTCACGTATCCTCTTCCGCCTTGGCTGCGACGTAAGAGTATATGACCCAGCTGGTCTTCCTCAAAAAGACGACGTTCAACATAACCATCCCAAAGTGCAAGAACTTCGAGAACTGAGCAAATGGAGTGACGGTCATGTCTGGATCAGCCCAGAACAGCATGGAAACTTGGTGAGATTGTTTGAAGAGTGCTTGAATGACACGAAACTAATGAACACTTAAGACTGGCATCTTCAAGCAGCAAATTGACTGGATCCCATTATCAACCGGCTCCGTACGTCCCACCCAAGGAAGAACATTGGCCATCGGCCAAGTCAGTGGTGGATCGCAGTCTTTTAATTCGGTGAACTCACTGCGTATTCTGGGACGCTGGATGCGTATGTTCGCTATTCCGAATCAGAGCTCGGTGCCCATGGCGTACACACAGTTCACGCCAGAAGAGGAAGGTAGCCGTATGATGGCCAGTTCGAACCGCGATCGTCTTGTTGATTGTATGGAGGAGCTGGTCAAGTACACGATTGTCATGCGACCCCATTTTTATCTGTTCGGGGATCGCTTTAGTGAACGTGAGGAGCGAAGGGTCAAGGAGATGAAGAAGGATGAGGGAAATTAGGCGCAAGTTTAATCTGAACGTACGGTATATAGAAATATTCGTAGACATAGGTGGGTACAAAAAGCAAGTGGAAAGTATATATTTCTAAGGACATACGATGGAAGAACTGCAATCATCCTAGTGCCAGTAGACACGACCGCGATAGATTTTCTACAGAGGTTTTTCTACTAACCTCCCTAAAGGCTTAATAGCGTATATTTGGAACGATCCTAAAGAAAATCATCAATACAAATCCATCACAAGTATGTGCGTATCCTCACCTGCCCATTCGTTGAAGTCGGCTATTCCTAGACGGTCGCTCAAAACGTCCTGAGTACTGTCCAAGAAATTCGCTGAATTTCGAGGAGCACAACCAGATGTGTCAGACATACAAGACTGCTCCATCGTCACATCTTGGCAATATGAGGGTTCTTGCTCCCGAGCGGTAAAGTAAACGTTCAAATCACTCTTGGTGTCAATGATAAGCACATCTAGCAAATACCTGAGTCAGCTCCAATCCACACAGAGAACTCGACGAAGCATACCTTGAAAGCCCGCGTTATTGAGAAAGGCTTCATAGTCTCTAACGAGACTAGCGCCAGCGATACATCCAACATACAGAGCAGCATTACTTCTTATCTGCTTGGTGAACTCCTTGCGAGCCAGTATATCGCTGACAGCGACGCGACCTCCTGGCTTGAGAAGTCTGAACATTTCGTTGAACACGAGCTGCTTCTCTGCCGCTGGAACAAGGTTGATGACGCAGTTGCTGAGGATGCAGTCGGCAGTAGCATCAGGGAGTGGGACACATGTGATAAGGCTTTCCACAAAATCGACGTTGGAGACATTCATGGCTGCTTTGTACACTTTGGCTTTGTCCATCATGTTCTTTGCCAAGGGTCAGACTTGTTCAGCCTTAATATGTTTCTTGATGGGGAGCTCACTCTGTTCATGTCGACGCCAATCGCCCTGCCCTTCGGACCTACCTTTCTAGCAGCTGTCAGGATATCAAAGCCAGCACCAGAACCAAGATCAATAACAGTCTCGCCCTGTAAGTCCAGTCAACCGCAGTATATATAAAGTGACGTATGCATTCACTTGCCTCCCTCAGCTTTGCTATAGCAGTCGGATTGCCGCAGCTCAAGCCCAGGTTTGCACCCTGGGGAATGCCTTCAAGCTCTTCATCCGTGTATCCGAATGCTTTCGCGACAGTTTGCTCATACTTGCCAGTGGTGGTCTTGGTGACTGAGCCATAGCGCTTGTCAACCTGCTGGTAGATTTCTTTAGAATCCATGTCCTCGGCCAAATTTTGACAAGGTCTGTCTTTCAAATGCGATCGGTTATGCTGGATTTCTGGCATAAACGTGGCAGGTTTTATGTATTTTCTCGTCGAAATCTCGATATGTCACCGTTGGAGCAACTCACTGACCAATTTACCAATCACATTGTTGAGTGTAACACCACATTGCTATCAATGGCTGGCAACAAGCAGCGCCCAATCAACCATTCGCAATGATGACTAAGATCGCAAATCGATATGTCACCATTTTGAACAGCCAAAACCTCACCAGATGTATTAAACCGAAAGGTGCGTATTTTTTTAATTCTATCCTTTCTATAACCCCTCTTTTAAGGGTTATACAGTATACTAGCCTACTTTAAGTATATTTATATTAGGTAACTTAGTTTTACCTTAATCTATAGCCTAATTAAAAAAAAAAAATATTAAGCCTCCTTATATAAATTTAATATATTACCTTAAAGTAAAAGCTTTTTAATACTTTAATATTTTTAATTATAAATATAATAAGCTTTTATTTTATATATATAGTTCTATTTAATAATAAGTAATTTTAATTTATAATTATAATTAATTCTTTAAATAAAAGGATAATAATTAATATTATATTATTTAAGTAAATTATATAAGGTAATAAGTAGTATTTTATTAAATAGTTATTTATATTAAAATTATATAAAGCTTTACTATTTTTAGGCTTTTATTCTTTTCTTTTTTTCTTTAATATTATTAATATTATTTAATATATAGTAGTTAATTTTATAATACCTTCCCTTATTCCTTAAAATATAAATATCTTATATATTTTAATATAAATATTTAAATAGTTTATATATATTTTAAGAATATTTTTATTAGTTTCAATTCTCTTTTTATTTATTTTATAGACTTTTAATTTTAATTAATAATACAGTTTTACTATTATATTATATTATAGTAAAGAGTTATAATATAATAGGTCTTTAAAGGAAAGGTATATAATAAGTTATATACCTTAAATCTATTAAGCTATAGGCTAAAGTTAACTTTTAACTTTAGGCTGCCTTAACTTTAACTTTAATATCNATCTATTAAGCTATAGGCTAAAGTTAACTTTTAACTTTAGGCTGCCTTAACTTTAACTTTAATATCTAACTTATAGAATATAAATACCTTTTAATTTTAACTTTTCTAAATTTTCCCTTAGCCCCTTTATACTATATATTAAGCTCCTACTACTATATACTTATAGTCTTAAGCTATAGTTAGTATATTTATATAGCGGCCTTTAATATAGTAATAACTTCCTTATTAAAGACTTTATTAGCCTATTAAAGCTACTTTTTTAAAGTATAATATTAAGCTAAATAGTTTAACTTAATTGCCCTAATAAAGGCTATATTAATTTTTAAGATTAGCCTTTCTTTTAGCCTTTTTATTAGGCTTTTTAATTTATTAAAGTCCTATTTAAGGCTATATATACCTATTTTTAGGTTATTTAATTAGCTTAACTTAAAATATCTTAATAATAAAGTCTTATAACTAAAGGCTATTAATTTAATTAAAAAAGGATTTTCCCTTAAGACTTTATAAGGCTATAAGAGGCTATTAAAATCTTAATTTAAGCTAATTTTATTAAAGTCTTTAGCTTTATCCTTTAGCTACTTAAGCCTTTAACTATTATTCCCTCTTTTAATTATATCTTTAAATTTATCTTAATTAAGGTCTATAGTTATTTTAATAGCTATTATATTAAGGAATATTATATTAGTTAATAATTATAAAAGGTATTAGCTATATAGAATATAAGGTAAGGATTAAGGATAATTAACTAATTAATTAATAACTTAATATATTTAATAAATTAGTCTTACTTTTTTAATTAATTAATTAATTAATAAATAGGCTAATTAGGCTAATTAGTTTAAATTAATTAAGGGATAAAGGAGGAAGAATTAGCTATTATATATATAGTAGCTATAAGTTATATTTATATTTATCTTAATTAAAGTTTAATTACTATATATAGCTTCTATTAAGTTAATAAGTTAAAAGTTTTAACCTATTAAAATATTAAAGTTATTATTAATACTATTAAGAAGGATTTTAAAAAGTAAAGGCTATTTCCTTTAGCTGTACTATTATCTTTATAAGAAAGAAAAGTAAGTTTAACTTTAAACCTTAATAACCTAATAATAAAGAGAATAATTTAAAAGGTTTAAAAANCTATTATCTTTATAAGAAAGAAAAGTAAGTTTAACTTTAAACCTTAATAACCTAATAATAAAGAGAATAATTTAAAAGGTTTAAAAAGGTTATAAGGCTTTAAAATTAGCTAAGACCTTATATTAATAGGAATATAAGCTCTTACTGCAATAACTATAATAATACTATTTCTTTCTTCTATATTTAATAACCTAAATTAACCTAAAAGTAAAGTTAATAATTAAAACTTATAAGTAAGTTAGTTTACACCTAATATATAATATGCTAAGCTGACTTAAACTATAGCTAAGATATTAATAATAACCTTCCGCTGAGACCTATAACCGGCTGACTTAAGCGATACAGCTAAGGCATACCGAAACAGATTCCAGTATAACTTATAGTTAGGCCTCCCTCCAGCCTTAGGGGCAAATTAAAACCTTACTTATAACTATTAAGAAGGATAAAAGGCTTAGGTACCTATTAAAAGTCTATAAAATAAATAAATAAATAGACTTTTAATAGGTACTTAAGCCTTTTAATCTTCTTAATAATATTAATAATAATTTTAATTCTTTAATAAGTTAAAACTATTAATTTATTAACTTAATAGAAGCTATATATAGTAATTAAACTTTAATTAAAATAAATATAAATATAACTTCCTTAATTAATAATATAGTTTTACTATTATATTATATTATAAAAGTTATAATATAGTAGGTCTTTAAAGGAGGAGTATATAACTTATTATATACCTTAAATCTATTAAGCCTATAGATTAAAGGTAAATTACTTTTAATATATANCTTAATAGAAGCTATATATAGTAATTAAACTTTAATTAAAATAAATATAAATATAACTTCCTTAATTAATAATATAGTTTTACTATTATATTATATTATAAAAGTTATAATATAGTAGGTCTTTAAAGGAGGAGTATATAACTTATTATATACCTTAAATCTATTAAGCCTATAGATTAAAGGTAAATTACTTTTAATATATAAATATTTAACTTATTATAAATAATTTAATTAGTTAACTTTTAACTTTAGGCTACTTTAACTTTAACTTTAATATCTAACTTATAGATATTTCTATAGACTTTAACTTTTTTAAATTTTCCTTATTTTAGCCCCTTTATACTATATATTAAGCACCTTCTATATAGTAACTTTTAATATAATAATAACTTCCTTATTAAAGATTTTATTAGCCTATATTAATTAGTATTTTAAGGTGCTATATTAAGCTAAATAATTTAACTTAAAGGCCTTAATAAAGGTATTATTATTCTTTAAGATTAACTTCTCTTTTAGCCTTTTTACTAACTTTTAAAGACTCTTAAGGTTACCATTTAGCTTATAATAGTTCTTTTTTATTAAATTATTATTATTTAATTAATAGTACTAAAGGGAAAAAAGCTTATAGCTAAAGGCAATTAATTTAATTAAGAAATAGCTTTTTTTATATACTTTATAAGGTGCTATAAGGCCTTTAAAATCTTAAAATAGACTAATCTTTTTAAGGTCTTTAGCTTTATCTTGTAGCTACTTAAGCCTTTAACTATTAATATATTAAATAATAGCCTTTTTAACTTATAACTAGCTTAATTATTAGCTTATATTAATAATAGTATTATTAAGGTATATTTTATTAATTAATAATTATAAAGGGTATTAGCTATATAGATTAAAGTATAAAGGTTAAGTATATTTAATAAATTAGTCTTACTTTCTTTATTAATTAATTAATTAATAAATAGTTATAAGGGTTACTATTAAATATATTAATTAGTATAATTAAGTAAAATTAATTAAGAGATAAAGAAGGAAGAATTAGCTATTATATATATAGTAGCTATAAGTTATATTTATATTTATCTTAATTAAAGTTTAATTACTATATATAAGTTTTATTAAGTTAATAAGTTAAAAGTTTTAATCTATTAAAGAATTAAAGTTATTATTAATATTATTAAAAAGACTTAAAGGCTTAAGTACCTATTAAAAGTCTATAAAATAAATAATTAAAATATATAGAAATAGGTTTTAATATAATTTAACCTTTAGCCTTTTAATTACCCTTATAGTAAATAGATATTATATTTAAAGGCTAAATTTATTTATTAATTAAAAGGAATTAGAAAATATTAATTTAAATATAGGACTTAATAGCTATAAGGTTAAATTAATATTAGCTATATTTAACTATATAGTCTTTTATATTTTTAGCCTTTACCTTAAGGAAGCTATATATATTCCCTAGGTTTAATAGGAAAAGTAATTATTTAAGATACTTTAAAATATATTTATAAAAAGGTCTTTTAATTATATATTAAAAGAGACTGCCTTCTTTAATAAATAAATAATAATATATATAAAAGATAGTTTATAATATTAAAGAATTAAATTATAATAATTATAGATTTTAAATTCTTATATGTAATAATAATTAATCTTTTTATATTAAATTAATTAAGAAACTCTATTTATATTAAAATATATATAAAGAAATTATATATATTTTATAGCCCTATTGAAATATTATTAAGATATAGCTAATTATATAAATACTATATATATTAAAGAGCTTATTATATAACTTTAGTTAATTAATTACTAACTTTATAAAAGGCTATCTTTTTAACTTCTTATTAAACTCTCTTCTATAAAATATATATATTTTCTTTATATATATTTTAATATAAATAGAATTTCTTAATTCTAATTTAAAAAGATTAATTATTATTACTTATAGGAACTTAAAGTCCCTAACTGTTATAACTTAATTCTTTAGTATTATAAACTATCTTTTATATATACTATTATATATTCTATTAAGGAAGGCAGTCTCTTTAAATATATAGCTAAGGGACCCTTTTATTAGCTTATTATAAAGTATTTTAAGTAGCTACTTTTCCTATTAAACCTAAAGAATATATATAGCTTCCCTAAGGTAAAGGCTAAAAATATAAAGGACTATATAGCTAAATATAGCTAGTATTAGCTTAACCTTATAGCTATTAGGTCTTATACCTAAATTAATACTTTTTAGCTCCTTTTAATTAATAAATAACTTTAGCCTTTAGGTATAATATCTATTTACTATAAGGGCAATTAAAAGGCTAAAGGTTAAGCTATATTAAAACCTATTTCTATATGCCTTAGCTATATTATTAAGGTTAGCTAATTATAAGTCTTAATAGAAGGAGGTAGTTATTATTAATATCTTAACTATAAATTAAGTTAGCTTAATATATTATATATTAAGGGTAAAATAACTTACTTACTTATTTATTTTAATTATTAACTTTAAGGCTTTTAGGTTAATTTAGGTTATTAATATAGAAGGAAGAAATAATATTATTATAATTATTATAATAAGAGCTTATATTCCGATTAATATAAGGTTTTAGTTAATATTAAAGCCTTATAACCTTATTAAACCTTCTGAATTATTCTCTTTATTATTATATTATTAAGGTTTATAGTTAAACTTACTTCTCTTTCTTATAAAGATAATAGTGCAGCTAAAGGAAAATTTAATATAATAATAGTTAAAGGCTTAAGTAGCTAAAAGATAAAGCTAAANTCTCTTTCTTATAAAGATAATAGTGCAGCTAAAGGAAAATTTAATATAATAATAGTTAAAGGCTTAAGTAGCTAAAAGATAAAGCTAAAGACTTTAAGACAATTAATCTACCTTAAGATTTTAAAGGTCTTATAGCACTTTATAAGATATATAAAAAAGGCTATTCCTTAATTAAATTAATTACTTTTAGCTATAAGCTTTTTTCCCTTTAGTACTATTAATTAAATAATAATAATTTAATAAAAAAGAACTATTATAAGCTAAAAGGTAACCTTAAGAGTCTTTAGAAGTTAATGAAAAGGTTAAAAGAGGAGCTAATCTTAAAAAATAATAATACCTTTATTAAAGCCTTTAAGTTAAATTACTTAACTTAATATAGCGCCTTAAAATACTAGCTAATATAGGCTAATAAGATCTTTAATAAGGAAGCTATTATTATAATAAAAGTTACTATATAGGCTAGAATTAATAGGAGCTTAATATATAGTATAAGGGGGCTAAAATAGGGGAAAATTTAGAAAAGTTAAAGTTTATAAAAGAGTCTATAAGTTAGATATTAAAGTTAAAGTTAAGGTAGCCTAAAGTTAAAAGTTAACTTTAGCCTATAGGCTTAATAGATTNTAAGTTAGATATTAAAGTTAAAGTTAAGGTAGCCTAAAGTTAAAAGTTAACTTTAGCCTATAGGCTTAATAGATTTAGGGTATATAATAGGTTATATATCTCTCCTTTAAAGACCTATTATATTATAACTTTTTACTATAATATAATATAATAGTAAAACTGTATTATTAATTAAGGTAATTAAAGGTATATAATAAGCTTCTTAATATATATATTATTTATATAACTAGCTATATATTAATAATATTTTAATAGGGACTTTAATTATATATAAAGTTTTTCAATTTAATATTAACCTTTTAAATAGTAAATTTATTACTTTTATTAATCTTACTTTTATTAAAATAAAAGGTCTTTTTATTAAAAAGACTATTATAGCTAAATAAAATTAACTATACCTTAAAGATAAATAATTAGCTATATTTCTTATATCTTTATCTCTTTACCTTAAGAAGGCACTTAAGAAAAATAAATAATATACTTTAAATACTTACTTTAGGGCTTATACTTATATTTTATTCTTTAATTTTAAGGAAGACCTTATTGCCTTTACCTTTAAGGTCTTAAATAAAAGGAATAACCTTAAAAAGGTTCTTTAAGATATTTATATTACTTAATAAGATCTTATTAAGGCTATAGCCTCTTAGGTATATATTAAGCCTTATTTTATAGTTTTATAATATTAATTTATATAGTATTCTTTTTTTATATATATTTTATTATATCTATTTTACTTATAAAGTACTTTTATTAAAAAAAGTAATAAGAAATATTAAATATATAATAATAAGTGCTATTATAAATAGTATACTATTAATAGCTTATATATTAATATATAATATATTTAATAAGTAAGTATAATAGATAAGTAAGTATAATATAAGTCCCTTACCTTATATTAATACTATTAAATTAATTAAATCTTAACTACTATAAATATTATAACCTTTAGAGGAAGTTAAAATACTTTTTACCCTTTAAGCTCTTAAAAATAATTTAAAACTAAATACTTAATATACTATAATAATCTATTNATATATAATATATTTAATAAGTAAGTATAATAGATAAGTAAGTATAATATAAGTCCCTTACCTTATATTAATACTATTAAATTAATTAAATCTTAACTACTATAAATATTATAACCTTTAGAGGAAGTTAAAATACTTTTTACCCTTTAAGCTCTTAAAAATAATTTAAAACTAAATACTTAATATACTATAATAATCTATTAGGTCGGCTAAATAAAGCTATATTGCTATTAATATAATATTTAATTAAGATATAATTTAATACTAAATTTATAGAAACTAATTAATTAGGAAGAGGATATAATAGTTTAATTTATCCTTAACTTAAATTTATAAGGATTTCCTTTATAACTGCATTTTATAGAAGAAATAGCTAATTCCCTACTTACTAACTGTAATATGCCACCTATTGGTATATATTAGGCTTATAACTTTATTAAGTAATAACTAAAGCTAAAGATATATTTATTTTAAAGATATAACTATTAAAGAGATAAATATAAAGATCCTATAATTATTTATGGCTGGTTTTAGCTTATTAAGAATATAATTATAAAATATAATATTTAATTAAATAATATTTAGAACTTTAATAAGACTGGCTTTATAATAGGTATTATATAGTTTAGAATAATTATTATAGGTATAAAAAGGTAAAAAAGACTAAAATCTATATAGCTAGAAAATTATAAATAAATTATTATATATTTTATAGACTTTTAATAGGTGCCTAAGCCTTTTAATCTTCTTAATAGTATTAATAATAACTTTAACTCTTTAGTAAGTTAAAACTCTTAACTTATTAACTTAATAGAAGCTATATATAGTAATTAAACTCTAACTAAAATAAATATAAATATAACTTATAGCTGCTATATATATTATAGCTAATTCTTCCTCCTTTATCCCTTAATTAATTTAAACTAACTAGCCTAACTAGCCTATTTATTAGTTAATTAATCAGTTAAAAAAGTAAGATTAATTTATTAAATATATTAAGTTACTTAATTAATTAGTTAATTACCCTTAATCCCCTATATTCTATATAGCTAATACCCTTTATAGTTATTAACCGATATAATATTCCTTAATATAATAGCTATTAAAGTAACTATAGACCTTAATTAGGATAAATTTAAAAGTATAATTAAAAAAGGGAATAACAATTAGAGGCTTAAGTAGCTAAAGGATAAGGCTAGGGACCTTAATATAATTAGCCTAAATTAGGATTTTAATAGCCTCTTATAGCCTTATAAGGTCCTAAAGGAAAGTCTTTTTCTAATTAAATTAATAGCCTTTAGTTATAAGATTTTATTATTAAGATACTTTAGGCTAAGCCGATTAAATAAGCTAAAAATAGGTATAAATAGCCTTAAATAGGACTTTAATAAGCTAAAAAGCNAGATACTTTAGGCTAAGCCGATTAAATAAGCTAAAAATAGGTATAAATAGCCTTAAATAGGACTTTAATAAGCTAAAAAGCCTAATAAAGAGGCTAAAAAAGGGGCTAATTTTAAAGAGCGATATAGCCTTTATTAGGGCCATTAAGTTAAATTATTTAGCTTAATATTATGCCTTATAAAAGCAGCTTTAGTAGGCTAATAAAGTCTTTAATAAGGAAGTTATTACTATATTAAAGGCTATTATATAAGAGGAGTTTAATATATAGCATAAGGGGGGGATAAAGAAAATTTAAAAAAGTTAAAGTTAAGAGGTATTTATTAAACTGAAGCTTCTATATACTAAGGAGGTGGCATATTAATAAGTAAGGCTAATTATATAAATAAGCCTTAGAAGAAGAAAAGGCTAAATTATATAATAATAGGCCTTAGTTAATAATATAGGTTCACTATTATGTTGCATTACGGTAAAGAGTTATAGTATAATAGGTCTTTAGAGGAGAGGCATATAATAAGTTATATGCCCTAGATCTATTAAGCTATAGGCCGAAGTTAACCTTTAACTTTAGGCTGCCTTAACTTTAACTTTAATATCTAACTTATAGAATATAAATGCCTCCTATAGACTTTAACTTTTTTAGATTTTCCCCCCCCCCTTGCGCTATACGCTAAGCTCCTCTTACCGCACACTTATGGTCTTAGGCTACAGTCAGCATAGTATACACAATGATCTTCTGTGGACTCACGCAGCGGCCTCTAATGCAGCAATAACTTCCTTATTAAAGACTTTATTGGCCTATTAGAGCTGCTTTTCTAAGGTATAGTATTAGGCCAGATAATTCGACTTAATGGCCCTAATAAAGGCTATATCGCTCTTTAAGATTAACCCCTCTTTTAGCCTTTTTATTAGGCTTTTTAGCTTATTAAAGTCCTATTTAAGGCTATTTATATCTATTTTTAGCTTATTTAATCGGCTTAGCCTAAAGTATCTTAATAATAAAATTTTATAGCTAAAGGCTATTAGTCTAATTAAGGAAGGACTTTCCCTTAAGACCTTATAAGGCTATAAGAGGCTATTAAAATCCTAATTTAGGCTAATTATATTAAGGTCCCTAGCCTTATCCTTTAGCTACTTAAACCTTTAACCGTTATTCCCTTTTTTAATTATATCTTTAAACTTATCCTAATTGAGGTCTATAGTCGCTTTAATAGCCATTATATTAGGGAATATTATATCAGTTAATAACTATAAAGGGTATTAGCTATATAGAATGCAGGGGATTAAGGGTAATTAACTAACTGACTAGGTGACTTAATATATTTAATAAATTAGTCTTACTTTCTTAACTGATTAATTAACCGATAAATAGGCTAGTTAGGCTAGTCGGTTTAAATTAGTTAAGGGATAAAGGAGGAAGAATTACCTATTATATATATAGCAGCTATAAGTTATATTTATATTTATTTTAGTTAGAGTTTAGTTACTATATATAGCTTCTATTAAGTTAATAAGTTAAGAGTTTTAACCTNTAGTCGGTTTAAATTAGTTAAGGGATAAAGGAGGAAGAATTACCTATTATATATATAGCAGCTATAAGTTATATTTATATTTATTTTAGTTAGAGTTTAGTTACTATATATAGCTTCTATTAAGTTAATAAGTTAAGAGTTTTAACCTACTAGAGAGTTAAAGTTATTATTGATACTATTAAGAAGATTAAAAGGCTTAGGCACCTATTAAAAGTCTATAAAATATATAATAATAGGAAGCTTAAATAAGCTTAGGTCTAATTGCATTACCTAAAAGCGGGGAAAAAAGCAATAGAAATAATTAATTTAATTATAATTATATAACCTATTGGATTTAATAATTAAGAGTCTTAAAGCTATACTTCTTTAAGATAGCTATAACTATAATAATAAATTACTAATTAATAAAACGAATTATATACTTATGCTAAGCGTTATATTAAGATATTAATAACCGCTAATATAAAGACCTACCTCCTTAATAGCCCGGCCAATTAAGACTCCTTTAAGTAGTCCTATATTATAAAGATAAACGCTAAGTAAGTATATAAATTAAGTCATTTATTTAATCTTAATTGATTTATTACCTTATATATAAAAGAGCCTAAAAGGCCTAAATTTAGGGACTTTTTAGTAAAGGAACTAGCTAAAGGTAATACCTAACCTTTAAGGTTTATTTAGGGAGAATAACCTATAACGGTATATATTAAACTTCTTCCTAAAGACTAAAAGGTATATAAGGTTAAGATAATAATCTACTATAATAACCTTAATTAATATAATAAATAGGCTAATAGTATTTAAAATATTCTTAATTAGATAATTAAAAAGATTAGCCTATATTATATTAAGACCTATTTACCTACTATAAATAGATTAAAAGAATATAATAATATTTTATAATTCTTTAATAGTCTTAAAGATATATATAGAATTAATAATAATCTTAAAAGAAAGTAAGTTTAGAAATACTATTTTAAAGTGCTAAAAAAGGCTTTAAATATTAAAATAAATTAAAAAGAATAGATTACCTCTTAAAAGAAGGGAATAAGAATTATAAAGCTTAAAGGAGTAGCTAAGGCTTAATATCTAAATATCTAATTTAATAATTTATAGTAGGCTCTAAAGTATTATTTTAAAATCTTCCTTTAAATTAAATATAGTTAAAATAAGAAGGAAATTAAGAATAAGATATATTTTCTACTAATATTCTCCTTTTAATTCTAAATTAAGATTTAAAGAGGGAAATAATAAGAAGATAAAATTATAATAGACTATATTGCAAAAGGGAGCTTTAGACCTATATTTTAAGCTTTATTATTAGAAAAAAGGAAGTAAAGTCAGTCTATAACTTAAAGCTTATAAGAAGGTTTAGCTAAATGTCTTTAACCTTTATAAAAGACCTTAGAACTATATATTTTATATAAATAAAATTATAAAAACCTAAATATAATATTATATTAGGTGGCTTTCCTAAAGAAAAGGCTAAAGTACTATTAATAATTATAAAAGTAATAAAGCCTTTAAAAAGAATACCTAAAGTAAAAAAAGGAAGTTTAGGACCTTTATAAAAGACTTTAATATAAGGATAAAGCTATATAAAAGAAGTTAAATTAATAATTAAAAGTTTAAACTTTAATCTTTAAAAAGGCAGCTGCTTTTCTTATAGTAAGCGGTAAATACCTATTAAGGAGCTTAGTAATCCTAAACTTAGGAATAATAATATATATCTTTAATAATATTAATCGGTTTAATTAATTAAAAAGTATATAATATAGAAAAGGAGTCTATATTAAATTATAATAGATATTAATTATAGGGTATAGTAATATATAGATTAAAGTATTAAATCTAAAGAATAAGTGCTATTTATTCCTTTTAAAGGGCATTATATATTGCCTATAAATAGGAACTAATCTAATATCCTTATAAAGGCTNTAGATATTAATTATAGGGTATAGTAATATATAGATTAAAGTATTAAATCTAAAGAATAAGTGCTATTTATTCCTTTTAAAGGGCATTATATATTGCCTATAAATAGGAACTAATCTAATATCCTTATAAAGGCTATATAAATTAGGGTACTAATAGGATTAATAAAATAATTAAGATATAATTTAATATATTAATAGGCAAATTCTATATAAATTAAGTCTAAACTATAACTAATATATCCTAAAATATAACCTTAAAACCCTAAATCGAGCTGTATTTCTTATAAGGCACCTATAATATAACTTTTAGACTAAAAGGAAGCCTAATAGAGTATTAGCAATTTAATAGCACTATTAATTAGGTTATTTAGGACTAAAAAGTCTTAAGCATCTTATAAACTACACCTTTAAAGTTAGTATTAAGGGACTAATTATAATTAAATGCAATATTTATAGAAAAGTAAAAATAAGATAATAAAAGTACTATAAACTAAAAATATAAGCTTTAAAACCTAATAAATGCATTTTAATTAACTTCTATAACTTTAAAGTCGGGATTAATAGGTATATATTATATAGGATCTTTATATATCGAAAGTTAAGCTTATATTAAGACTACTACTTTATAAACCGCTATAATAAGAATCTCCTAATTATACTAAAGCATTTTATTTAAATACTTAAAACGATATATAATATTAAGGTTTAAGTAATTAAAATAGATAATAAGCTTTAAAAGGGCAATTTAACTAAGGGATAGATTATAGAAAGAGGGATTTAAATAGATAAAAGTGCCCTATATACCTAATAATAAAACGGATCTAATAAATATTCTAAGGGGGTAATAAAGGAGAAAGTAAGGCTATTAATAATTAATAGTAACCTTCTATTAGGTCTTTAGCTAAAGATAGTAAGAATAGCAGTATATATCCTAAACTGAACTCTAAAATAGGGTCTCTAATAGAAGATACCCTATAAGAGCTTCTATTTAAGTATCCTAAATGCATAAGAAAATAACCAGCCTTAAATTGGCTATATAAAGGTTATTAGCAGTAAAGTATTTACTATAATTAATTTAATATAGTAAAAGTAAAAATGCCTTTAATTAAGGACTAACCTAAAGATATAAATTGGCTTTCTTATTAAATATAATTCTTAGAATATATTCTAAATTTAAAATCCGGTTATAAATAAGATCTATATTATAAGAGATATTATATTTAATAAAGAAGAATTCTTTAGTGCTAATAAGGAGTAAATAAAAGAAATAACTATAGAATAGACTTTAAAAGAGATTTAATTCTATCTTTAAGCTCTTTTTAATATTAAGTAGCTTAATTAAATA
>WETZ01000098.1:387-28692 GCA_011034095.1 Fusarium cf. aywerte
AAGAACTCGGTCTTGGAAACGTGGGTTATATTACATCTGATCAGATGCTCTATTTGTCGACCGTATGCCTTTTTCAGCGGCCCAAAGCACCCAACATCAAGAGGTTGAAGTAGATGAGAGGCATGAGCAGGCATACAGAGTGTGATGATCTTGTTCTCCTGGCAATATCTCTCGAAGTCGATAGAGTGGTGACTTTCGTGCCCATCAAGGATCAGAAGACGATAGGGCCCAGTAGATCGATTGGCTGTACACCGATTAAAGTGCTTCAGCCACTCAAGGCCTAGCTCATTATCGGTCCATCCATTGGGAGATGTTGCAATAGCCCAATCATCCGGAAGGTTGTTCTCTCGGTACCAATTGGCGAGGTGATATTGGCCCGCACCAATGATGAACGGCGGGATCGCCCAGCCTTCCGCATTAATCGCCTGAATGACTGTAATCCATTCCCGGCTTCCAGGCTGCACTGATTTCGGTCGTCCACGCCTCTCTGTACCTGTGACAACCATACCACTTGCAATGACGCCCATCATAAAGCCAGTCTCGTCAAAGTTGTAGATATCAGCCAACGTGATACCATATTTTGCGATTGTGTTCTCTACAAGCCTGAACCAATTTCGAATGACAGTGGGGTCTTCGCATTTGGCTCTCTGGTAGTCATACCTACGAAAATAGCGCGTCTTAAGCTCCTTGTGCCGCTTAACGAAGTTAGAAGCCCAGCGCTTGCCGACGGGTGGTGCGTCGCGGGCGTCGAGCAGTCGGTTGGCCATTTCTTCCACACCACGCAATCGCGGGGGAAATCCTCGCGAGTCTAGGTCGAGAATGAACCGAACTATGATCTGTTCCTCCAGATTAGATAGCTTACGTGATTTAGGGATCCAATCGCGTCGAGATTGAATGCCATTGTGCCGGCGACGTAAGGCATAATAGTTGACCTTGTAGAGTCTTGCAGTAGGCCGGAGCTTTAAATTTGGGTCAGTTTGGAGGGCCCGAAGTGCTAGAAGCATATTACCCTCGGAATACTGGCGAGACATCTTTTTTTCGTTGTGAAACAATTGATCAAATAAAGAATTGTGAGGTTGAGGGATTTTTGGTGCATATACTTGTTTGGTGCACATGCTTATCATGCACGTTANATCCAATCGCGTCGAGATTGAATGCCATTGTGCCGGCGACGTAAGGCATAATAGTTGACCTTGTAGAGTCTTGCAGTAGGCCGGAGCTTTAAATTTGGGTCAGTTTGGAGGGCCCGAAGTGCTAGAAGCATATTACCCTCGGAATACCGGCGAGACATCTTTTTTTCGTTGTGAAACAATTGATCAAATAAAGAATTGTGAGGTTGAGGGATTTTTGGTGCATATACTTGTTTGGTGCACATGCTTATCATGCACGTTAGTTGTACTTAATGGTGTTAAAAGACGAAGTTGAAATTGCCAACACGTTCATCTTCAAACAGTCTATGATATCACTGACAGCCAACATCGCACAAGTTACCACTGGCAACCCTACAGCATGCGTTTCAATCACATCGATACTGACTGTGGACGCAACGCACGAGTATATACAGCATGTATAACTGGTTGCCAGACGCGGCTTCACTAGCCTGCACGAGGTTGTATGAGCCTTACTGGGGTGGTTTCATAATTTCTTTAACGTAGATGAAATGAAGAAGCTATAGTTTATAACGTAGCTAGTGGTACAGCTAACTGGTTTAATCAGAATCGAAAGATGGCCGATAGGGTGAATGACACACACTGCCCATCACCAAATGCTGATCTCATGGTTTGATACGTGTTTAATTGTAGAATAACCGACGCCAAAATTTCTTGGTAGCGATATGGCGCCTATGCTAGCGGTGCTGGGTAGAGTTCGTGGTGCCTGTCTCTTATTGGCTCGCAACTTCTCTTGAGGTGCACTGCCTAAGGCTATCTATGTGTTTCGCCCAATTGCATAAGTCACCGGATCTTCCAGCCACTTGCATCTAGGCTTTGACCTGACTGTTGAGTTTCACTCCAAGAGACCAATACTTGGCATCACACGAGGCTGCTCTTGTATACATTACCCTAGGTGGAGCGCTGATACAGTCCAGGATTTGCCACACAGTAGGTGGAGTACCAGATTTAACTGTCCACGCAGCTGATATAAGACGTTGGGTGTGATGTTTCACAAATACCATAATCACCACTTCATGTCCAAAGTATTCCATGAAAATCTTAGATTGTTCACGCTGATATTCGGGACAATTGGGTTGGACTTTTGTGGAGGGATGAACACTCGCCACTTTCGGATCGGTGGTGTTGGAGAACTGTCATTATCGAAAAGTCCCGTATTGATCGCAGAAAAGCTTTACATTGACGAAAGGTTTATATAAAAAAGATAACCGGCGATTATAGTCTATTGCTAGAAGTATAACAATTACACACAACAACATCTTATTATTTATGCTTTTAAAACAACTACGCCTATAAGACAAGTAACTGATTTCTATTATTAAGTCTACTTAACTTAAATCTTTTATATCTATAGGATATAGTTATTAGGGGAAAATCTTTACTTGCCTTACTATATGCTTAATAAAGCTTACTATAATATTACAGCTAGAAGTTAATATTAATAAGATATAATATTATTAAAAGAGAAAAAGCTAATATACTTAAAGTAAATATTTAAGTCTATTTAACCTCTTTAAAACCTATTATATAAACTTTATTATTTATAACCTAATAGTCTTATATATATATATCCTAAAAAAGGTAATTACTTAAAAGCTTACTACTTAATTACTATATTTAATAAGTAAGTTAAATATATAAGTAGATATAATAGGAGATTCCTTAACTTTATATTTAATATTTAACTAGGTAATTAATTAATATATAATTACTTATTATACCTTAATCTTTAAATACACTTAGAATTATCCTTATACTCTTATTACTTTAATATAACTTAAAAATATTATATAATACTATAATAGTTAGGGGTTTTAAATAAATAAACTAATCTATATTAATATCTAATTATAGATATATAAGGTATAATAGTAAGTAAAATAAATTGCTATATAACTTAATATTAAATTAAGTATATAAAGTATACTAAAGTAAAGATATTCTATTAATAACTATTAAGCTAAAGGTTCTACTTAATGCTTAATAAATATATATATGCATAAAGCTTTACTACTCTAAAAGTCAGCTATTATATAAGGCTTATAATAGTTTAAGTGAGTTATATAGTAAGTCTTACATGCAGGAGTGGGCTTAAAGGGGTCGCGTTAGTGCGGGAGGGGTCTACTGTGAATTAGTGATAATTGAGGGGTACATATAGGCCTTAATACTCCTTCTTACTTAACTTTCTAGTATAAGCAGTCTAGGAGTATAACGCCTAGACATTTCACTTAAATGCAACTATATAGTAATATACTAGAAATAGCCTAATAATTTTAAATTAAGATAAATCTTATAATAACTACTATTTTTTAATAACTATCTTAAGGTTTTAAGTTAATAATTACAGTATACTTATATATAATATCTTTTAATAAGCTAGGTAATTAAATAAGCTACTTAATAGTTTATATTAAGTCTATTTAAGTTAACCCTTAAGTAATAATTACTATAAAAGTAAATTACCTTTTTATTTATATTAATATAGAATTAACTTATAAATATATACTTTATTAAATAAAAATAAAAGTTATAATAGGTAAGATAATTTTTATTATAGTTAATTTTAAATATAGCTTACTTCTTAAGATAAGTAATATCCTTAAAATTTATATTTATTAAAAGATTAAAAATCTTTATATATATATTATTACTACTTATATTTATATAAAAAGAGAGGATATAATTAAAATTTTTTAATATATTAATTTTATACTTTATTATATCTTTTTTAATATAATTAAAAACTATTTTATTAATATCCCTAAAAGTGTTATTAATAATCTCTCTAAAGATATAATAATAAGCCTATAAAGTATCTTTAAATCTCCTTTTATTAATAGTAATAATATATTTATTAGCCTAAGGTTTAATTAATATTAAGTCCTTACTCTTATTAAAGGTATAAGTAAAAGGAATATTAAGGAATAAAGGTTTATTAGGCTTAATGAAGTCTACTTTAGTAGCTAGATTATTATACTTACTTAACTTAAAAAAAAAGAATCTTAAAAGGAAATATAATAATACTATACTTTTAAAATTAATTAATAATAATTATATAAAAAAGATAGCTTATAAGGATTTATATTAAAGATCTTAAACTGGATTTATAGTCCTTTAATACTATTATATTATATTCTTTTCTATATTAAATTAAACTAATAGCTAAATTAATAGCTATTATAATATAGCTAATATAGTTTAATAGATATCTTATATTAATACTTATTACTAATAGCTTTATTAATATTAGGATTAAAAGATAATAAGGTAAAGGTCTAAATAAAATTAAATAAAACCCCACTCTATAAGTAGGACTATAGGAAAATCGATATGGCTCTTATTAATATTTAGCCTATATAAATAGGCAGTTTTTCTTTAGGGTGGCAAGTATATCAGTAAGTATATAGGCTGATATATAGAATTCTATAATATATTTATATTAGTAGATAGACTATTATTATAAGAGGTATTTAAATAGAGGAGCCAATATACTTTAGTCTATAAAAACAATATATAAATAGGAGAGAATAGCTATTTAAATTTAAAAAAAGGGCTAAATAGCTTTAGCTTTTTTAATAGAAATAATAAATAGAGTATTTCTTTTTTAAAAATATAAGAAGCTTTAACCTAATGCCACTAAATATAATAAAATAAGTTTTTATATAGTAAAGGTATATTAACCTATATAAAAAGAAACCTTAATAATATTATAATACTTATAGTTTAAATTAAGCCTATATAAAAAGAAAATTATATAATAGTAAAGTTCTAAATGGCTTTAGGAATATCTATATAGCTAAGATCTTACTTATTAACTTATAGGATTATTTTAATAACCTTTAGGTATATATTTATATTATTTATTATAGCCTTATAAAAGGCTATAGCCTTTATATACTCTTTAGGTTTAAATTTCTTATATTATATTATATCTTCTTTAATAGTATTAAGTATAGTTAATATTTAAAGTATACTATTTATTATATCTCTAAAGATATAGTAATAGGCCTATATAGTATTATTAAACCTTTAGTTATAAGTAATATTAATAAATAAAGTGGCCTAAGGCTTAACTATAGAGACTCCTAAGTTATAAAGAATATTTTATATAAAAATATTAAGGAATAATATCTTTAAAGGCTTATTATTATTTATAATTATACTTAAGTTATCCTTACTGCTTATTATAGAAAAAAAGAAAAAGGAAGAGGCTAAAATAAGTACCTTTATATACTCTTTATACTTAATAGAGGTATTAAATAATTAATTAGTAAGATATACCTTCTATTTAAAAGCTGGAAGTAAAAGTAGGTAAAGGAAATAGAAAAAATAAAGAAGATAAATACTAATATTTATCTTCTACTATTTTAAAAAGCCCTAGCTCCACTAAACTTATATGTAGCAGTTATTATAGGACCTAAGGCCGGGATATAATAAAGAGAGGCAGCTAGTAAGACTTACAGTTTATCTCTACTATCTTTTTTAGGCAGAAATATAATAGGTTAGGAGGAGATTCTAGAATTATAGTTATACTTAGGACTAATTAATAGTATAAATAGCACTATACCTAATTAAGCGTAAACCCTATTAAGCTCAGCCAGAAGCAGCAAATATTAAGTATTTTTAGATAGCAATCTGTATGTTAATAACGCTTTATTATATACACTTTAAGCGTTATCGTATTAGGGATATAAAGTTTTATATAGGGTTAATTATAATCTATCCGGCTCCTCTCCCAGCGCCAGAATAAATCCTCTATTACTACTTAGTCCATTTTTACGTCTGTCGAGAAAGACAAGTCGGAATCTCAAGAACTCAGGGAATTGTCTTGATTGGACGAAGAGGCAATGTCACTCCAGCTTTTCTCGTTCTCGTTATCCGAAATTTCGTATGGGCATTCCAGTCAAAGGTGTAGCTCGTCGCAAGCGTTGCGAAAAGTCACCAGATTGAAGCATATTATCCTTACTGAATACCTTATTCTAAATAATCTGCATTATAATATTGCAATTAAGGCATATCATATGAGAGAGGACTAACTGGCCAATGGCATCGCCTTTTGTAAACTGTTGTAAAAGACCATTCACCTGACCCAACAATCTTTATCTCAGGATCTTGAAGTCCAGGTAGAACAACTTCCATCTGGGTAGTTGGCGGTACCACTACATCAATCATCAACTGAGAGCGATCCCCGCCACATTCACTTAGTCTCCAAGAGACAGAGACTTTGCCATAAGGACTCAAATGCTCCGCCTTTGCCTCCGTGAATTCGCCCTCTATGACCGGCTCAGCCCGTGTCCTTTTCCATCCTGGTTCCAAACACTGCAGCCCAGCAAGTCTTGTGACTAAGAATTTCGCTATAGCCCCATATGCATAGTGGTTAAAAGAGGTCATCTCTCCAGGGTTGATACTTCCGTCTGGAAGCATACTATCCCATCGCTCCCAGACAGTTGTGGCACCCATAGTAACAGGGTATAGCCATGAGGGGCATTCGGCACAGAGTGTCATCCCATATGCGATATCAATATGGCCGGTTTGGTAGAGTGCCTCGCAGACAAAGGGGGTGCCAGCGAAACCGGTGCCGACTTTAAAGTTGTTGTAACGGATAAGCTCCGCGAGGCGTGCTCCTGCATGAGACCGCTGGTCAGATGCTACTAGATTAAAACAGATTGCAAGAGCATAAGCTGTCTGTGAATCGGAGACTAGGTGACCACTTGATGTGATGTAATTACTAGCAAACTCTTTTCGAGCTTCGCCTGCCTCTTGCAAAAAGTGACTAGCGTCAACTTGATTGTTCAGGACCAAGGCAATCTGACCCATAAGATCCAGACAGTGTACCAGAAATGCGTTGGCTACTAATAAAGGATCGGTTGTCGCCTTTTGGGGCATGTCCGAAGGGGCGTTGGGGTCCAGCCAATCCTGTCACAGAATCCAAGGTCAGCTTAAGTATGGCCTCTCTCATACCAATCACTTACCGCGAGTTGAAACAAAGTGGGATCCCACAAATGCCTATGCCTTCCGTGATCACGAGGAATAACATTGATCCAGGCTTTCATGGAATCGTATTGCTGAGCAAGGATTGTCGAATCGCCTGTAGCTTCCCACAAGGCCCATGGAGCTAGAATAGTAACATCATGCCAGATCGCGCAAGGCTTCCCCCAAGACGTATCTCCCAGCAGGGCATTAGGTGAGACCATGGGAGGCACGCCCCCAAGCTGAAGCTGGTCATACCAGAGATCCTGTAGCCAATTGATAATAATGCCCGAGCATCCAAAGATGTATGCAGCTGTTGGAGCAAAGAGTGCCAGATCTCCGGTCCAGCCTAATCGTTCATCTCTTTGTGGGCAGTCTGTAGGGACCGAAAGAAAGTTTCCTCTCATACTCCAGACGATATTCTCATACAGTTTGTTTAGCTGCGAATTGGAACATGAAAACTTCCCTCTGTATTCCATATCGGTGTGGCAGACTACTGCCTCAAAGTTATCGAGACTAAAATCGTCGGATGGCCACCCACCGACTTGGCAGAAGCGAAAGCCATGGAAGGTGAAGCGTGGTTCGAAGGTTTCTGCCAAAGTATCACCACGGAGAGTATAGATATCCTGAGCTTCACAGACTCTAAGCGGCCTGATTCCAAGCTCGCCGTCCTCCAACACCTCGGCATGTGACATGATGACTGAGGAGCCTCGAGGTCCCTTGACGCTTTTGACACGAACATAGCCGACGAGATTTTGACCGAAATCAAGGATCTTCTTTCCAGATGGTGTCTCTACAAGTTGGACTGGTTTCAGAGACTCTATCCGCCGTACAGGCTCAGCTGTACTAGCGATCAAGCGGGCCTTGGTATCAGCGAGGACCTCCGCACATACCCAGTTGTCAGTTTGTAAGCCGTAAGTTGACCAATCATCGACCTCGAATGTGGCGTCGTACTTCTCCCCGTCATAGATCTCAGCCTTGCGGATTGGACCTTGAATTGTTTGCCAGGTCTCATCTGTGACAACTGTGAGGTGTTCGCCACTGGCGAAATGAATCTCGAGTTGGGCTATCAGGCTTGTTCGAGAACCCCATATGTTGCGACGTCCCCCTGCAAATCCAAGTCGTCCCTTGAACCAGCCTTCAGCAACCCGCACGCCTAGACAGCACTCTTGTCGATCAATGAGGTCTGTTACATCGAATGTCTGGTATGCAAGCCGCCCATGGTATGAGGTCCATCCCGGGGGGAGGAAGTGGTCGCCAATCTTACGACCATTCAGTTCAGCCTCATAAGCACCTTGTGCAGATATGTAGAGCCTAGCTGAATAGACATTATCGTGAGTGAGCGAGAACTCCTTGCGGAACAGATCCTCCGGTTGTGGCTCGTTGACAGCCTCGGCAGACCAAGGGGCTGTAATGAATTTAGCTGTCCAGTCTCCTCTGTTCAGCAGGCCAACTTCAACATGTACAACCTGACTCCATGGGGTGATGGGCATGTCTTGGCCTACACCCTTGGCACGAACTCGCACGGCACATCTTTCCTTGGACGACAAGGGCACGTCGGATGGCCAGGGCAGAAGGTAAGATTCAGCCGAGGTAAATCTTGCTATTTGTTGCTCATGGCCACCACCGATGCTGGTTCGGCTGAGCTCAATCTCATAGTAGTCTTGCTCAAACCCTTTAGGGGCATCGCTAAATCTGAAAGAGATCCGTGGCCGCACCTCTTGGATACCTATGGAATCGCCGGAGCGGTAGTGCTCGATGCGCACGTCGCAAACTGTGGTAGGGGACCCCATGATCCAATATTGCAAAGTTGAGGAAAGACAGAAAGCTGACACCAGTCCAGAACAAATTTATGTGGCCATTTGGCATTGCTGTTTACTTGATGGGCGGCGGCGCAACATAGCCCACAAGTGTACCCCGCATGGTGTAACCCCTCTCACTTTCCCAGCTCGGCCCTTCGTACTAGAAAAGTCCGAACGGCTTTCCCGTAGGCGTCGGACTGGTTTATCGGAGGAACAAAGCCCGCACTCGATCAAGGATGGGTATACTCCTGGCTAACTTGAACCGCGGTCTGCGCGACCCCGTGGGGCCCCATGGGGAAATCCTTCCCACCCCGGACCCGGCAATCCATGCATCACTATCCTTCTTCCGGTTGACAGGGCCGCACCATAATATGACAACGCACTTGGGGCGAGTTTGGCGGAGTAAGTATGTAGCGAAGTCGGTAGATGTACTTCCTAGCTCTTTATCAGTACGAGAGTATCTCACCACCTTCTCTTTTAAACTTCAGTCCCTCCGGCGCATCTAGTTTGAACTTCGACTCTGGTAAACCACTCGATAAGACCAGTTTATCCCTCCGCCCTCCTACGTACCAATCCACAGAATATGGCATCAGCCGCAAAGATGTCAGTTGTCTCTTTCAACCAGCAGGAGACTGTGGCTGGTGAAGCGCCTGCTGAAAAGGATCTCTCCTCAGATGCGGCTGCCAGAGGGCAGGGAACCACCGGATATGAGACCTTGAGCGTTTTTGAGACTGTGAAGAAGTTCAAGATGAACGCTTTCATTTGTCTTCTTGTCGCAGTGAGTGCTGCTGCGGATGGTTATCAGATTGGGTATGAATGTCTAAGTCGAAGAACTAATTCATGGTGTTAATCTTATTTGCTGACAATTGGAACAGGTTGATTGGCAACATCGTTGCCAATCCAGGATTTGTCAAAAAATTTGGTACGCAGCGCAATGCTGACGGCGGCATCGTACTTGCATCCAACATCATGAGTACCTGGGGGTCCATGGGATCCGTTGGCCAAATCATTGGCATGACAACCTTGCCCTTCTTATCTAACAGGTTTGGCAGAAAGGCTGCCATGTTTTACTATTGGTTACTTCTTTCTCTTAGTGTTGTGTTAGAATGTGTCGCTTCAGAGTGGAGGGTCTGGCTTGTTGCGAAGCTCGTTGGCGGTATCGGAGTCGGATGCCTTCAGTCGACCATCCCTACCTATATCTGCGAAGTCGCCCCTGTCCGAGCCCGCGGTGCTTTTCTGATGTCTTACAGTCTGTGGTGGACCGCTGGGCAGTTCTTCGCCCCCGTTGCCCTGCAGGTCATGTCAGAAACCGATCCCTATAATTATCGAACGCCCATCTATACCCAGTGGGCACTGATAGGATTGATGTTGCTCATTTATCTCATCATCCCCGAGTCTCCTGCGTGGTGCGCTGCTACCGGAAATCCCGAGCGAGCCAAGAAGTGCCTGAGAATCATTAATACGGGCGTCGAAGACTTTGACCTCGAGCATCAGTATAATTTGCTCGTCATCAACGTCGAGCATGAGCGAGCTCTGGCCTTAGAGCAGAGGGCTGTGAACTGGTGGGCTATCTTCCGGAAGACCGATGGGCTAAGAACACTGATATCTTGCTGGACCCTTGTGGCTCAGCAGTTCATTGGTCTTGGCGTTTTCGCTACTTACGGATCGTATTTTTTCCAACAGGCCGGTATCGACGACCCATTCAGGGTCACATGCATCACGTCTGGTATCAACATCGGTGCCAGTGTGGTTATTGTCTTTTTAGCCGACATAACCGGTCGCCGCTGGATGGCATGTTCCGGCACAACATTATGTTTGGTCTGTAACGTGGCTGTTGGAATCCTTGGCGTAGTTCCAAAGTTTGACGCTGCTGATAAGCTACTCGTCCTCTTTTCTTGCTTATGGAGTGAGTTTCGTCCTTGATTGATTATTACGAAATCTCGGATACTAACCAAAGGCAAAGATGTCGGTCTTGTTGCCAACGCGGCGACTGGTTGGGGTTTCATTGGTGAAATATCGTCCCAAAGACTCAGGCACTATACAGCGGGCTACGCTGCTGCATCTAGCTGCGTTGCTGGTGTCATCATGTCTGTTCTGGTTCCGTACATGGTCAATGTTAATGAGTGGGCTTGGGGCCTCAAGACCTGTTGGTTCTTTGCCGGTGTTGGACTTCCCTTTACGGTCGCTATCTGGTTCCTGATTCCTGAAACCTCGGGGTAAGTGCCAAGCTTTCGTAAAACCAATATGATATTGACTTGACTTGATAGCCGATCCTCTGCCGAACTCGACGAGCTTTTTGAGCGCAAAATCAAGCCATGGCGATTTCATAAGACAGAGACAGTCACTCAGCGTATCGTCGAGATCAACAAGCAAGACTAGTAAGCTTATAAGGAGCAAATGTCGGTTCGGACAACAGTCAAGTGGGAATTGTCATCCTCCTATAATACCTCAAATACTCACAGGACTATGGAAGTGGCAGCAATGCCATGATACGGAACATGACAGGTTTGTGACAGAAGATTTTGTCCTCGGTGCTTGCAATGGTAGCTATAATAACTGTAGACTTCTATGAGAGTTTGCTGGGCTTCAGATATAATCACTTCACCCTCATCCAATTTGACTCTATTTTGTCATGTCTATTTTAGTCCCAATAGCTTTTCGCTACTCTATTCGAGGTGTGATACGAAGTCTTGCATCCGGAAGTCGGTGCCTAAATTTACTTCAGTCCTTATTTCCTACGCCCGGGTGGCTTATTATACTCCGTTTTTACACCAATGTTCTACTGAATCCATGAGTGGATATGCTGACACTGTTAAGAATTGTGGAGTTTGCGATATATTTCTTTGGAGGCGTAGATAACCTGATGAAAGCGAATAAACGTATTTGTTTGGGCAATATCTCTGGTGTACAAGAGAGTCTGACTAAATATTCAACCGTCTTTACACATATTGTGAAAACCACGTGCTCAGCTCCGTCAAGGACTTAGATAAACATTCATTGATGGATAATAAGGGTACTAAAATATCATATACCGATACTCGCAACAACCCCAAGGTCATCTCACTAAGAAAGGTAGTTACAGTAAAAGGATTTTTACAATCAGAGGTAGAGAATGATTGCCTCAGACGCTTTCAGAGAGACCTGAACCTTACCATGAGAAGTTACGATAGACTCGTATTTCTGTCGGCCAAGGACTTTACAATCTTTATTCGCGAAGTATTGACCTAGATCCATGAAATCAGTATCTACTGTTAGGTATGGGATAGACTAGGTACATACCTCCGATGACTGGCTTGTCACTCGCAGGTTGGTCATTTTCAATTCTTGTCTCACTAGAGGGCGCAGTCATACGCAGTGCTTTGATGGCCTTAGACGAAAGACCTGTCAGTTCGAAGGTTGCGGAGTCCCGGGAGCCGGAGCCGGAATAGTATTCGGTATTAACGATGACAGCCTTGTAGGGTTTGCCATTGCGGTAGATGGTGTACTGAGCAAAAGACGTCTCTCCATTATCGACCGCAAGAATCTTATCACCGCCAGACAGAGCCAGAGCTGTGAAGTAACCTCCGTAATAAGGTGCCTCAACTTTCGTTTCAGCCCACCAGTTGAAGGCTGCCTGATTGGCCCCGAGACCACCTTGGTGGTAGTAAATACGTTGAGCCCCTAGCGAGAGGAAGCGGAGAGACTTGTCGACGATCTGCAGAGCAGCGCCGAACGTCGCATCTTGCAAAGTCTCGAGGCCGTGGAACCCTGCCTCGGTGATGACGTATGGTCGCCCCGCCGAGCGAGCAGTTGCGATCTTATCGACAAAGGTGTACAAATCGGCGACTGTCTTGACGTGGTTCATCTCGCCATTCAAAGTAGCAGTTTCAGGAGAAAGGGCATATGAATGAGTTGAGTACATCTTGACCGCTGCTTTAATGCTCGAGTTGAAAGCATCTTCAATCAGATAGTTCGTGTTGGGATAGTTGGGGGCCAGTGGGATAGGCACCGCATAATTTCTGCCGACTAAAATAGGTTCACTGTCATCCCAGACGTTGATAAGAGCTTGGAACCAGTCCGCCTGATTCGCTCCTTCTTGTGATTCGTTCCAGGGAGCAACAGCAACTGGCTTGTTCCATGTGGAATAATACACTAAATGCAATTAGCCTTGCTACAGTTATTGTTAATAGGTATAACATGCTTACAGTCTGGTTCATTACCAAGCTCGATACCCCACAACTGACTGCCCAATCGTGATTTGGCGGATACAGCAGCTTCTAAGGAGTTGGTAAGATTGTTATCACCACGGTTAAACCCTTTAGATTAAAACATTAGTAAATAGCCTATAAGGTGATGTTGATTCGTACTTACCCATAATTACTTCAGCACCGTAGCTGCCTATTGACATTGTATTAGCTTTGAATAGTACATTGTGATGGAGAATATACCGATTAGGTTAAATAGCTTTGGACCAAAATAAAGATTAGGCACTTTATCAGGGGCTTTATAGAAGTAGCCATTATAACCACCATCAAAACCGCATCTATCCTGTGTGGTACCACCAACACGAATAGGTACCTTGGCGTTGTAAAACGATTCTATATGGTCCAAGCACTTCCAAGGGTGACTGTAATTGAGCATATACGCCGATATCATATCAAACTCAAATCTATAGCATATTAACAAAATTGCTCAATTTCAAAGTCGGCTAACTCACGAGACTCCAATTGCAGCTGGGTCAATATTTATGGCAGCTTTTGGGACGGAAGATGAAATTGGGAAGGCTATGTTCGCCGCCTCAACAAGCGAGGCAGGACCAATTAGGCTAAGCAGGGACCACTGTAGAATGGGCATCGTGATAGAGCTGGAGGAGGAAGAGAAATACTTTAAGATAGAATCTAATTATTCTACTGGCAAACACTAATAAGCTGTTATTCCAGACCTCTGCTTTATAGAACTGTCTTAAGAGTACCTGGGAGGCTGAAGGTCTATATCGGGCTATGTTGTCCCATGTTATTAGTAGGCTTAGGTTTATCCGCAACTATTCTAATTTAAGAAGGAGCTACTGGAGAAGCTATTAAAGGTCTAGCGTTGAACTAATATTGATAATAGGTTAATGGGACGTTAAGTACGGATAAAACCACTTGAAATACCACAGCAGCGAGCGGCAATCCGATAACGGAGACAGCTAGACCTAACATGGCAATTTGGACGGGACCCGTTCCATCTTAGAAGGACAGGTACCCATCCGCCTATGGACCGCCGTATTTAGTACAGTATCCGTAGGTGCATAGGCCACAAAAAATGGTATTAGATGCCATTACCAGTGGTATTTGGTACAGCAGGCCAAGTCGGCCGGCATATGTCTACCCGCTTTCCCCGACATATCAATGTTTCTCGGCCTTACAGAACCCGAACAGCGCGTACATCCCCTGTGGATCTCTGGTAAAGATTGCTATAAAGAAATTGCGCTCAAAGAACGACTGTCTATTGTTGCCTTATGAAGAATGCAGCTTTTTGGGCTTTGCACTATTGATATTTCCGAAATTCTTTTTGCAACCACGACCTACAACTTAAGACAGTACAGGGTGTACAATGGCGGCTGAACAATTTGACACGTCGTGGATGTGGAATTCGGCTTTTCTGGAGAACGCCACTTCTACTGCCGGTCGCTTTGTTCATTTCCGCAAGAGTCTCTTTGCTGATTCGCAAATACCATCGTCTCTTGTAATTCAGATTAGTGCTGACACCCGGTACAAGCTGTATGTGAACAAGCAGTTGGTCGCATACGGACCAGTCAAGGGCGATGCCAGTCTCTGGTTCTACGACGAGGTTGATATCAGCTCTTGCCTACATTTGGGTGAGAATCAGATCGCGATCCATGTCCTCAGACTCTTTCACGGTACTTCATATGGGACCAGCTTTCCTCGCCTCGGGTCAGGCGGAGTCAAGATTGCAACGTCTATCGACGATGAAGTCTGGTCGCCCCAGATCCGAAGCAGTGAGCTTTGGCAAACAGCAATTGATCCCAATGTGACACTTCGCATCGATGAGCCAGAAGATGACTTTCTTCACGTATTCGAAATGGTTTCCGCAGCACACGAGACGCCTTTAGTATGGACTTCGGCGGTACTGCTCCGCTTCCAAAACTCTACAGGTGTCACGGCCCCATGGAAATTATCACCTCGTCTCATTCCACCAATGAGCAGTCACATTTCTCACTTCAAGGCCACCCACAACATCCAAAGCTCCATTCACCCTGACGTCTGGAATGCGACACTCATTTGTGAAGATGGCGATATTCTCCTTCCCGCTTGTTCACGTCATCAACTTGATCTTGAAGCTCCTGTCCACACTACTGCTTTCATTCGGTTCCGCTTTGCTCGACCTGAGATTGGAGGGGCTTGCTTGACTGTCACATACTCAGAAAGCTATGAAGACCATCCAGTGCTGGTTCCGTATCTTCGTCGCAAAGGGGATCGATGCGATACAAGCAAACTGTTGATCGGACCCAAGGATATTTATACCTTCCAGGGAGAGAATGGGAACCCTGCTCTGAGTTATTATGATGACGAAGACACGGAGGAAGTATACATGCCTTTCCATTGGCGCACATTTCGCTTTATACGGCTGGAAATTAGCCCTGGATCTTCCGATTTGATCATACGTGGAATTGATATTGACATTGTGCATTATCCTTTGGACGTATTGTCGAAGATCAGCACAACCTCAGATGACGGAATATTGGGGGCACTATTTGAAACTAGTATTCGAACCTTGCAAAATTGTATGCATGATTGCTACGAGGACTGCCCTTTTTACGAACAACTTCAATACGCCATGGACACACGTAGCTCTTGCCTGTTTACTTACTACGTATCAGCCGATGCTCGTTTGGCGAGGCAAGCAATTGTGCAACTCCATAGCTCATTTCAGCCTCGCCTTGGACTCACCGCCAGCAGAGCACCTTCAACCCAATTGCAGATCATCCCTCACTTCTCTCTATATTGGATTTGCATGGTATATGATTACTTTCTTTATCATGCTGACAAAACCTTTGTGAGACCTCTATTGCCGGTAGTTGACGCTGTGTTGGGTTATTTCGATGCACGCATTCACGGTCGGCTCGAGCTTGTCAGTCTAGGCAATGAAAAGGGCGTTTGGAACTTTCACGATTGGGCCGAGCAGTGGCGACCATATGGTATTCCACCCTCGGCAGAGCGATCAGGTATTTCAACCTATACAAACAGCTTATATGCGTATACCCTCAAACTGGCAGCCAGGTTGCAATCGGAATGCGCGGGTCGGATGTCTCTTGCAGATGAGTATTCTCATCGGGCTAGACTCATCGTTGACGCGGTCAAACGTCACTGCTTCGATGGGCAATACTTTACCGACAGTATTGCTTCTTGTTCAGGTCCCAAAGTTGACCGCAGCCAGCATAACCAGGTCTGGGCAGTCCTAAGCGGTGCGCTTTGTGGTACAAGCGCTCAATCATTGCTTAAGCGCGCTCTAGAGGGCCTTCAAGATGGAGCGCCACTTGTCAAGACGTCTGTCTCCATGTCTTTCTACACACTACGCGCCATCAGCGTTGCGGGAGGTTCTCTGTACGATGAGCTGTTTTCCGGTCTTTTGCAGCCATGGCGCCATCAACTATCTTTAGGATTGACAACGTGGGAGGAGGATGGTGTCTCACAGCGCTCAGACTGTCATGCTTGGGGATCTGCTCCGATCTACGAGTTCTTGGCCGAAGTCGCGGGAATACGACCTGCAAAGCCAGGATGGCAGGAGTTGGAATTTTCTCCACGATTAGGTTTATATACTTCTCTGGAAGCAACAGTTCCGTTCTATAGAGAGGGTAAGATGATTATGGCCCAAGTTGGTTGGAGCTCCTTAGATGGAGAAACACGAATCACATTGCGTCTTAAGGGATTAGACGAGTCAATTTCTGTTCATGTCAAATTACCAGGATGGCCTGAGATGGTTGAAAAGAGCTCCGAGTACATGACGTTTATATGGACAAGATCTTAGTCGTATTAGGATATCGTACAAGTCAATTGAGAGACAGTATCTGAACCCCAAAATATTTTCACTCCTGTTCTGCCGCACCGAACTGTTGATAAGCAGATGAAGCAAACAATTGCATGCGGAACCAATTCTCCGGGCCTGGAGAAGATATGTCAAAGCACGGATCATCTGAGAAAACAGGAAGAAGAGTGTCTAGCCTTTCTACGTCCATGTAGTTAGGCTGACCGTATGTAGAAGCGGGCTGCCCTGGGCTTATCATGCCGTGCAGCATAGAATCTGGCCTGAACTGGTCTTCCACGTGAGATGTTGGGATTCTGAGATCAGCCATGAGCTGAAGAATCGAGTCTGATCCTGACTCAGTGCCTGTATCAAGATCAGATGTTGCTCGACGGAGCATTCTCGCGTAGCTGGCGCTAATCTGCCAGAAGCGACCCATAGTGCTGAGAAAGGTTGTGAAAAGTGACACGTTTGCCATCAATTCTGGCTCAATCTCTCCCGTAAAGTACCTTCGTGCAACCAAGAAGCGAGCGGCTACCCAAACAGACCAGGCGAAAGGCCAGCCGAGTTTATCGACAGTTTGTCCAGCCACTTCAGTGACAATCTGTGATAAGTCTCGCACACTATGAAGACATCGCTTTAAACATTGGCGGCGTGCCTCATGATGCGATTCAGACCGAAGGTTCGCATAGCATGGTACTGCGAGAAAACCATTGAGGTAAATGTCCAATGCGTAGTAATACCCATATAGCATAAAGATGGTTGGCCGGATAGCGCTTGGGACACGATCATTGATAATACTGTGATTATGCCAAAATAGTCGCGATGGTAGCGTCTCCATCCAGGAAGCGAGTTCGGTAGACGTATTGTGGAACGCGATTAGCCAGGCAGCCTCTAGCTCTTGATTGTTGCAGAGAGCAGTGTAATTCGTTGCGACTCTGTGAATCCTTCTAGAAATATCCAGTAGCTCTAATTGATAACTGAAGACAGATGCGGGAGTAAGTGACGCATCGTCCACCTCTGACAGATTTTCCCGCCAGACCTGCTGTCGTGCAGGCAGAAAGTGGTGGACATGATCATCGCCCAAGGTCGAAGGATGGCTGGTGGTGATGGAAATGGTACAGTCAAGAGCGTAGATGGCCCAGAACAACCGCTGCCTGAAAATGTCGTCACTCTTGCTCAGACACTCGCTACTTTCAGCTTCTGTCGACGCGCGAAAGACTAGGCCGTCGGTGTTTTTGAGCCGTACGGCAAGCTTCGTAGCTACAGCCAAAGGACCCCAGACCTGAGGTCCATGCGTCATGCCGGAAAGGTCCAAGACAAGTACAGTGAGAACCTCTAGCGAGCTATATGAAGGCTCCTCTAGTACGTCAACAAATATGCTGCGCTTGGAGTATTTCCAGAAAGAGTCGCTTGAGGCCTGGTCAAGACGAGAGTCGAAGGAGTATGGAAGGGTGACGCCGAAGAGAGCGTAGTAGAGCAACGCTGGCTCATCCATAGAGCCCATATCGGCGCAGACGCGCTGGACATCTAGGAAGGGAAACCATGGGTGGATGTGACGAAAGTATAGTGAGGCGAGAGAGACAACAAGGTCTGTTGGAGGTCTGCGTTCTATGACTCTGCGAGTACGCTCGAAGGTAGGTGAAGCTTCACCGACAGGCATCGAGCGGGCGGTTGGTGATTGTTGGGCATTGGGGGTCTTTTCCGCTGCTTCGACTGCGACTGCAACTACGATTTCTTGTCCGGACTGTGGATCAGTTGATGGGCTTGTTCTCGGCGTGGCGCGGATGGCACGTAGCTCGGACTCCAGCCTTTCTAGAAACCACCAGTCAGTCGGCTTTACGTGGATTAAGCTGTGAGCAGAAGCGCGCAGAATGTGAAATGACTTACCAATCTTGTCCTCGAGCATCTGGCGATGACCAGCGGGAAATCCAGGCTTTCGTCTCCCGGCATATTCGCATTCAACCTGTGCTTTCTCGCAGCGTTGACAGGCCGGTAATCGGCGGTCGCACTTTGCTTTACGCTGCTTGCACCGCTCACATCTGTATAATTCGCCAATGTTAGATCAGTAAGTTGATTTCTCCTCCGCATTTTCTGTTTCTGGGGGACAAACATACGACGCCATTGGAGCTTCGGTCTTTGTTGCGCCGTCAACGTTGCATTTCAAGCACGGAATCTTCGGGGCATGTTGGCCCTTAAATGTCAACCCACTGCTAAGATTCTTATGCCACGTGATGGTCCAAAACCCCATTAAGATATCCTAGCGTTCCCCAGACTTTCCCCAATGCCCCATAGGAATGGGCTGAGGGGCTGGCCTCGGTCAAAGTGGCCCCGAGTACAGCTCGTGGCGAGACCAAAAGAGCGCGTATGTCGTGGCTACGCGCCATCGAATCCTTACACGTCTCAAAGTCGTTCATCCTCTTTGCACTTTCACTGATATTGGTATCGTCACAACATTTTGTTTGTCAACTTCAGTAATCATCGTATCTCCAATGGCTTCTTCGGAAGTTCCCTCTAGCATGGTTCTGCCTCCATCGCCTGTTGATACCAGGCGTTGGTGGAAGTCATCAAATCTGCGCACTCTGAACTTTCTCATGATGATACCACTTTTATCCATCTTCTCTCAAGGGTAAGTCCACTCACCCGTCCCACCCAGCATTCATTCTTTCGTGGACTCAAGCTGAGACACTACCTATCTATAGTTTTGATGGAAGTATGATGAACGGTCTGCAGTCCGTCACCCATTGGCAGACTTACTTCAGGACTCCAACGGGAGCTATGCTCGGTTTTTTCAATGCTGCCTATCCCCTTGGTGGAATCCTAGGCACTTTTTTGATTTCTCCTGCGGCCGATACCTTTGGACGAAGATGGGGTCTTGCAACTGGCGCTGCTCTCTGCTGTGTTGGTGCGGCTATACAGGGCGCTGCTATGAACATTGCCATGTTCATCGTATCAAGAGTTGTCATCGGTGCAGGTAGTGTTGTTGTTGCTGGGGTTGGCGCTCCTTACATCACTGAGATTGCTCACCCTGCTCAGCGAAGTACCGCTACAGCTCTGTTTCTCACATTTTACTCTGTGGGATCCATCATTGCTGGCTGGTGCACCTTTGGTACCTTCCGCATTGACAGCACTGCTTCTTGGCGTATCCCTTCCGCTTTGCAGGGTCTCCCCTCGGTCATCCAGCTTCTCTTTGTCTGGTTTGCCCCAGAGTCTCCCAGATGGCTCGTTAGCAAGGGTCGCAACGAGGAGGCACTTCAGATGCTTGCCAAGTACCATGGCGAAGGCGATTCGTCTGACTCCGTAGTCCAGTTTGAGTACAGCGAGATTCTCGAGACGCTTAGTGCAGAGGCATCTGAACATAACAACATGTTTGCCTTCCTCAAAGACTTGGGAAGCACTCCTGGTAACCGCAGGCGCATGTTCATCATGATTTGGGCTGCCATCTGCTCGCAGATGTCTGGCAATGCTTTTATCTCTTATTATCTCTCTCCAATCCTTCACTCCGTCGGCCTCAACTCGGATCTTCAGCAGACGCTCATCAACGCTACCAACCAGATGCTCTCATGGTTCAGCGCCATCTACTTCGCCACATTGCCTGCTAAGGTCGGTCGCCGCAAGCTTTTCCTATGGTCACTTGCCGCCATCTGGGTCATTGATATTTGCATCACTGCGGGAAGTGCTGTATTTGCAAAGGACAACACCAATAAAGCAGCCGCATATACTGTCGTAGCTTTCCTTTACCTCTTTTCTCCTGCCTACAACCTCGGCTTCAACGGCAATCTTGGCCTGTATATCCCCGAGATTCTCTCTTATCGTATGCGAACCAAGGGACTCTCGTTTTTCTACTTTGTACAGTTCTGTTTCATGATGCTTTCCACTTTTTGTCGTGCCTATTGGTTTGAAGGATATCGCCTGGCGATTTTACATCATTTTTGTTGGATGGGTCATGGTCGAGTTTGTTGGAGTCTATCTTATGTTCCCAGAAACCAAGGGACCATCTCTGGAAGAGATTGCTTGGATCTTCGATGGCCCTGGTGGTGGCGTTGGTACGAGCGCTGAGGTCAAGGCTTCGACAATTGTTGAGAATGCAGATGGCAAATAATCCGTTTAGAACAGCGTCAATATGATTCGAGGATAGTTTATAGGTAGGAGGCAAGTTGGTTGTTGAATATTGTAACGATGGCGGTTTGAGTGAATATTGAATCAGGATATTTCCCATGCGGAAATCCATCAGCATTCACTAAAGTAATAAGAATGATGAATATCGGGTCTTATTTGGCGCTACGAGGAAGGCTAGCTAATAAGTACAGTACTGACGGGTCCAACTAACTGGGGCCACCTCGGTAGAAGCCGTAACTCTCTTGACGAATTACGAAAAAAGAGGGAGAAGACTGAGAAAGTTGGGCTGCGCCTCTGCAAATCCTGCCGTACTGAGTCGTGGCTTAAAAAGACCGAGTCTCTTTATGCTTAAGCTGTTTATAGGGTTAACCTAAGCGAAAGACCGAGACTATTTGTGAAGGTCTCTTAATTGGCTGTTACACTGGTACGTCTGGAGCCCCACAAACGTCAGTAAGTTTTGACAGACTGAGCAGACTGGGGCTCTTCTACAAGTTCGTCATCAAATGAAATCTAGTAGAGCCAAGCGGTATCGCATTCTAAAAACCCCGTATACGAGATTGTGTTTCAATCAATCTTTATCACTGTACAGCCTCGGGAAAATAAACTCGTCAGCCCAAATCAGAATGTCAAGAAACTCTGTGAGCTCCACTCGGTTAAACTTCAGACTAAGAGAGCCAGCCTCGTTCCTCGTTTAAGAAGCTCGTTAAGATCTCGTTTACAAGACAATCCGACATTCAAGTCTTGGCCCTCCACTGCCAAGCGGGTCAGAGCTCAAATGAAATGGCTCGGTTTTTGCATTTGGTAGCTCGTTGCATTATGAGTAATGCATGGCACATGTTTTGCCGACATGTTCATCGGTTTAAATATCACCGAGTTGAGCCTATAATTCAGCGATCATAGTTAAGCAATTATATATCGACAGTCGATCATTACTTTCCTTATCGCTATCGTTATTTATTAATCTATCAATTGCATTCCTTCATTCCTATCCAAATACTGGGCACGAGCACTTCCCAATGCTACTTCAGGCTACCGTCTTACTGCTGCTCCAGGCGCACTCAGTCTTTGCTGGACCGGTCGATAGAGCAGGCGCGGACAAAAATGCCGTCATCTAAAGAGATGCTAGAAACAAAAAAGCAACTTCCAAGATGGTAGTTGAAGGATGGCAAGGTCAGTGCCACGTCTAGTCGTCTGCTTGGAAGGTATATTAATAGGCAGGCTCTACTTCTCAGTCAGATCATTGTTGGGTCGCGAGAATTGAAAGTCCACGATTGGGCAGCATCTAAGGCAATAGCACAAGACTGAACCCCACACATATCTCGGCAACTCAAACTTCTCATGTCAGTTATTGCAGTTAAGGTCTGGCGATAAGCCTCCTATTAAATTTGCAACCTGGCCGTTAGTCCTAGCTACTATTTACAGACAATTTAGGTTAAATTATCTATTAAAATGGGTTAATAAGGTAGTTAGATTTAGTCCTTATTACTTTAATTAAAGTTAAGTAGCTAATTAATTAAAAAATAATTCTAACTTTATATTTAAAGTTAAATACTTATTAAGTTAGGCTAAATAAAATTAAATTAATAATTAATTAAAAATAACCCTAATTTTATATTTAAGGTTAAATCCCTAATATTATACCCTACATTATTTAGCAACTAATAAATTATTTTTAATAAGAAATTAAATAGCACTAATATAATATAGGGCAATTAATCAATTAAATTTAAGGTAATTAATAAATTTAGATTATAATTAATAAGTAATAAAATAACTATAAAAGCTTTTAGGTTTATAAAATTTAACTATAAGATTATATTAAGAAAGCTTTTATATTAAGAAATTAATATAAATACTAAAAATTATAGGTTTTACTTTTAAGTCTAATTTTAATATTTCTATATTAATAGGGGTATTATTAAACTTAAGCTAATAATAAGGAATATAATTAATATAAAAGAAATATTAAAATAATAAAAAGTTATTATTTTAATAATTATATAAAAGGTAAATTATAAATATATAATTATTATATTTATATAATATAATAAGTAACTTTAAATAATAGCTAAAATATAAATATAAAGGAAAGGCTATATAATAGTATTTCTATTAATTAAGCTTAAATAATTAATTAATATAAATAAATCTATTAGCTTTTATCCTATAGACCTAACTTAAATTATATAAGTATCTTATATTCTATTTATAATCCTATAGTCTTAAGTAATATATAGGTTTACTTTTTTACCTCTATTTATATAACCTACTTAAAAGTTACCTCCTTTTATTTTACTTTCTTTCTAGCCGTCTCTATAGGGGAATCCTAATATGACTAAATACTATATAATAGATAATTGCCCTATCCTAGCTGCGCGGCAGATTCAGCTCTGAATCCAATGGCTTTTCCATAGTAAAAGAAAAGGCGCTAATGAAATGACGACCTGAATCCATTGCACCCCAACGGATTCAGGTCACTCATAGGTTTTCGTCGCTAAAATGCACTTCAAGTAGATGCATCGAACATCGATTTTTTACCCACTCAGACTGGACACTAAATATAGTATAAAACTTATCACTATTGTATAAATGTATACATTATAGCCTTTAGACTCAACTTATTTATATTCTTATGAGAATTTCTAGCTTGTTGTTAGTATATCCGTCTTAGAAGTTACTAACCTTATCGTTGGTCCCAAGCATTGCAGCCAATCAGAATTTAGCGGTTAAGATATAACCGTTTTTAGATATATGGGGCTCTCTTTCAGCCAATCGTGAATTTCATAGTTAAGATCCATCCATTTTCAGAAGCGAATCGTTCTATTTCATATTAAGCCTAAGAACTATTAAGAGGCAATTAGCCAGATATCGCCCACCAAAATGGAAAATCTCACTTAAAATTTAAACTTAAATCGAGTGGACTTAGCACAGGTTGCTAATTGGCCTAAAATAGCCCTAACTCCACACTTTAGGTTAGCTGGCATTAGCTTAAGGTTAATATAATACAGAGGAAAAGGGACTTTAATTAATAGAGGAAAATAATAAGACTACTTCTCTTTTTACTTTCTACTATAATTAAAGAGGTAACCTTAACTCTAGGTATTATTTATAGACGATTTATTATAGCCTAAACCTAAACCTAAACCTAGGGGCGCTATAGCTATATATTATAACCCTAGTCCTTACGTTATATATGCCCCTTAAAAACTTATGAAAGGTATTAGCCATAAGAGACCTAACTACCCTATGCCAACTAATGAGATATAAATTATTATATTGGAATGACAGATATTAGAATATAGCATTCTAGGAATAACTTATCCCCAGACTTATTATTCCTTATATAACTACTCTAAGTATATAGACTATATTTACTAGCACTTTTATAGACTCCGGCTTAATAGCTATTAATAAGACTTCTTTACCTAAATACGCCTAACCTACTCTATTTACTATTAAGTAATATAACACTTTATAACGCTTAATATTATGCCTTATAACTCTGCCAATATAAACCTAGAATGGTTTAATTTATTACCTTAGGAACCTAACCGTTATACTATATATATAAGAATGCAGTATAAGGTTAGGGACCTTAGCTGTAATACCGATTATAGAAAGGAGGGGTAATAACTATAGGAGAATTAAGGCAAATAGTTAATTAGATAGATATAAATACATAAGTAATGGCCGAATTATTAAAAAGTAATAATTAAGAAAGGTCGGCACTATAGTATATATAGAAAGACTAGGTATAATATAAGGACTGTTACGATCTGTTAAACCGACTGGGTCGTGTGATTGTTGTTCAATTGATTGATTGATCTGATTGCTTCTGTTCTGTCTGATCTGGCTTGATTTTCCCCTCTTTTGACCTTCTTAAACCGGCTATTCCTCTTTAAGGCTGGTCTTAGTCATGTGACCTAGTCTTACTCTTTCCGAGGCTCGTTTCGCCCGTACGCACCTCGTACGTCGGGTTCAACNTTTAAAAAATAGCCTTTAAGGTGAAAAGGTATCTTAGCCACCTCGCTTATATAGCTAACCTGTTAAACCGACTGGGTCGTGTGATTGTTGTTCAATTGATTGATTGATCTGATTGCTTCTGTTCTGTCTGATCTGGCTTGATTTTCCCCTCTTTTGACCTTCTTAAACCGGCTATTCCTCTTTAAGGCTGGTCTTAGTCATGTGACCTAGTCTTACTCTTTCCGAGGCTCGTTTCGCCCGTACGCACCTCGTACGTCGGGTTCAACACGATCTAACGGAAGCTTAAGTAACCCTGCATACGACCCCACTTTTTCCACCAACCATATGCCCAGATCATCCGACACGATCGAAGCCAAGACCTAGCAATCAGCACTGATCGCATCCGATCAGTACTGATCACAATGGATCACCACTGATCCCACGACAACCTCACTGATCCCATATAACTCAACCAAGTATATATACATTCGTTTAGTACTAGATAGAACCTTTAGCTCGACAGCTATCAACAAAACCTCTTTACCTGAATACGCCTGACACGCTCTATTCACTATCAAGAAACGTGACAACTTCGCTTGCTCAGTAGCCAACGCCCTACGTCCCTGCAAATATAAACCAGTACGGACTAGTTTACTTGTTTGGAAACCCAACCGTCACAAGGACCTATTAAGTAGTAATTAAGACACCTAAAGAAGAATATAGTAAGTAGTTTAAATTAATTAGATAGTTTATAGTATTTTTATTTGAATATTTACTTTAAGAGTATATAAAAAGTGACCTATTTATTTAGATGGCCTACTTACTTATTATATATATTATATAAATTACTTATCTATCCGATTTATTTATCCTATATATTATTCCTATTAGTAATTATAATAGTAAATAGTATAGTTAATAAGTAAGTTAGCTAGATAAATAAGTTAGCTAAGCCACTTTTTACTTTAAATATAATAGGGTTTAAATTAAAAACCTTCAGGAGAACCTCAGTTACATATAACCTCCTTTTTAAGGGGTCTTTATAAGGAATTTACATATAGGAGACTAAAGGTTAACGTGTTTAATAAGCGAGTGTTACAGATAAGCGAGTGTCACAAAAATATCACTACTCTTTATTATCTATAGAATAAAACTACCATAACCTATCTGATCAATTAAAATCACTTACTATACTTATCTCTAGAGATCTGAATATCCTCCTGACAGGTTCTTGCATTATGGCCGGTCTTGCTGCATATACCATATCGCCGAATGCCCGGTCCGACTGACCTTTCTTAACCACCACTTCTTGACGATTCTGCAACTACCTGCATATTAATATCCATCTGATTAATTACTTATGATGCATCTTGTATAGTTATTGACCCTCCTTTCTGTAGTCTTGTCCTTTTTGCCCTCTGGCGACAGCTTAATATACTATTTGCCTCTTTAAGATTTCGAACCTNAGTTATTGACCCTCCTTTCTGTAGTCTTGTCCTTTTTGCCCTCTGGCGACAGCTTAATATACTATTTGCCTCTTTAAGATTTCGAACCTAATCTCTTAATAAGACTACCTTATGTATAACTGCTAATATTGCTTTCGTATTTGACTTAATAGCCTTAATTATTGACTCTGGGGAGCTGCTCTTATGCCTAGCAATTCGTTTGGTAAGGTATTTAGATTGAGATTGGGCCTCTTTTACTGTCGTTGGGGTCTTTGAAACCTATGGATGTGATGGTTGGCTTGCCTCCCCGGGAGGCGTTAGGGTTTGTAGCTGTATATCGGGCTTTGAAATGACATTTTCTAGGTCAAGAGGATAAAGTCTAGCTCCTTTAAAAGCCCCCTGGATATTGCTTTCTATAAAGGTAGCTTAAAAAGCGGCATAGAAGGCTGGAAAGAACTTAGTCTTCGGAATATAGGTTATAGAGCATCTGATTAGATGCTTTATTTCTTAACTATAAGCATTCTTTAGCACTAAAAAACACCTAATATTGAGAGGCTGGAGTAGGTGGGATGTATAAGTAGGCATATAAAGTGTAATAATCTTATGATCCTAATAGTATCTCTTAAAGTCGGCAGAGTGGTGACTTTTATAACCATTAAGGATTAAGAGATAATAGAGACTAACTGATCGCTTGGCTGTTAATCGATTAAAGTGTTTTAGCCACTTAAGACCCAGCTCGTTATTTATCTAGCCATTTTGGCTCGTTGTAATAACCTAATCGCCAGGGAGGTTACTTTCTCGGTACTAATTCGTAAGATGATATTAGCCTACACTAATAATAAACGGCGGGATTAATTGACCTTTGGCATTTATCGCTAGAATTACAGTAATCTATTTACGGTTTCCAGGTTAAACTGATTTCAGTCTTCCTTGCCTTTCTAAGCCTATAATAACTATCCCGGACTATATAAGGCCTATTATAAAGCCGGTCTTATTAAAGTTCCAGATATCAGCTGATTAGATACTGTATTTTGCAATTATATTCTATATAAGCCTAAACCAGCTATAAATAATATTTAGATCTTTGCATTTAGCTCTTTAATAGTTATATCTCCGAAAGATACGCATCTTTAGCTCTGGTTGTCGCTTAACGAAGTTATAAGCCTAGCGCTTGCCAATAGGTAATACGTTGCGGTCGGTAAGCAGAGAATTAGCTATTTCTTCTATAAAATGCAGTCGCAAGGGAAATCCTTGCGAATCTAGGTCGAGGATGAATTAAACTATCGTCTATTCTTCTAGATTAGATAGTTTTTAAGAATTAGGGATAGAATTGCATCGCGATTAAATGCCATCTTGACGGCGATATAAGGTATGATAGTTTACCCTATAGATCGTTGCGGCGCGTTGAGTCTTTAGATTGGGGTTATTTTAAAGGGCAAGAAGGGCAAGAAGGATTCTAGCTTCATTTAAAGACTGTGACATGTTGGGTTGTTGAGAAATAACTGATCAGATAGTAAAGATGTAAAATGAGGGATTTTTATGACACTCGCTTGTCTGTAACACTCGCTTATCAAATACGTTAAGCTTTAGTCTTATCATTAAGAGAGGGGCTATTATCGATCTACCTAATTATACTATAAGACTATTATATTAAATGCAGTTTTTTCTATACTGTTTTAAAATCTAGCTTATAATTAAAATAACTAAAATTTAAATAAGTTTATAGATAAGTCTTTAAATAAGCTATAACGTATTTGATAAGCAAGTGTGCCAGACAAGCGGGTGTGCCACTATACTGTATAGTATAGAAACAGCCTACCCTATAGAGTTCTA
>WETZ01000083.1:0-48220 GCA_011034095.1 Fusarium cf. aywerte
TATAACTTTATAAAGAAAATAGTTATAATTTTTATAAAAGTAATATATAAAGATATATTAGTTAAATATATTATATTATATGTTTTAGCTATTTTAGAGTTAAATTGACCTTTTATGAAAAGTTTAAAAAAGGGCTTTTAACGTGAGAAATGTAGTGGCTCACTCACTTGTCTGGCTCACTCGCTTATCAAATACGTTAACTAACAAGATAAATAAATTATATAATTTGTAAATAACCCTTGAGTGACTAATGGTGTTGGTGAATAATAAATACCCTTGCGGGAATAAGCACTCCAAAAACTCCAAGATCCGGTTGCGTCATCATGGCCACCCACTCACTTCCCCAGAAACAAGCCTCCAGCCCACTTTGACCATCATCTCATTCAACGACATCATCCATCTCTCATTCCATTACTTCAAATTTCTGCTACTAGAATAAAACTAATACCATGCCCCGATCCCAAAACTCCATAGATCTAGAACTTAATTCCCTTTCTCCCACTTCATCCTCCGACCCGGATCTCCCGCTCACAATGTCCCCTCCAACATCTCCACAGCCTAAACCACGCTGGCTGGACCCCAGACCATCAACATACCTCTCCCGTCTAACATCATCACCCACACTCCAGCGCTTCACACAATATCTCAAAGGCCTTCTTCGACCGCGCCTAACATGGCGTTATGTCACGGTCTCGGTTATAGGTCTTTACGTGCTTTATTGCTTCATCACATGGCAGCCCTTCTTCTCGTCGCGATTGCCGGCGTACTCGGGACCTCATGACGTCGGGGCGATAGATCTTGAGATTCCACTGGACAAACCGAAGCGCATGTCGGATACCGTACTGAAAGAGAATGGAAAGCCCGCATTTGAGGTCGAGAGTGTACTTTTTACCGTATATTATCCCGCTGTCAAGGGCGCTGCTTCGCGTGGTGCGCTGCATCCTTGGGTGCCCAAGCCGATTAGTCTTACAGCAGAAGGATACGCTCGCGCTGCAGGCGTGAACAACTTTATCACTCGGCCCATCTTCTCTTTTGCACTGTGGCTTTTGGTTGGGAGCATTAAAATCCCCGCCAAGGTGGACGTTCCCATCCTCGGTTCCGATACAAAGGATTCTCAAAAGTTCCCCGTTATGGTCTTTTCCCACGGCTCCGTGAGTTCCAGAACAGACTACACCCACTACCTCGGCGAACTCGCAAGTCGTGGGCATGTCATTGCAGCTCTCGAACATCGCGACGGCAGCTGTCCCGGTACCATGGTGCAGATCAAGGATAAGAAGGACAAGCCAGTGTTTCTCCTTAAGCAGAAGGACCTCATTTCCGATCCACCTATGAACGACACCCTTCTCAAGAAAGAGCAGCTAGCTGTCCGTACAGAGGAAATCCTCCAGACCATCCGTGTTCTTCAAGATGTCAACGACGGCAAAGGCTCAGACATCTTCACCTCAAGTTCTCGCCACGAAGGCCAAACCCTCGACGCATGGTCTAACCGTCTCGACTTCAAGCACCTCACCATCAACGGCCACTCCTACGGCGCAACCGGCGCGCTGCAAGCCCTCAAGACAGCAAACACCACATCCAGGAACCCCGCGATCGGTGGTATTGCCCTTGACCCAGGCAAGTCGAGCGGCCAACTGAACACAGAGATTCCCGTCCCTCTTCTAGTCGTGCACTCCAACTCGTGGTCCTCGGCACACAGCATCTTCTTCGGTCGCCCACACTTTGACACAGTTGCCGATATCGTCCGAGGCGTTCGCGACAAGGTTGGCGCAGCGTGGTTCCTCACCAGCATTGGAACGGCTCATCCCAGCGTGACTGATGCGCCATTGCTACAACCACTCCTGTTGAACTTCGCCACGGGTGCTACTGCGGATGTGCGAAAGGCTCTTGGGGAGTATGTCAAGGTGACGCTGGACTTTCTGGATTATACCAAAAATAGTAAAAAGGAAGGTGTGCTTGATGAGGCGGTTACACATGAGAAGTATGGGGAGTGGGTCAGTGAGGAGAGGGAAAAGAGCTATCCCAAGGAGTATGCTGAGTACTGGGAAGTACATGTTTGCCCACTCGGTCAGAAGTAGAACAAAATAGTAATAACTAGCACGTTTCTCGTATTACAACAATCGGCAGTTTGATCGCAGTACATAAATGACGCAGCCCATCGCAGCATTCGATAGCTTGCGACCTATGATCAACGAGATAGCATCCATGGGGGACTTTCTCATACTAGTATTTTTGTATTACTCGGAACGCCTTGTGGTTGGTCTTCCCTTCATCTAATTTATATACAAGTCTATCTATGACCTTTCTACAATCACTCCACGACTGTTTGTTTACTAAAAATGACTTGTCCATATTGATAAGACACCTGAGACTCCTTTTCGCCCTTCCATGCATCATAGGAACGCCGCTGGGGAACTCCCCAGTCCAGTACTTCCGCCCTCTTCTCGGTTGCGTCGGCTACTCAGAAACATGTCTACCATTGTCTTGCTGCCCATCGCTTGGGCTCTCTGCTCTGCATCTCTTGTTGCTTCTCCTGGCTCCTCCAACATTGCTCGCGATCTGGTCGACAGGTAACCCTATCGGTGTCGTCCTAAGAGATCGGGCGAATCTGTTACTCTAGCGGCATGCGCTTTCGCTTGGGCACCAGCACCAGGGCTTGATCTGGTTGGTGAGCCCTGCCACCGAGTAAGGCGTGCGCGAGAACGCCGTTTGGTGATAGACTCTTCCGGAGTTGAGTTGAGACGGCCTATCGTGTTCAAAGATCTCATGCGCTGTATGTCCTTCCCTGATCCCATGCCCATCAAATGTCCTCGTGAAATAACACTTGGGAGCGACGGCACTGCTCGCAAGGTACTCTTCCGCGGTATAGATGGAGTTCGCTCCTTATCGGTCGTCTTTTCTTCACAATTTGGTGCTGAGTTCTCATCATATCCAATGACAACTTGACGTGCTGATCGCGTTGGACTGTGGCTGTCTGTAAAGGCTTGGGCGTTTCCCTTTACACTACCTAGAGGACTCCGGGCCGATGGACACTTATTTGTCGATGTACGAAGCTCGGGAGTCGAGCCCATCGAAGCCAACTCTCTGACATGCCCAAGTAATGGCAGCACGCCATTGTCTTGTTTTCGCTTAGTCGGGGTCGATGGTCCTTCAAGCTTGGACACTTTCGAGCTCAGCCAGGTCTTCCATTCCACCGAGCTGGCTGTGGATATATCGCGTTGGTGTTCGCGGGCTGGTACATAAATTGGATTGTCAGGGCATAGGTCGTGGCTGTACCTGATACTCGGAGATTGCCTCGGGAGGTTCAAACCTTTGGCTGGAGGTAATGGAGTGGCGTCAGCCGAAAGAGAATAAATACTATCAGCGTCTGCAGCGTTGCAATCCTTCTCCGAATTTGGGTTACTGTCTCGACGAGTCGGTAGATCCAATGTTGACAAAGAATGAAGGTACTGGGATCCCGACAAGCCTCCGTCTACGTCCTCTGAGCAATTCATTTCTCGTAGCGCTCGGCGATAAGGACTTGGCGTTCGAAATGAGTGACAAGATGGGCTCGCAAAGAAAGCAGAACTTCTGTGGCTGATGGTCCTCTGTGGGTCAAGCCCATCGAGTAGCACACTGGTACGCTCGCTCTCAGAATTCTCCCTATCATCACTCCAATCCCAGCCAGTTGTGTGCTTATGTGTAGATGCAGAAACTGCTTCAGGCGCGTGATTTGCATCTTTGTGTGGAACTTCCGTAGCCGAGCTTGATGTCGAGGACTGGCGATTATGGTCCTTGACGATGTCGTCGTCAGGCTGAACGCACCGAATGGTAGAATGCGGCCATTGCTTGTTCATAGACTCGCAATTCACTCTGTTCTTCTCGAAGTCGTTTTCTGTAGTCGCGGTAGATCCATACTGTAATTGAGTGGCTCTTTCTTCAATGTCCTTCTGTCCGAGTCGTTCTACGAGAGCAGAGTAGACACGTTCGCTGTCAATCGCCGTTTCTGCTACCATAACCTTGATCTGTTGCCCCAAGGGCTCAATCGAACGAACTGATGAAGCAACATGGGCGCCGTTCTCTTTAATGATGGAGAGTCGCTGTATCTCGTTATCTCCAACCGTTCCTTGACTTGTCACCGTGTTTGTCATCGAGTTCGTCCAGCTGGTGACGCGAGACCTATCATCGGCAACACAGTGGTCACCGTCTCGGAAGCTCTCCACGCTGCCTTTGCGAGACCTAAGTTTTTTATTCGAAGGTACATCGTGCAATGAAGGGACATGCGATGTTACGCGAAACATGGAGGCCTCTTCCGTTGCGTCGGTGTTCCCAGCATGCAGACAGCTCTCTCCGTCAGAATCCTTATCCGCCACACATTGATCATATTCCTGTTGTTCTGAATCCTCGCTCTTTGCTTTACCAAAAAGGCCTCGCAACTTTGACCTCAAACCATGAGAAACCTTGCGCGCCGTATTTCGTATTCCATGTTGCTTCGAACCAGAGGCGCTGTTGGCGGAAAACGTCGAGGAAAGTGCAGTGGAGTTGTTGCTGCTGTTGCGAAGAGATTTGAGAAGCGTAACAGAAGCTTCGCCTTCTCTTGTCTTTGCTCGCAGCAACGCAGATTGCTGGTTCTTCTTCTGCTCTTCTTCTTGTATTTGTCGAAATCTTTCTCTGGCAATCCGAAGTACGGTATCGTTATCATCAGTTCGACTACTGGCACGGGAAGCTGCCATTCTTCGCCGAGTCTTGAGGAAACTCATTGATGTGGCGGCTCTGAGTCCAGTTGTTTGGGATCGTCCATTTTTCAGTGGTTCACTCTCATTACTCGCAGGCGGCAAAGGTGAAGAGCGTGGACGCAAGTCACTGTTGGCAGTCCAGTCTTTCGTCGAAACAATTTCCGTAGCGAGATGCGACGAAGTCATCATGGAGCGAGACTTTCTAACCTTTTTGTGTGAGGAAAACATTGGAATAACATTGTCTTGAGGGTCGTAGCACGGGTCGGGTGGCTGCAGATTTTCTAGGTAACGTCGTGTAAGGGAGAATTTGTTTGTTTTTTCGTGATGAAATGACAGTGTGGAGGAGGGTCTCGTATTTGCTTTTCCAAAGGCATGGATTGTTGAAGTTGCTTTTGTGGGTGAGTCTCGGCCCCCAATTGCTCTAGACGCTACATTTCGGCGCGGCAAAGCTGATGGCCCTGTAAAGCGGACGGTTCGTCTTCGAGAGATATCCGAAGTGCCATGACGGCTCAAAGCACTGTCAGTCCTCTGGGGACTGTGTCTGATGATGCTGGCAGTGCCATCACTTTTGTCGGCATAATAACTTGCTGGATCTCGTGGTATAGACATCCTCTCACTGCTTGGTCGATCCTGGGCACGATGGTAAGACAATACGGCAGCAATGTTTGCATCTCGTTCAGCCTTTGCAGGGTTAATGGACTCAAGGTCATGAATGGGACTGCGGACAACAGAGTTGGTCGACTTGCTGCGGCTGAGTGGACGGCGGTTCGTTTTACGAGAGCTATTGCGTCGAAGCATCTCTCACGAATGATTCGAATTGGTAACTGTGGGAATAATGAATGGAGTAGTGATGAAGACTGATGTAGACTCGAGAAACAACAGAATGATAGATCAGCTGTTGGCGATAGCACCAAATGCGAATGAGTGAAAACATCCATGGCAGGCCGTACGACAGGAGTGAATCGACAAATACGACGGTTAAGGGTAATGAGGAAGGAACAGAGGGAGTCTGGGCGAGTGGAAGGAACTAACTGTGAGTGCGTACAGACGGCAGGAGCACAACCATTGTCCCCCATAATGAACCATGGGGGGGGCAATTTACAAGACAGAACACACATAGACAATCACATATTGAGTACCTCGATAGAAGGAATGCGCTTAGAATAAGGAGATTTATTGTAATAACACGAGCTAAGCCTATATGCAGGCCGCTCTCATAGAACTAACCCATGCAAAAGCGCAGATGACAACTGGTCAAAGAGAGCAAGCGCCCCTATCAATATCATGTACCCAAACCATAAAACCCATGCCAATCCGTAATCCCAACAAAAAATGCGTAACCATTGCACCACATGATAAGATTAAAGATCTTACAGGTTAAGCTCCTTGATGAACTGCTCGAGCTCCTCATCGACGAGCTCGTGGATCTTCTTGGAGAACTTCTCGGCCTTGGAGCCAAGCTCCTTGGCACCAGTGGTCAGCTTGCCAGAGACAACCTCGACCTCCTGCTCAACAGCGTGCTTGATCTCCTCAACACGAGAAGAGGGAGCAGCGCTCTTGACCTTGTAGCTGCCAGCCTCAACAATCTTCTTGTAGTCGCTGCAGCCACCACCGTTCCAGGCGAGCAGGTTGGGGGTGTCAGAAGGAATGTCGGAGAGGGCGTTCTCAGTAGCAACGGAGATAAGGTTCTCCTTGAGCTTCTTGGGGGTGATGGAAGCAAGAGCGTACTCGGAGTCCTCAGCGGGCTGGAGGGAGAGGTAGTAGGCCAGGAGACCAGCAATGTGGGGAGAGGCCATGGAGGTACCAGAGATGGTGTTGACGGCGTACTTGGAACCGATCCAGGTGGACTGAATGTTCAGACCGGGGGCGAAGATGTCAGTGCACTTTCCGTAGTTGGAGAAGTAGGCACGGCTGTCGTCAAGAGCAGAGGCACCGACGGTGACGGGCTCAGAAGCGGCAGCAGGGGAGTAGTTGCAGGCATCGGCGTTGTCGTTACCGGCAGCAACGGCGAAGTGGACACCGGTGCGGACAGCGGCGTTGACGGCGGCATCGAGAGCCTGAGTCTTTCCACCACCAAGAGACATGTTGGCGACAGAGCCCTTGAAGCCCTTGCGCTTGCCGTCCTTGGCCTTCTTCTTCTGCTCAAGATGGCTGGTGGCAGCGAACTCGACACCCTTCACAACGTCGGACATGGATCCAGATCCGTTAGATCGAAGGACCTTGACGGCGTAAACGTTGGCCTTCTTGGCAACACCGTACTTCTTACCAGCGACGGTACCGGAACAGTGGGTACCGTGACCGTTGCCATCCTCATCGGCGTCACCAGAGGGGATGGTCTTACCCCAGTGGGCACGACCCTCAAAGTCAACGTGGTCGACGTTGGTACCAGTGTCAACGATGTAAGCATCAACACCCTCACCACCATCGGAGGAGTAGAGGTACTTGTTGAAGGTACCAAAGTTGAGGGTGTTGCGGTGGGAGATACGGGCAAGACCCCAAGGAGCCTGTCGCTCTGTCTCGCCGTCGCACTTGTCCTCGGTGATCATCTCCTTGTTCGAGACAGGGACCATGGTGTGGACGAGAGTGTCGCGCTCGATGAACTCGACCTGTTTGATGATTAGCTTATGATGATTCATGAGGCATAAAAAAGGTACTTACGTCAGGGTGGTTTCGGAGCTTCTCGATCATGGACTCGTCAAAGTGGCCGGCGTAGCCCTTGAAAGCCTCACCAATGTCAAAGGTGTGCTTCAAGCCAGAGAAGGTCTTGTCTGTGAAGGGAATGGATCGCTTTCGCAGCTCCAGACGCTCAGACTCGCCCTGCTTGTGGGTGTCCTGAACCCACATGTGGTGGTTGCTGGCGGCAGCCTCATCGACGTGGTCCTTGAACTTGACGATGTACGAGTCTGGGATGGTCTCGGCATCGACGGAGCTGAGGATGGGAGCGGCCTTGTCGTGGATGGTGCCGACGCTGAAGGAGGCAGCGCTGGCGACAGCGGCCACAGAGAGTGTGAGAGCGGACTTCATGATGACGAAACGCGCAAAGCTCGGAATTGTAGTTGGTCTAGTCTACCTGCGACTCAAAAGACAAAACAAATGGACAAAGTGATGTCCTCGACCGTCTGTATTGATGGGAACAGACAAGATCGATGCTGTAAAAGATGGAGGGAGTGATGATGGGTATGGATGAGATGATGAAAGGAAGAAGAAGCGATGGCGGCAGGACCTGGGGTAGATAAGCAAGCACGAGCTGCGTGCGACAGCTCCAGTGTTGCCTCAGCGGGCCTGGGGGAGGGCAGGAGGGTGTGACGCATCCATCGCTAGGATGGGCGATAACACAGTGGCTGAGGCCCATATCCGGCTTAGTGCGTGCCCTTAGAGGCCAATGACCGTCACCGAGGCAATGCGATAACGGCACATCGTGAGCAAGGTACATCCGAGCTATCATGACAGTCCGTGTGAAGACTTGAGTATGCACAGTGATTGCAAATGCAGGCCGAGGCGGCTTCGAATTCAGCCGTCTGGACCCGAGGAATGGTCATGATGAACGTGAACCCAGGGGATATCTCAGCAAAAAGAACCGAAAGCAGCATACAGTGATCGCGAGTCTCCATGTCGTATTATTTACCGCTCTTTGATACCTCAGAGGTCAAATGATGACCCATGATTGCCTCACCTTGTCCACGGCTGATAACCCGGTCGTGTTTGTCCGCCTCGCCTCGAGTCATGGCTCATGGATGACTCTCGGTACAGGGAGCAATAGAAGAGCATCACAATGACCGCTGAACTCAAATCTCAGGGTGTGCTTTTGGCCGTCGTTGACAGTTTGACACCTTATCAATGCAAACCCCATTCACAAAGCCCTCTTCTCATACACAAGCTTCAAGATTCCAGAGCCCAGCATGATACTGAGTACCCGGAGAGGCAGGCTAATCCATTACAGCCATACTCAGCCGTGTCCAGATACAGTACATCATGGATACGCAAGCTCAAAGACACTGTGCTTAGTCTAGCCGATCAAAGTATACTGATAGCGTCGAATCAAGGTCCACCCAAGCAGCTTGAGCTTCAAGGCACAGTACCTTCCAGTTTGCGGTGCCTGCAGCCAAAAGCAGGTGTCTCTTTACCCAGTGCTAGAAACCAAAATGCGGGGAGGGATCTGGCTCCGATTGGCCCCCACTGACTGAATCCGCCTGATCCATCGAGTCAGACGACGTCCCTGGCACGTGCCCGCCCTTGTCTCAACTAAAACTGATGCGCTACTCGCTCCAAGCCAACGCCTACAGCGCCTCACCATCCCAGTCCGTTCCCGGGATCAAAAGTGACATTTTTGGCTCAAGGTCGTGATTCCTTGGAAAGACAATACGCGACGAGAAAGACGTCATGATTTGTTTTGGGAGATAATGTACCATCTGCCAGCTCATGACGATCATCCAGGCTTCCATCCATATCATCCAAAACATGAGATTCAATTATGGAACATGTTGGCCAGTGCACTTTATCATGCACGCCCACGCCCAGGCACCTTGAGCTCCAAACTCGGTAGCCCGGATGAGGTACATAGCGCGCGTCTGCATTCTGGAGTACCTTAACTAGCTCTCGAGAGCTCTCCACATTAGGCCAACTCAGATGCCATGACTTTCCCGTCAGATAACGCCATTAACCACCGCTTGATTGAGCTCATCATTCCAGGGAGAGCGGCTCAACAGACTGCGCGCCTGGCTATCAATTCGTATCCGCTTGATAAGCTGATACTGATACCGATACTTGCCTTTTCGAGATAATGATAAGCGGACCTCGGAACTTCTGTTGTTTCAATGCATTCATGGGTCCGCGTCACTCATACTGTACATAAACAAAGCTAAGTGGTGATTATGCTACGAAGGTGCTAGAGGTCGATACAACGCATCACGACTTTGACTTTTGGATAGTCTAAAATGCCACAGGGATATTTAAAAAGACAGAATATTGTATAGACTGCTTTGTCATAATGGTTATAGCATTAAGCATCTCAAGGAAGTCTTACTTGCCAAGACTCAGCCACTACCTACCTGTCTAAGCAAGGTGATCATTGAATGCGGTCTCAGATATCGTTAGTTGATGCTAGAATACACAAACTATTGAAGTTGGTACGCCTTGTCAAAGGTAACGCGAGCTGAATGGAATTATAGATGTGCATTGTTCTGTTAAAAACGTGCCTTGTCGTACCTACGGAAGAGAAATAAGGAGCCGCGTCTGTGCCGAGAGCTATTGCGAACTCCGATTTGTGTCCGATGTGAGAATCTTTAAGAAAATGTTCTTCCGATTCAGCCTACCTCAGGATTAAATAACTAAGACATTTTACTCGTAACGATATCATCTGTGTACTGAAAGATAAGCTCGTCGACGCAGTTGTTTTGCATTGCCATCCGTCCACAATAGGTCTCTTGATCAAGGATGAGGAACACCAGGGACGGGATGAATTCCATTTAGGGCATCATCGGGTCATAAATAAACGAATGATGAGATCTACAATATTCTAGTCATTCGGAAATTGATACCTTAATTACCACAAGTATATGAAAGCTCAATCACCCAACCAAAGACTTCACTTTCATGTTTCTTCAATTCGAGCACGATCTACCCTGTACCGGTCTGGCGACGCCATCGAGACATGGCGTTTCAACCAAGACACGCGTGTCTGGAATATGTACCATCGATATTCGAAATCGCGATCCTCAAAACAATGTTTTTGAGTTACTTTCAGCTACTTCTATCCAACCCTCCTCTTGACGTGGGTGTGGACGACTTCAATCATGCGCACGCGTACATGTCACTCCAATAGCATTACTCGAGCTTCGTCAGCGCAGACGATCCATCAGAGATGCACGGCGGAAGGAGGGGCCACCTTCGCCACAGCCAAGCCACACCTCCAAAGCTGACCCCCCCATTGAGTTACAGCATTGAGCACAGGCAGTGCAGGCTCCAGTTTGGTGGGTGACCGATTGTTTTGAGACACCTTCGCTAATTTCTCAATTTCCAGTGTCTGTTTTGGACGAGTCTCGATACATGCCCTCTGAGATTCAGCGAAAGTGCTCTATTCGAAAACTCTCTGTGGCCGTGTCGTGACCGCTGTTTCTGCCTGCCCGAGAGCTTCATGCGCCCCGCGCTGGTAGCTACATCAAGTCTTAAATCTTACCCTTCGATGCCGACGACGACTGATAACAGCCTGGACCCTTGAAGGGCTCAGGGGGAGGTGGTTTCTGGAATGAACCTGTGATTAAAAACAACACTGAAAAATGGCCTCAATACCAAGAAGATACCGGTCGTCCACTTCGGCCTCGAACCCACCGCAAACCAAGTCCTTCGAAATCCTAAAGGGCTTGCTTGAAGCTCTCAGTATCGATACGACTCTTCATCAGCGAGATGGCTTCCCACAAATACCGCCATTGTTGCGAAAACTCCGACACATTATACAGCACATTTCTGCGACACGATCGTCCGTACACCAAGATGACTTTCGGCATGCAGACGGCTTCGAAACAATCCTCAACCTTCTCCGAGCCTTCTCAGGCTATTACGATCCCGATAAAAGAAGCGATGCGGACATGCTTGCCTTGTTTAAGTTGCTAGGGGACTGTCTAAACCTATTTTCGGTTGCCCTACGCGGACATGCAGGCAACCGGCGTTATTTCCGATACAAGGTCGAGGGAGGTGGATGGGAAGCCTTGGAGCAAGTCATCGCAAGCATAGGACTCGGTGGAGCTGAACCCGATGCTTGGATAAGCTGTCATGTTTTTGGCAAGCTTCTCGCTTTCTCTTTAGACGACGAAGCTCTCGACCTTCTTTGCCAATCCATCGCGAAATCGCTACGGCCGGACGACGAGAACTCACCCAAAGAGGACGAAAGTGATAGCGCAGAAGAACAATGGGATCTCGTGTTGGCCAAGTCTGCGGAAAACATCACACCTGGTGTACGAGAGGTTGTGAATGCCAAGACCATAATACGACATCCCGAAATTCTGAGAGCAGTTGTCAGTTTCTGGACGGCTATTCCTCGTATGAAAGAGGGCCTTGCGAACCCGGCCTCACTACTTGTCCTAGAGACAATTCACTGTGCTATCTCAGTTTCTATATATAACAGGGCAGCAGTTCATTCAACTGGCGCCTTATCGCAGTTCCTCCGAGTTGCTTTCAATGCCGATTCAGCCCTTAGCCCACCTGAGCGGGAGAAGGTATTAGCTATCTGCAAGATACTCATGTATTTGGGTGTGAATGAGCCGGCCGACACACAATTCTTACTATCAACACCCGGCTCCGAGGCGTCCGAATTCTGCTTACAGATGACATCTAAACATACAGGTCCTCCTTTCTTCCAGTTCGACCTATCTCTACACGGCCATTCGTCGCTCGAGTTGTCTAGTCTGGGCCGTTCGTTTCCACCGCAGTCCAGTGCGGGCTACACATTTACAGCTTGGATTCGAGTAGACAGCTTTGACCCTACTGCGCATACAACAATATTCGGCGTCTTTGATTCTACGCAATCATGTTTTCTGCTTATGTACCTCGAGAGAGATACCCACAACTTTATCCTTCAAACATCTGTTACTTCCAACAAGCCTAGTGTGCGCTTCAAGTCTGTTTCGTTCAAGGAGAAGAAGTGGTATCACATCGCCATTGTGCACCGTCGGCCAAAGACAATGGTAACCAGCAAAGCGTCATTGTATGTCGATGGTGAATTCTCAGAGCAGATACGCTGCAACTATCCCCATCTGCCGCCCCTAGCCACTGGTGCTCACGATAGCTTTGCCTCATTTAACTCGAATCAGCATAAGACCAATCCTGTGCAAGCTTTTGTCGGCACACCAAAAGATCTTTCTAACCAAATAGGACCTGGTCTCGTTTTCTCACGGTGGTCACTCGCCTCGGCGCATTTATTCGAGGATGCTTTGAGCGACGACTATTTGGCTGTCCATTTCGGCTTGGGACCACGGTATCAGGGCAACTTCCAGGATAGCCTGGGCGGCTTTCAGACCTATGAGGCATCGGCGACTCTGGGACTTCGTAACGAAATTGCCCATCCTGGAAAGGGCGAGACCTCGGACATCATAAGAGCTGTCCGTGAGAAAGCCGGTGCCCTACTGCCAGAATCCAAAATATTGCTTAGCATTCTTCCTTCAGCCACGTTCCCCGAAAATGTGCAGTTTTACGATACAGGACTTTTACGATCACTCCCACGCAACTGCGCTCGCAATCTATTCAGGGCTTCCAACCAAGAGGGTGCACCTCTGGCTATCAATTGTGCTGTACCTAGCCTCCCAGACTCTCTATTCCGAGTCCAGGGTCTTCTCTCATTCCGTGGTAACCCCATCGTTGCTGTACCGTCGTATCTGGATGAGAACTTATGGCGACTTGCCGGTTTTACACCCTTGGCTCTGAAGCTCTTCGAGAGAGCATCGTCAATTGAAGAGACAGTGCGAGCGGCGGAAATGCTGTTTTACTGCATTCGTCAGAGCTGGAGAAACAGTGAAGCGATCGAAAAGGACAACGGATACGGAATCCTGGCTATGCTTCTACGTGTAAAGCTAGGCTATGATCGTGGTAGCAGTGACTCCACGGTCACTCGACTGCAGGTGTCGAATGAAGATCGCGATCGACTGGCTTTCCAACTACTCAGTTTGATCCTTGGCTTCGTCGGTTACAACCATGTAGAACCCATGGAGTCGTTCATCATCAATCCTCTTGCTTACCGCATCCTGCTTATCGACTTGGATATCTGGCGCAAGTCGGCACCTCGAATTCAAGAGCTGTACTACAAACAATTTGTGACATTCGCAGTCAAGAGCAAGTACCATGAGTTCAACAGCCGTAGATTGATCAGGATGAGTAAGTTGCACTATTATGGTCGTTATGAGCCGTGCTGACAAGTTCTAGGAATTGTGAAAAGACTGCTGGATGCAATGAAAGGCGAGGTTGTTTCAGAAGACACGATATCACATTTCATGGGCGCTTTCGAAATTCTCGTTACTTCCAACTTTAGTCAAGAGGTCATGAGGTCTCTGTCGCTCTTCATTACGTATGCCTTCCATTCTCAGCCCTCGCCAGTCAACAGAAGCCCACGCGCTCTTTCAATCGTTTCAAGAACCGGCACTCCAGTTCCTCGACGAAGGGGAACGCCGACCGATCCCACCGCAGCTGGAATCGCTTCTGGCCTGAAGTTCCTGACTAAGAAGCAGCTTGGTGTCAAGGTCCTCAGCATGTACTCACGTATTCTGTGCGAAAAGGGCAACACAACTCATATCAAAAAGTTTGCCAGAACTGTGACCAACAAGGTGAGATTGCCTTACGCCTGTCCGTTTAACTTTGCTAATGTTTGTAGTGGCTACTGTACTTGCTTGCTGAAGATGACCCAGAAGTCGTTGTTCATGGTTGCAAGATTTTGGCACGCCTCCTTGTTACCCATGGCTCCAATTATACATCAAAATTCGCTGGAAAGTCGGGAGGTTTTGTGATCATGTCCAACAGACTCAAACGCTTCTGGGACATGCCAACTCTATGGCCCATCTGCTTCAGTATTTTGTTTGGTTACGATGTCGCCGAGATCAATTTTGACAGGAATTTTGACTTCTTCAGTCTTCTGGAGACATTTGGCAAACGCAAGGTTGTGTACCCCGAGTCCTTGTCCGTCATTACAGCAATGTTACAGCATGGCTTGAAAGACGTGATGAGGCATCAGGATGATCCAGATTCGCCAGCAACACACGTTGATCCATCATTGCACACTTTGAAGAAGCATGCATCTGCCAAAGAGCTCCGCCCCGAAATGCGACCACGGGCGAGTTCTATGAACCTGACCACTGCCCTTGCGACACGTTCGAACTTTTCTCGCGACAGTGAAAGAGTCGCAAGCTACGCTGGCGTTTTACACACCGTGATCCGCTTCCTTCTTGATCTCCACGAGCGCTCCACGGAATTTAGAGACTTTGCTTTGACTTCAGAATGGGTGAGATTATTGTTGTCGGCGCTTTATCCAGTCATTGTTAGCGCTGATGCTGTAACGCCCGAAACCGAGTTGAGTTCTGGCGATACGGCTCTGACATTCGAAGGAACAGACGTCATTATCCGGCCCATCACTGGTAGTGGTTCTCATGCTACGCCAATCGTACGGACGACAAGCGTTGATCCAGTCCCATCACCTCAATCGACACCACCTAAAGGTACACCACTGAGAAGGGCCTCATCGTTCATCCTTCTCACTCAACAGAAATCACCTGTTGGACCCAGCCCAGCTCGCCTGAGCCCTGCTTTGCCATCACCCAGGTCAACACCCAGTAAAAGACCGAGCAGCGATATCCTGGATGGGCTTATGGAGTTGGTAGTGAGTGTTTTTATGGATCAGCTTCTTTCACGGAAAGACTTCTCCGGGTTTGGCTTGTTTACCAAGGTGCCACCTGGCTTTCGTGAACACCAAGCCTACTTTGAGAGTTACGTCTTGAAGCATGTGATATCCCAACTGGAGAACAGCATCCAACTCAACCAGAAAGCAATCTGCGAACCTCGTGTACTGACTAACCTCTCGCGACTTTGTCAACACATGTCAGAAGCCATCTTTGAGGGATGGTTTATGAACGGTGCTGAGGTCATGATTGACTTTATTGGGATGCTACTCGAGTTCTTGCAACGTCCCGACATCGCTGCATTGAAGAGCGTCCGACTCTGTAGCCAGGCTGTCAATAGTATTCGATGCTGCCTCTTGAGGATAATTCTGCTAAGGTTATCAGACCTCGATAGCCCGGAGACCACGCTGGTTGAGGCCAAACAGTTCATGGGCAAGATGGCATACTGGCAAATGTCAATTCTTGGCTCTTTCACCAACGAGGACCAGTTCCTCAAGCTCTTCTGGTACCAACTCTACACCAAACTTATCAGCGACAAAATGCCCCTGCGAGTTGCGGCAGCCAACTTCTTACGCATCATCTTGGTTCAAAAGCCGGAGGAATCTACTGAGCTGATCCATTCATGCATGTCGCCAGACCAGAAACAGCTTTCCAAGGACTTTCAGCAATTGACAGGTGTGGATGATGAGACTTTCGTGGACTGGGTTGACAAACACCGCCCCTCTTTAGATGTACTGTTTTTCGGTGGTATGTCCAAGACATGGGAAGACTTTGTCAGCTCGGAAAACGTGCGTACTGCAGAAACGGCCAAAGTCCGGTTGAGCAAACGCAAAGACAAACTTAGAGTTTGGCAAGCAGAGAACATCACCACAGACAAAACTTTGCTCAGTCATGACATAGGGAACAGCGCCTGGATGAAGAGTATTTATAACTCTGAGTACTTCAAGTACCAGCGGATTATGCAAGATCAGCAGGATGATCTTGTGTTTCTCACCGATGCTTATAAGAAGATGGAAAGAGATCTGATGCGTCCTGGCGCAGTGTTTAGCGAAGCGGCCCCACCCAAATGGAAACTCGACAGAACAGAAGGACGAAATCGCATGAGACTCAGAGTTCTCCCAGACTTTACAATAAGCAAGGATGAATATCAGCCAAAGAGAAAGGCGAGCGAGGTTTTGCAGAGTCTTCGCATCAACACTTCGGCAAGTCCAGCACCCTCAATCGTGACGTCCGCAGTGTCACCAACAAAGTCAAGCACTCCGGCACCTTTGGAAGGCAACAGTGAACCACCTCAGTTCACAGAAGAACCGGAGAGCACGGAGCCAGCGGAGCAACCTGCCTCTGGTGTCGCGCCTGAAGACGATTTTGAGCTTGTGGATGATCCCAACGACCCCAATGAGGGAGACGAAGGCTTCGAGGACAAGAACCGCAAGGTAATGAGACGACTAGAGCGTGGAGATCAAGTTCAGTCCGCATACAATATTTCACGTATTATCGGACTGGAAGCATGCGAGGGCATCCTCATCATCGGCAAGGACGCGCTGTATATTATGGATAACGTCTTTCAGTGTGCCAATGGTGACATTGTTAATGTCTGGCAAGCGCCACCTGAAGAGCGCGACCCTTTCTCTCAGATTGTGACTGATGCCAAGACGTCCGAAAAGCGGCAGAACAACAAGGAGCAAGAGTCGAGGCACTGGCGATGGCATGATGTTATTAGCATCTCAAAACGCCGTTTCCTTTTCCGAGACGTTGCGATCGAGGTCTTCTTTACCGATGGCCGAAGCTACCTTTTGACTACTATCAACCCAACAGTCCGGGACAATTTGTTCGTGAAAATGCTTAGCAAGGCACCTCACACCAGTGGTGCCAATACTCTTCCAAACCCTGAAGATGCGTGGCGGTTGGAGTCTCTGAAGGTCTTTGACGAATCACCCCAAGGATTTGGATCCAAATTTGGCACCTTCTTCAACTCGTCACCTTGGAACCCTATCCTCAAAAAGTGGCAGAAGGGCGAAATATCCAACTTCCACTATCTCATGATGGTAAACACCATGGCTGGCAGGACGTTCAACGACTTGACTCAATATCCGGTTTTCCCATGGGTCTTGGCCGATTACACCAGTGAGGATCTAGATCTGGACGACCCCAATACGTTCAGAGACTTGTCCAAACCGATGGGTGCGCAGACACCAAACAGAGTTGGACCCTTTGTCGAAAGTTACAATGCCTTAGCAGAGATCGGAGAGGTTCCTTTCCATTACGGAACACACTACTCTTCTGCCATGATTGTGTCGTCCTACCTGATTCGTCTGCCGCCCTTTGTTCAATCCTACATCCTTCTGCAAGGAGGAAGCTTCGATCACGCAGATCGTCTTTTCCAGTCTATCCCAGAAGCATGGAAATCCGCCTCGTGCAAGAACAAGACTGATGTGAGGGAGCTTATCCCCGAATTCTACTGTCTTCCCGAATTTTTGACCAACATCAATGGCTACAACTTTGGCAACCGCGAAAGCAACGGCGTTAAGGTCGATCATGTTGAGCTTCCTCCATGGGCCAAGGGTGATCCAAGGATATTTATCGCCAAGCACAGAGAGGCCTTGGAAAGCCCCTACGTGAGTGAGAATCTACACCAGTGGATTGACCTTGTCTTTGGATACAAGCAACGAGGCGAGGCGGCAGTAGAGAACCTGAACGTGTTCCACCATCTCTCGTATCGTGGTGCGACAGATTTGGATAGCATCACCGATGCTAAGGAGAGAGCCATCCTGGCTGGTGTGATCCACAACTTTGGACAAACGCCGCATCAAGTATTCATGAAGTCACATCCTGCCCGAGAGCATGTTCGATCTCCTGTTCGACGACTTGACACGAGTGTATTCTCTCTGAGCTGTTTGCCACACCCACTTCTTGGTAAGACTTCTGCTTTTTGATCTTTGAACTGGACTAATTTCTCTTTTACAGAAAGCCACGAACGTGTAGCTTCCCTGATCTACGCGCCCAAGCTGGACCGCCTATTGTGCGCCTCTCCTTTCCGTCTCAATTTCCCGCCATACGACAAATTCCTCGAATGGGGTTATGCCGACAACAGTATCCGCTTCTTCTTCAGCGACAATCGAAAGGTAACACGAAACCATATTCCCGGTTCTGGCCATCCCGCTAACTCGACAAAGCCTGCTGGCCTCTTTGAAAACCTCCACATTGGACAAATCTCCTGTGCATGCTTTGCTGATTCCAAGACACTGATCACTGCTGGTGAGGACTGTGTCGTCTCGGTGTACGCACTTCAGACTACACATGGCAAGCCAGTCGAGCTGCTACCAAGGTCCAGTCTATTCGGACATAAATCCCCGGTCACGACAATCGCAGTCAGCAAGGCCTTCAGCACTCTGTTGACTGTATCTGCGGACGGCCAGGCGTTCTTGTGGGATCTTAACCGGTTGTCGTTCATTCGCAAACTGCCTTTGGTACGCCCTGTTGAATCCGCTCGCATCAACGACATCTCAGGCGAGATTCTTCTCTGCTCTGGACCCAATGTGATACTATACACTCTTAACGGCACATTGCTCCTAGAGCAAAACGTCTGCTTTGACCAAGACGACTACATCCACTCATGTGCCTTCTATGAGGGCGCTGGAAACGAATGGCTTGACAATTACTTGATCTTCACAGGTCACAAGCGCGGAAGAGTCAACGTCTGGCGGCGCAGCATCGTCGGCAGTCGATGGACTCTGGAGCTGCTCAGAAAGCTTGACCATGTTGACTACAAGAACGAGAAGGGCGCAAACACAGAGGCGGGCATGACATGCATCAGCCCAATGCCAACATGCGTCTACACAGGTGACGATGACGGTCGAGTCGTAAGTTTTACCAGATTCCTCAAAATATACCATGGCTGACAAGCTTCTAGTACGAATGGAATCTACTGAACAGGGATAGATAGAGTCTGGCCCTACCAAACCGGACATCAGTTCGGCATATCCGCCGCAACAGTCTCGTATGAGAAAAAAAAAGAGAAGAAGTGGGAGATGGTAGATGGTAGATGGTATCTTGATTTCTTGCTTATTGCACATCACCAGCGGCGTTTCCTGTTTGGTCTTAACCGCATGTTAGAAAGTCATTGACTCGCGCAAGTGGGCGCAAAGCGTATATATATGTTCCAAAAATGTTTTATGATCGGTGGACGGCTTGATTAATTGGATGTAGAAAATCGAATTGGAGCGTCAATTGCTGCTGAAATTTGGACGTCGACTCTTGTCCCGTGAATTCCTCTATGATATTCTTTCCCCTCCGCTGTAGCGTTGTCTTTCTTGACGCCGTATTGTGTACAATATTGTGCGCTCGTTCCTTCTTCTTTTCCTGCCGAGCCGTGATATTTCCTTGTTCGCCTTCAATTCGAGATCTTAATCGTCGTAGCCGGTGAGCTGTTTCCTGGGACCAGTAGGAACTGTGTTGGGTTAGTTTGCTGTGTGCCACAGACTTGCTTCCAAGCTAGAGGAACGCACCAGGGTAGGTCACGGGAACCGGGGGCGCATCGACGTCGCCAAAGTAGTATCGGATCGGGGGAACAATGGGCATGGCAACGGGACCAGCAGCACCGATGATGACGGACCAGAAGAGGGCGGGACGCTCGCGGGCTGCCCAGCGGCAGTACTTGAGGGGAGTTTGCCAGAAGAAAGGTGCGGCGGACATGGTGACCTGTGAGGAGCAACGTTAGCAGTAGGTATGACGCGGCGGAGGAGCGGTTCGTACTCAATTGACGATGGCCGTGAGGGTGGTTTGTCGTCGGGTCTTGGTGGTGATGATGGGCTTTGGCTATCGAAGCAACGGTCCAATCGCAGGAGCGGAAAAACCAAGCCGAAGGTGTCGGATTATTCCAGGAATTCACCTAGCAGCTAACTCGTTAGGGTAGGCGACTTGCTACACAAAGTCTAGCGCAGCGTGTTTCACCTCCCCCACTGAAGGCTACGTATCCCAAAACGCAAGCTCACCTCGGACAGGTACCTACCACGTACCAGATTAGAGCTCTCTCGTCTAAAGCGCAAGCTGTCCACGCCGTCCGTCAACTTACACCTCGCGAGAGACGAGACCGACCACGACTCCCCCAACCAGTAAAATTTCAACTATATTACCGTCATTGTTTTCCTCCAAAAATGCGGTCATTTTTGAGCCTTGTGCTCTTTCTCTTCGCGGCGCTGGTTTCAGCCGTGAGCACAGCTGGTAACCGTCTGCTGGTTGTGCTTGATAGCCCAAAGGACAAGGAGGCCTACACAACCTTTTTCCGCGACTTGTCTGGTAAACATCCCGATTGACAATTGTGTTGACTCCAAAACTAACAATTGATAGAGCGAGGATATGATATCACATACGAATCACCAAAGACCGAGAGTCTAGCTTTGTTTCGATATGGCGAGAGGACTTATGATCACCTCGTCTTCCTCCCCACCAAGATTAAGGGTTCGTCATTTCTGATCTTTTGACGTCAATAGCTATGCTAACTCTGCGCAGGCCTTGGACCCAATCTATCTCCTCAGGCCATTGTCGAGTTCATCAATGCCGGCGGTAACATCCTCCTGACCATGTCCTCCACCCATACCGTGCCTTCCACTCTCGCCGCAGTCCTCGCCGAGCTCGATATTACACTCCCTACTGAGCGCACCGGCAAGGTCGTTGACCACTTCGTGTACGACGAACTTTCCGCCGCCGAGGACCACGATGTCCTCGTCCTCGAGGCTCCTCGCAACGTCCGCCGAGGCATGAAGGACTACTTCGAGATCCCCGGCGCATTCCTCTCCGTTCCTAACGCTGTCGGACACACTCTCGGCAACGGTGCTCTCCTGACACCCGTCCTCCGATCTCCTCCCACAGCCTACAGCTACCACCCCAAGGAGCAGAACAAGACCATCGAACCCGATGAGCTGTTTGCTGCTGGCAAGCAGCTTAACCTTGTTACTGTCTTCCAGGCTCGCAACTCTGCGCGCGTCACTGTTATCGGTGCCGCTGAGATGCTCCAGGATAAGACTTTTGACACAAAGGTTATTCGAAAGGGTGGCAAGGCTCAGTTCCCTGCTAACCGTGAGTTCGTCACCAACTTGGGTGCTTGGACTTTCCAGGAGCTGGGTGTTTTGCGAGTGAACAAGATCGAGCACCGCCTAGACGGTAGCAACGAGACCAACCCTGAGATGTACCGTATTAAGAACGATGTCGTAAGTTAAACCCTCCAATTTCGCATTTGATCTCTGCTAACATTCTAGACCTACAACATCTCCATGTCCGAGTATGCCTGGAACAACTGGCAACCCTTCCACCTTCCCGAAGGCGACGTTGTTCAGCTCGAATTCTCCATGCTGTCACCCTTCCACCGTCTCGCATTGAAGCCCATCCACGTCAACGACCACGAGGCTATTTACTCCACAAACTTTACCCTTCCTGACCAGCACGGAATTTTCAACTTTATGGTCAACTACAAGCGATCTTTCCTGACCTATGTTGAGGAGAAGAACACTGTCAGCGTTCGCCATCTAGCTCACGACGAGTATGACCGAAGTTACGCTATCAATGGCGCTTGGCCTGGTCTGGCTGGCAACTGGGCCACCATTACTGGTTTCATCGCGTTCTCTGCCGTCTGGTTGTACAGCAAGCCAGCCAAGAAGGTTCTTGAGGCTAAGAAGACGCAATAAAGGGAAGAGGCGGATGATGAATGTACCAACGTTTCTTTTTTAATGACACCACGGTAGGAAATCGTGGAACATTATACTGTAGAGCAGAACCAAAAGTGAACTATAGAATACGTATTTGTCTTTTCTACAACTGTCGAAGCGTCTAAAGTACATGTGATTCTTGAGAACGATTATGTCAATACTCCCTCAGATTAGCTCTCTCAGGTTCTCACTGACAACTCGCGGCAGTTGGACAAACAAATGCCCTTGCAACCGTCCTTGACGAGAAGCCCGCCGCTGCTGCCTGCAAATTTGGCTTTTTGGTCGATTGATCATCACCGGGTAACATAATCGTATCTCAAAGAATTCCCACGCCTATCCCTTCCAAACAGTCCCTCTCCTCCGCAGGGCCAAGCCTGCTCCGATTGAAAACTATATCGTGCGAATCACGAGCGGTCTCGATTCCTCTACCAACGCATCCCCCAAAAGAGAGGAAGTCGGCTAAAGAAGAGAACTGCTTCACTTGGAAGGTAAATTGTCGGTCATTGCGGCTGCAATAGGCAACTGCAAAGGGGAAACAAGAATGAAAAAGGAAAAGGGGGGAATGCTTTGTGAAAAGAGGTCTGCTCAGATCTCTGTTCTTGTGTGAGGAACATTTTCCCACACTGGTGGGTTTCCGCGAGGGGCATACCTCTGCCAGATGGGGAATCACCTTTAGCTCGGTGTGAACATTGTCATCATAGCAGACCTGGGAGGGAGGAGTATGTGCAGTGTCGTATGAGGCTGGGGTTGAGTAAAAGGGACCAAGGGGCAAGAGAAGTAAAGCAAACGAAATAGAACAAAACGCCAGACTCCTGACGCCTTATCCAAAAGAAGTCCCCGTCTATAACCCAAAAAAGTTGAACTCTGAACAGTCTATACTCCACAAAGGCTTAAGGACAAAAAAATAACAGGGAGGCACATGGTGATGTTGCGAGGTGAGATGGAATGGTGAAATGATGTTTTGGTGGCAAGAGAAGACAAGCGCGGAGATCGAGAGACGAAATAAAAACAAGGTTAGAGAGATGGTAGCAAAGAAGCTGTCGATTGGCACTGAGGTAAGTGTCAAACAATCGCGGTATAGCAAGATCGCAGTCGAAGTCGCAGTTGAGGTCCAAGTTGTGGATGCGAAACGACGATGAAGAGGAAGAATGAGAGGAGAGAGAAGGAGAATAAAGCCCTTTTTTATAATTCTCAAGAACGAGGAGTGATTGCTAGCGCTGCGCTCATCAGTGTTCTCTCTCGTTGTTGTTGACAGTCCTTGTCGACCGTCGACAGCTGGCAAACGAAACTCATGATAATTCAAAGTTCAAGTCGCGTTCCGGCGCGCGATTGTCAGAACGCTACTCTGTAGAGCAGGCTGACCTTCAGGGGACCGAGCTCTAACTGTGGCGCTGTGGCTCAAGCGGGGCATCAGCATAGCTCCAACGAGGCTGGCGTGGCTGGGAAAACTTCCTTGACTTGGGTCGCTACGTCGCTAACAACACTTCAACCTTGGTTTGCTTCAATTGTCATTCTTTTCCCAATCGACTTTTCCGCAGCGGATCCGTCAAAATGGTATGCAAATCCTCACAGAGTAATTATTTCAAGTGCGTTAGACTAACAATACCAGGCTCGTAACTCGGAAAAGGCCCAGTCTATGCTGTTTCGCTTCCGCGAAGCACAAGCAGCAGACCTAGGCATCATCGATGCCGGCCGCACACGCCGTCCCAAGCTCATCACCGAAGTGCAAGCCATCCCCGCGTGCGAAAAATGGCGAGGCCAAGTCTTGAAGGAAATCTCGCGCAAGATGTCGCGTATCCAGGATCCCATCCTCAGCGACTACCAGATCCGCGACCTCAACGACGAAATCANCCGTCCCAAGCTCATCACCGAAGTGCAAGCCATCCCCGCGTGCGAAAAATGGCGAGGCCAAGTCTTGAAGGAAATCTCGCGCAAGATGTCGCGTATCCAGGATCCCATCCTCAGCGACTACCAGATCCGCGACCTCAACGACGAAATCAACAAGCTCATGCGCGAAAAGCACATGTGGGAGATCCAGATACGTAATTTAGGCGGACCGAATTACATGCGCGGCGGAGGGAAAATCTACGACGAGCAGGGCCGTGAAATACCGGGCGGCGGCAAAGGTTACAAATACTTTGGAAGGGCGCGCGAACTTCCTGGTGTGAAAGAGCTTTTCGAGGCGGCCAAGAACCAGGGCGATGAGAAGCCGCTTGAGGAGAGGCATGATATGAGAAGGAATGTGGATGCGGCGTACTACGGATATGCGCCAGGTGAAGAGGATGATGAGTTATTGGCGTATGAAGCCGAGAAGGAGAGACAAGCAGTGGAGCACATGCTCAAGACGGGACCTAAGGACGTGCCGGACGGTTGGGAGCCTCTACCTGGGGACAGTGGTGATGGCGATACATGGGACTTGCCGACGTTGGAGGAAGTGCAGGAGGAATTGATCGACCGGCGAAGACGGAAGTTGCTGGAGCAGCTATGATGTGTGTCTTGATACGAAGTGCTTTTCTAGGCAGTCGTTGGGACACATTGATGGACTTCACGACACGAGAAGAAGGTGGTTGGCATTGGATGATGTTGGTATCACATTCATGGCGTTAAGGACGGTTATCACGTATTTGCAGGCGTATGGGTTTGTTATGGCGATACCTGTCAATCGTTAGGGTAGCAAAAGAGCTTGCTTGGTTGCCGATAGCATAAAAGATTAAATTATTTGTTCGGTTTGTAGTTGATTTGAGCTTGGACATATTCTTGTCTCGGGTATTATTATCTTGTGCAATGCCACGAGGCATTGGAATACCTGACAGCTAGCAAGAAACCAGTATGTCGGTTTATGCTATACTAAACTAGGTCCTCGGTCTATCTATTTCTTGTACCCTAAAGCTTAGGTCCCTACCCTGGGCATACTGCGACCCAAGCGTAAGTATGTATCAAGTTCTCTTCGCTCGATTATAGAGAACGAACAATATGATCAATGGCATGACATGTCAAACAGAGTCGAGTTTGAGAGCACTGGGTCATACTATTTCGCTTAAGCACATGTTGAGACGCCTGAATCGGTGGCATCCCGTTTCCACCGCCGTCTCAACGGTGATACCGGAGGAGTAGTATAGCCTTTTCTCAAAGAAAACATACAATAACCTCCACTTACTTACGGAAAGTTGAAGTGCCGGGGAAATAACGCGGACGGAGAAACTGCACGTCTTGCATTGCATGATGAACTGGTTTAAAACCCGTCAACTTTACCTGTTTCGTTTCAACGGCGGATCCATATACTCTCACCCCCGTCCAAAATCCCAATGCCCATTGACAATGCCAAGCGAAATAATAAATGTCAGAAATAAAGGGCTTTTTCGGAAAGTCTATGTGACGATCGCTATTGGTTATGGCCCCCCCCTCCCTCGTGAATAATGCTGGTAAAATGAGATCCTTGTTCCTTTTTTCAGAGGGACCCCTGAGATGACGGTAAGAAACGACGCCACTCAGATGATGAATGTCTGTGGTTTTTGATGTCTTTAATTTTGTCTTTAATGAAGAGTTCTAAATATAATGAATACGTCAACAGTGGTTATCTAGTTTTTCGACAGATTGGCGCAATCAACATCTCGATCTTGTCTGGAACCGAATTCATGGTTAATCCATAATTCCCATCACGGTACATGACTGCAGGTAGTGAATTGGCGCGCGACTAAGGGGAATGCGACGCTGTTTCATTAGCGATCGACATTGGCCGACTTGGTTTTGTCTCGCCTTGCCGTGTCTTGACCTGTCGTCTCGTCTTGTTTCTCCTTGTCATTGTCATTCCCTTCTTGTCTCGGGTATCTTTTTTCTACTGTAACTACATCATCATATCGAATTTTCTCCTCTCGCCCGTATTACACTCATTTGTTTGAGCACATACAATATTTACGCTGAGGCGCAGACTACTCCTTTCAGCCTCGACTTCTCGTCTCACCATAAGCGACGATCAATTGAGTTCTCATCTTTGTTGATCCAGTCAAAGCTGTCCGTGGCAGTGTCCATTCTTTTTTTTCTACAGTCATCATCATCTTCTCCTCTTTTTTATCCTCAAAACTAAAAACATAGTCAAAGTCTTGTCTATTCTTGGCTTTTCCCCTATTTTAGAAGAGGAACCCATTAAAACAAAAAACAAGTGCAGTAAGAAAGAGAAGAAAATTCACCCCGCGCGACAAAGGATTGGATCTAATCCAATTCGACAAGAGAAAAAAAAAGTCGAGCCCCTGAGCTTGTACTGTACCTGTCTGTTCCTGCAGCTCCATTCATTCGTCACCTTTTTAGCTCTTAAGCTTGCAGCAAACTAAAGTACCTCCTCCTACCAATCCATCCAATCCTGTCCTGTCCTGTCCTGTCCTGTCCCACGACCAAAAGAATAACGCTATATGGCCCCTTTTACGAATTGATTCTTTTCTAGAAGGAGACATACAGAGATCAAGCTGGTATGATCATCACCTGAATCTTTCTAATTTTTCTTTTTCTTTTTACCCTTCTTTAGTCTTTGGGACGGCTCAAAGACCCAAATTCGTTCCCGTCTAAAATTGGATATTGCTTCTGATTTAAATTAACCCACTTGATCCCTTTGCGCCTGTGCGCTGCCCAGTGCCTGCCCCTACTTTACTACTACCTGTTACTATTGCTTTACTTGACTTGCTTTACTTTCCCTTCGCTTCCCTTTTTACGCCCCCGTTGAGCGGGACCCCTAGTACTGTACTTGTACTTGTACTACTTTACGGTAAGTGCTCTCCTAGTCTGTTCCTTCTGGGTAAAGGTCCATCGGTCGCTCGGTCTTCTAGAAATATGCACAGAAAGACGACCGGCCTTACCTAGACCATCCATGATCTAAGGCCCTACCCCGACTTTATGACTTTACATCATCTTCTTTTCCATTCTCTTTTTCATATTCACTCTCTAATGACCACTCGCTCATGATACATTCAACAGGTCATCGTTTCATTTTGTTTTCATTCTTACCGTCTTCGAGATGGTTTCCTTCTTTGGCCTCAGACTTGGAGGCGACAGGAAAAAGTCACAGTAAGCAATCTCTCCATTCTCTTCATTCAGACAAGACAGCCTTACTCACAAATGATTTCAGGGACAAGAAGCTAGGGACCAAGCAAATACAGCATTTACATCGCAATGATACATACAATGAGGCTGGAACTGGATACGAAACCATCACCACAATCACCGCAAGAGAGATCAAAAGACAGAGCAACTTTTCCCGTCCAAACCTCGCTCGTCCTGGCACTTCACATTCGCAACTCGAACCTCCCACGCGCGTGCCTTACATGGGCAGTGCAGGAGCCGCCTCTTCTATGGTCGATCTTAGTGCGCCGCGAGCACCAGGAATGGGAAACCCGCGATTCCACGCTTCCGACATACAGCTCAACACACGCTTCGGCAATGGCAGCTCGACAAGTCTTGTTGCGCCCAGCCCGGTGAACCCTGACGGCAACAGACCCGGCACGCCTACACGTCCCGGAACAGCTGTTTCGACAAGAGAACCTCCGAACCCGTTCAACATTCACTTTGGAAACGATTCGGTTAGCAGTATACCACCAACACCCCAGGACGATCTCGGAAGCCACCCCGACCAGTTCGAATTTAATCTCGGAACCGAAATCAAAGAAGTCAGGACCAAGAGCCCGATTCCCGCTGCTAATAATGGATACCCATCTCCTCCGCCCTCCATCGTCAACGCTGAGCGACCCTTCTCTCCCGACAATCGACCTTCAAGCAGTCGTCAGAACGTGCCCGCCGCTCCCAGTCTTCACAAACCCAGCACTGCCGGCCCTATGTCTCTTCCTAGCCCAGCTGTTTCAGTTGCACGTAGTGAGGAGGTCTGGGAGTCTCCTGTGATCCGTAACGTCTCAGCTAAGCGCGACACATTTACATTTCACATGCCTAGAAGACAAAGCTTTACAATGGACACCGATCCTCGGGACAGTCCTAAGCCCATGGCTGAGGGCCTTGCTGGAAACTTTGCTGGCTTCGACTTTGGCGAGACCGTCAGGAAGGGCAGCATTGGAGGAAAGAGCATCGACACATCGAGCGAAGGCAGAGTGAGCCCAATCGACACAAACGTCAAGCCTCGACCTCTTGGAACTACAAGGACTGCTAGTCCTCTATCGGCAAGAACCGCCAGCCCTCTGAGGACTATGCAGTCGAGTCCCAGTCTGAGCATGCTTGACACAGCCTTGACACGAACTCGAACGACGAGTGATGCAATGTCACCTCTTTCTTTGGTCTCTTCACTGGCTTCAGCAGCAGCGGCTGAGGAAACACCTCGCATCCAAACGCCCCAACCCTCTCAGCAGCCCAAGCCGGTTTACAATGCTCCCAAGATTCTTCAACCCGGTCAGCTGTCAGAGCCTCTGCAGGTTATCCGTCCCGTGTCACCTTCGCGCTCGCCTCAGCCTTCGCCGCTCTCGCAACCTCCTCAACAAAACTCACCGGGACCGTCTCCTATTCTTTCCTCCTTCCCAGGTCGGGAGGACTCGCCACCACTCGAGGCCGAATTTCCTAAGTCTCCCCCTCGAGGATACCAACAATCACTCCAGCCATCACCTCAGTACCCGCCTAAACAGTACAAGGCCTATCAGCCTCCAAACTCTTCTCCGCCCACGAAACCTCTACCTTCGCCATACCGGTCACCTACCGCTCCTCTCCCACCTGTGCCGCCACCTCGATTGAACCCTGGCAACAGCAGAGGTAACAGCAGGAGTAATACTCCCGACATTGCCTCCAGGAGCGCAACCCCCGACACAACCACTCTGAGGACTAAAACACCAGACATAACTGCGAGCGCCGACCCGGGCTTTATGAGCCGACCTCTCGAGCCCCCGCCACGAGGTTTCCGCCCACGAACAGACTCCGAGCCAAAACTTGGTCGACCTGTTCGAGTCCCTGCTCCTTTGACCGACCGCTCAGCAACCATTCCTCTGATCGGATCTGGACCACGTAGTGCTGTTGGTACGGGCTTCGATGACAGCGGTTTCGTTCGCGCTGCGCGCATTCCTGAGCCACCAAGGACCGCAAGCCCTTTTCTGGCCCAAAGCTCTGAGCCTTCGCGAGCAGCGAGTCCATTCCGGGCATATAGCCCTCAGCCGCCACGGACAGTTAGTCCCTTCCAACAAAGCCCACAACCGGCACGAACGGCAAGCCCGTTCTTACAGTCGAGTCCTCAACCACCTAGAGCTGGCAGCCCGTTCCTTCAACAAAGCCCCATGGAAGGTGAATTCCCCATCCAAAAGGGCCTACCACGGGGTCGTAGACCTCAACAGCCTGAACCTCAAAGCCCTGAGAGGGGCTTTGGTCTGGAACCTAGGAAGCAGCGTCGCCAGCCTCCTGTGTATCCTCCACCCAGAAACGAATCGCCTGTGGCTCCAAAGGACTCCTTCGAACATCCTAGCACGCCCAACTGGAACGACTTTGATCGCGCTGAAGCACACAAGTCGGCTATTCCTGCGGCTCTCTCGCCCTTCCGCGCCCAGTTCGCTCGTTCTCCTACACAGGCTACCGACGATTCCCTGAGCCCACGCCTCTCTCAATACGCTTCATCGCCCATTTCTGATGCACCACCAAGTCTACCCTCACCTTCGTTTCCGTCATTGCAGAAGTCAATCTCCAGCTCGAGTGAGAATCTCGCGCGGACTTTTGACTTTGATGGACAGTACGATCGACCCGAGCCCAACCAAGCCAGGCCACTGATCTCACCCGTCATGGTGGACTTTGTGCAACCTAGGGACAGAGACCGTAGCAGGACTCGCGTTGAGGCTAAGAGGGCCCCCCCTCGACCATCCCCCATCACCGTTCCCTCAGGAATGGCCTCAGGACCGCACTCTACAGAGTCTGCAAGAGCCAGAACTCCGAACCCTGTAGTTGATGCTAACAACCCGGGCTTTATCTAATCGAATCATTTTCTTTATTGGAATCATTATATCGGAGCGTCTGCTGGGTTTTAAAAGAGGCTAGATGCCTCATGACTTTTCTTGCGTACTGTCAATCGCTTACTTCACCATTTCTTTGTCTATATATTCTTCCCTTGCATATGGCGTCTTTCGCTTATAGATCATCACATACCCCCGTCCCTCGCTGTTTTTTTCTTCTCTTCTTCATGTATATACTCATAATCATCGGGACATGATTAGTGGTTAATGTCTAAGGAATAGATAACCAGAGCCTTGAGCCTGGCTTCACATGACTATTTTCAGTGGACTTCAATGTGATACAATGTGAATTGAACTGTATTATACTGCTTACGAATATCAAGACCCAGCGCCGATTTTACAACATTTTTGAGATACCTTTTCTCTAACCGAGGAACATGCGCAGGTTGCTACCGATGTACTTGAGATCCAACAAGAATGTATCGTGACCAAACATGCTCATCTCCTCACTTAGCTCAACGTGTGTTACATTGCGGTTACCAGCTAAGCGAACAGCCTCGGCCACCTCGCGCTGTTGCCATGCAGGGAAGAGGATATCGCTTGCAACACCCATCACTAGCGTGGGAGTGTCACGTAGCGGCGCAAGCCCATGGATCAGATCCTCAGGTGGTCGCGAACCAGGCACGACAGTTGGGTCTGAGGGATCGGGGTGCGATCCGGGCTGTTCCTCGTAAGGCTTGTTAGGAAGGGTGAGACTGCAGGCTGCGTCGGAAGACAATGGAGAGGCTTCGCCCGAGGCAAGTTTCTCCTTGCGATCTTGCCGACGGGCGTGCGTTGCGCGCTGGTGCTCGATGCCAAGATCGAAAAGATCCATGGCTTTGCTGACGTAGAGAAGACTGTTGGGGTCGTAGTTGAGACACCACTTCTCGCCAGCATGGTCGAGGTACGTCTCGATGAGAAAGTCGGGGCATAAAGCAGGTGGTTTACTTGAGTCGGCGCGACGACGTCCAAAGCGCTGCTCCCACTCTGGTCCGGAACGGTATGTCACTGTTGCGATTTCGCGGGCGAGCTTCATGCCTGCGTGTGGAGGCACTTTTCCGTAGTAGAAACCGCGGTTCCAGTTGGGATCCATCATGAGAACCTGACGCTGGGTATGGCGCATTGCGATACTGTAGGGATGGGAGCGTGCGCAGCCGCTGATAGAGACGATGCGACCGACTCGCGAGGGGAATTGGACTCCTGCGGCGAGAGATTGCATGCAAAACATGGCCGAAAAGTNAGACGGAATTGGGCGCGGACCATATCGTCCATTGTCAAAATGGGGAATCTGGTTGCGTAGCGCTCGCCATTTCCTGGGTCTACACTGCTGGGTCCTGTTGAGCCATTGCAGCCGCCGATGACATTGGTACAAATGATGTGGTATTTGTTCGTATCGAGCGGACCACCAGGACCGATGAACTTTTCCCACCAACCTGGCTTGGGGTTCGTCTCTGTAGAATGCGCATGTGAAGAGGCGGATAGGCCGGTATGTAAGAGGATAGCATTGGACTTGTCGGCGTTGAGTTCACCCCACGTCTCGTAAGCAATGTTGAACTCGGGCAAGATGCCACCCCAGTCGAGCAGGAAGGGTTCCTTGTGGTGGTAATTAAGCGTTGCGCCGGATGTATACGAGGGTTCGGTGTCGTCATCTGTGAGCTTTGCAGAGCGTGATTCTAGTGCGTCGAGGCAGGGGAAGGACATAGCCGGGTTCGAAGCTTCACCCGACTTTCGAATCGCAGAGCAGTGAAGCTTGCGGGCGAGACATGGCGCTGCTGTTGTTACAGCTGGGCGTACGAGGCTCAGGCCATTGGGCTTAAAGGCAGATCTTAGCTGTCGGGTTGACGCAGCAAGAGACCGTGAGGACCTCATCATGGTGGAAAATGGGTATGTAGAAAGAAGATTGTCTTCTGGAGGAGGAGCTGCATTTCAACGAGTGTTTGTAATCGAGCTGTGTAATCGAACGTTTTTAGTTGATGGGACCCTCCGATGCGCGGGGGACGGACGGGGAACGGAGATGATACGCCGTTAGTTAGGGATGATGCCATTGCACGTGCGATAAGATAAGAGATCAGGTGAAGGAGCTTGAGAGATAAGATAGCACGTGGTACATTGACGTCAAGCGAGCAATCGTGGAAGGTGGCTATGAAGGGGTGTGAAGCTGTTGCCTTTTGTGAATCAAGCTTAAACGCGTCACCTTCTCTGCGAATAAAATGCTGCTGAAGATCATACCTGATTTTACTTCTAATTTTATTTCTTTCACTGCATAACCTAGAATTTACATGCTGGAATACATCCTCGGCTTCTTCATCGCCTACATCATCATGGCTCAAAGCATCCCCCAAAATGTAATCCACGGATTGCAAAGTATGCTTCCAACATTTGGCATCTCGGACGATCAAGATGGAAAGGAAGCAGCCTCTTCGAGCGGCGAGCCAACCCCTCTTGATGTTGTCATTGCCCGCATCATGCTCACAAAGGGAAAGAAGCTTCCCCCAGACGTGGTCGACATCATCCTCGACTTTGCCGAGTACTGGGCTCATTCAAGCAACGAAGTTGACTTCAAACTCCAGCACCAAAACCCCCTCACAGTCCACGGTCATAGTCCTACCGAGAACAAATTTCTTGTAAGCTTCAGCCTTAAACTAGGCAGATCTATCTGCGGCGGACCCAGAGACTAACACCGTAAATAGCTTCGGTCCTACCCTGTGGGTCTGACCGGTCTTCAAGGCAGACAAGCGCTGGCGGAGATTCTGGCGTACGACATGACCGAGGCCAAGCCTCAAAGGTTGGAAAAGGAACATGAGAAGTCTTACTTTGTCGGATTGGCGAATTATCCTACGCCCAAGTTGCAGTTTCCTGTGAGAAAGGTGGTTTTTACGATTCGTAGCAAGGATCAAGGATGGAGCAGTGATTTGGAGAATCGGCACACATACAATGGTTCCTGGACATGGTTTGAGGCTGGATTGGAGAAGTTTGATGCTGAGCAGATCTGTAAGTCGAACAGTATTGTTCTGCTGTTCTGTGCTAATCTTTCTAGGTGACCCGTTGTGTACATACGACGTCCGTTACAAGTCAAACACCTCTGAAGCTGTGCCCCTCCCTGTCTGTGCCCTTCGTCCTCTCTATCCAGAAACGGCTCCTGTTGGCGCCGGAAAGATGAACTACTCTCATCCTTTGCAGCCGCAGGATAAATGGGTCATCAAACACAACAAGACAGCTCACCGTGCGTGGCAGGACCATGTGGTAACTTGGTCATGGCAAGACGACATCAAGCCTGAATCCGAAGCTGCTGAGAGGATGAGAAAGGAGGAAGGCAGAGGTCGAGACACGGGTGATGGATCATTTGTGAGGGACTTGAAGATGGGAGATGTGATTACCGTGTGGGCAAAGGCGAGATTCCAAGCGTGGGTGAACCATGTTGAGAAAGTCAAGATTGACGTTTATTGGGCCGTTTAAAGGATTGCTTTGTGGAAGGCGTAAGGAACGGAATACAATTCTTGCTCTCAACGGAACATGGCTTATAAAATGAGAGGGCATGGAGTTATATTCTTTATCATTTACTCGTCTAAATATGTACTTGAAATACTGAGCCAATAGTACCAGTAAGCGTGCGGCATTCTAAACCGGCACAGCCTTACCAGCCTCGGGCCCGTCAACACTGCAAACCTTGGAGCAAGACCCAGCATCAGTGCGTCCGCTAAGGAGCTCAATCCACTGGATCTGTTGGTACGCAGCACCGCCCTCAGGGATGGTACCGGTCCAGGTATCGCCATTGCTCCAAGCATTGAAGCTAAGCGAAGCAGGGTCGCGGGGCACCTGGAAAGCGTTTCGCCAGTTCTCCTTGTCGTTGACCCTCCAGATGGTCGCGTCGGGGGTCCAGTTGATCTCGTGCTTAGCCCAGTCGGACCACTTCAGACCATCGGGGAGCGCAGCACCCAGGTGAGCGCCCTCAACCTCGCCGCCCTCGTCAGTGTATGAGGGCTGGTTGGTGTAGTGGACGACGTTGGGAGCGTCCTTGGTAAGGAATTCGATGTCGGCTTCTTGAACAGAGGCAAGGTCTTCGCCCTTGAGGTAGGTGAACATGGCTGTGCAAGCACCGGGAGAACCCTTGGTACGAGCATACATGCGCAGAGAGACATGTTGATACTTGACAAGGGACTCGAACTCGGAGGCGGTCTGGAAGCCGTTGTGGCGGGCAGTTCGCATAGTCAACCAGGTATCGCTCGCAGGGGAAGAATCGTTGTTCTCCTCAATGTACAGGTTGTTGTAGGTGTTCTGCATGGGGAAGTCCTTGTTTCCATTGTTCCACTTCTGAGGGCCCCATGTTTTGGTGAACTCGGAGTCCCAGTTGAAGTAGTCGGAGGTGAAGCCGGCGTCGGCGTTGCCCTGGATGGTGTCGATCAGAGGAGGGACACCGGCGTATTGAGAGAGGGAACGGAAGTCAAAGAAGGCGCGGTCCTTGAAGTATTGAGGGCCGTCACCTTCACTCATGTAACAGTCGCAGGATGCGTCCTGGGCGAGAGCCAAAGGGGCGATGGCGAGGAGAGACGCGAGGATGGACTTGGTGGAGGACATGATGAAGATGCTTGAGTTGATGAGTGAGCAGTGGAGATATTCCAGACTGGATCATTGACGTTATATATCCTGTCGAGCCGATCTTTCTTCTCCATATCATTTTGCCTCTCCCCTGCAGAGTAGGATCCGACATATTCGCCATCCGATTGACCCATATACGTCTAACCCCAAGGATACTAAAGTCCCATAACGACAGCACACAGAAACAAAATGAATTCTCTTCGCACGAGCAACTCAAAACTCAACGTGATAGGTGCGATAGGACTCGAGGGATTGGATTCCTTGTTGCATTAGGAAATTAAACTCAGGGACCCACGAGCTTATACTTGTTCGAGGAAGAGCAGGGATTTGGAAACCTTGCACATAGGGCGAATTGCTCCTGAAGCCAAGACTCAAATTTTAAGATCCTGAGTAAACTTGGATGTAACGGTGACGACAGGTAGGAAGCTTGGATTGAGGCTTAGCTTATTCCTTATAGCCATATTCTTTGGTGAGGATGGTCACAGATGGTCTGTACATTTGGGTATAGGATGGTCCTTCATATGGTCAGGCCGAAGAGCAGAGTCGGTAAATTGCGACTTTGTAAAACCCAATATTTGTTGTTCAGAGGCGGTGCGAGGTCATGGCTACCGTCTTTCTGGATTGTCTTCTCATTATCCATCGTCAGCCCTGCAAGGCACTCTCATCTTGGGCGACAATCCCAGGCTTATCAGACCCCTGTATTCCTGGTCTTTGACCGATCAATATCCTACCATCAAGTTCCAATCCCTTAGGATCGATATACTTGACGGACTCCGGAACATCGGCCGATAGGATTGAAATCCATGTATCGCTAGGGTACCGCTCCTTGGGGCTGTGTTAAACGCTTCGGCAAGCCGTTCCAGCGGTGGAGAGGTCATCTTGTTATGGGGCTGAGCCACCGGCACCCATGTATAGAGGCCAGTGTAGCTTTAACACATCACTTGTGCATAGAGAGACCTGAAGACTAGGTAGGATAAAGGTATCCGACCAACTGCCAAGGGCTCGAGGGGGTTTGACTCTTGGATGGCTACCACCAAGCATGTAAATCCAATTAGAACAAAAAGTTGAGAGTGTGCAGAAGCCTTCTCTAAGGGCCATTTGCCAAGCCGCGATATATCTGCAGGCTCAATTCTATGCAAGACTCTATGCCAAGCCCTCTGGCACATTTGATGCATCTGTATTCCCAGCCAGTAGCCATTATCGTCATTCACAGAACGGTGCGTGAAGTTGACCTAGATCAATTGAATGTAATGTTGATAAGAGTCTCTCGTCCTGGGACCAAAAGACAATTGGTGGGAAATGTTTCTTTCGGGCGTAGGTCAACATGTACATATTTTGAGCGGCTAGCCATCCAATGTAAACAGCCCAGCCTGAACAGCCCAACTTGAATGGCGCAGTCCTGGGCCGCAGATGCGGTTGCCTTCTGCCTTCTTGAGGAATGGCAACTGGGAACCAACAGCATTTTTACTCCATCTGTCGATGACTACTTTTAATCCCTCAGCCATCTTCCTAGTCATATCTCCTCATGCCTACGGATTCCAGCTCCGAGTTCTGGAATACGCTGAAAACATTCTTCCTGTCCCGGCCGCTTGGCCTGAATAATTATTGAACTTTCTATATCGAACCACCATACGCTGCCCATGATGGCTTCCGGGCTAGAAGCTCTCGGTGCTGCCAGTGCGGTTTTGTCTGTTATCTCTTTTGCCAGTAAAATTGTATCCCTCAGCTACAAGATCTATGATGGCATGCCTACCCCTGAGGCTGAGTTCGAGAACTACGCAAAGCAAATGCTGGATGCAGCTGATCGCGTTCGAATACGCAACGAAATGGTGCCCCAGGGGACTCAAGTAGAGAAGCGGTTGTCTGAAATGGCTCGAGAATGCATAAAAGCGGCTGAAAAGTTGAAAAAAGAAACCGAGTTGATCACCAAGCGATACAAAAAGGGCAAAGTCCTCAAAGCTATTCACACGGCTATTCGAGCAGATAAACATAGGGCCAATATCGAGGAATTAGAAAAGTCTTTGAGAATGTGTAAGGAAGTTATGGAAACCGAGGTGCTCTTGCAAATCTGGTAAGTCTTCCAGCGAAGCCTGAAGCTCGACTGGTCATCTCCCAGGGCCTTCGAGTATTCTTGATCCTGACCCTTCATTGGCTTATCTTGTACACGCTAACGGTACGATTCGCATAGTGATAAGGGTGCCGCAATAGAAACACAGCAAAGCAAAGGGTTTCAAGATCTAGAGAGCGACGTCAAAAACCTCATCGCCCAGCTCGCGAGGGGCCAGACGCAACTTGAGACGTTCGTGACCCAAGAAGCCAAAGTAACGCGAGACGTATTCACAACAAGTCTCATTACGGAGCTGAAGGCTTCGGAAACGAAAGCTATCCTAGACAGTCAAAGGGAACGACTTTTAAGAAGTCTCAAGCCTGAAGAGATAAGAGAAAGGTATAATCAGGTGATGTCTCCATCGGATGCCTGCTACGAAAGAGTTTTCGCGTCATACGAGCGTGTCTGCTGCAAAGACCCTGAATACAAAGCCTGGCGCAATGTCAAGAAACCCTCTCATATCATAGGCCGAGGAGTATCTGAGAGCGAAGTCGACGAGATTGATGGACTATGGAAGGCCTTTTGCTCATGGTTACAGTCAAACGACAACATATTCTGGATTCGAGGGAAGCCGGGATCTGGAAAGAGCACACTGATCAAGTTCATCGTCAATAACGACAACACCAACCGCCTGTTGAGTTCCTGGAGCCCGGGTACTAGCCTTTTATCACACTTCTTCTGGAAGATTGGCCAAGAGTCACAGAACAGCATCAAAGGTTTTTTGTGCTCTCTGCTCTACAAGATTCTATTTGTTGAAACTGGCGCGATAGAGTCAGTGTTGGAGGAATTCACTTTCTCAAGATCAAGGGATTTCTACAAGGAGTGGTCAACCCAAGAGGCCGAGGAGGTTCTTACCTGTCTTTTGCGCAAGCAAACTCGTTCAACATGCATTTTCATTGACGGCCTCGATGAGATCTCTGATAAAGATGGAGTTCCGGCACTTATGAGCGTCATCGAACGATTGCGATGTATCCCAAGAGTCAAAGTCTGCGTCTCGAGTCGCCCCGAAACACCAATCGTGAGAAGACTTGAGGCTATAAACGCGCAGAACTTGCGACTAGAGGATTTCACCAGACCTGAAATGGCCGTTTATGTTCGTAAAGAGCTAGAGAAACCCTCAGAAGGACGAATCCCTGCGCCCCTCGTTGATGCGTTTATTGCCATACTTCTAGATAAAGCTGAAGGCGTTTTCCTCTGGCTTGCTCTAGCAACAAAAAGTCTCACTAATGGGATCGAGAACGGTGACAACGAACGAATCCTCTTTGACAGATTGCGAGAACTGCCTAATGAGCTTGAGGCTCTTTACGAAGCCATGTGGTCAAGGTTAAATGTGAACAACAAGATATATCGAGAGACTGCCTCGATGTACTTTCGTTATGTTATAGAGGATGTATGGGAGGTAGGAGGTACTCCAACGAAAGCCAGGCAAAATTCCCCGTCATATCCGCAGTTAAGTTCCTCGCCGACTCTGGCCCAGCTATCAATGGCTATGAGAGTCGAGGACGGCAGAAGTTTCCCTCCGGAAGTTCACAGTGGAGCTGTAGCTGAACTGAAAGCTCTTTGCGACATGACAGCAGACGATATCCGAACTCGTTGCGCTGGGATGCTACAAGTATCCGAAGAGTCTGTCTTGGATAAATCCGATAACGGTGGATCCAATTTCCCACCTGAAATCTATCCACTCACAAGGAAAGTGTACTTCGTTCATCGCACAGCCCACGACTTCCTTGTTGATACGAAATTCGGCCAGGAAATCTTGAACTACGCGCAGGGTTCAACGCCATCGACTGATCTACGCATAAATATCGTTAAATCCTGGTTCTATCTACTCAGGCTGTACCATTCAATCGGGGTTACAGGACATATTTATACTGCGACAAAAATATGTAGGAAGCTTCTAGATGAAGGTGTTGATCAAGCTACTATTCTAGAGCTATTCCCATTCATCCAAGATCTCTATGAGGAGGGCATTTTTGGGGAACCCTATAAGTGGCGGCAACCCGTTCCATCACTCAATGCTTTCCTAGCGTGTGAATTGCCCGAATTTGGAGACCATTTCATTTCTTGTTTTGTACAACCAGACTCGCCTCGGGCCGCCACAGATCTTCTTCGCGATATAGCTTTCTGGAGCAGCGCAAGGCCAAGAAGGAGTCCTCCAATACGCATTGTTCAAAGGCTTATTGCGTTGGGCGGAGATGCACATGCTGTTGGCAGGCCATCATTTTTGTCGACAATGTCCCAAAAAGATTCGTCTGTCACTCCGCAGTCATCTGCATTCGAATTGTTTCTACGGAGTGCCATGATAAAAATCCTGGAGCGCGACGAAGATTTCTCACCACCGTTTCTTGATATAGTAAACATCATGGCATCGACATGTCCGGACTGGCATCGGAAAGTCGTGTTTGCCCCGAGTCGCGAGTTCCCTAACCATAAAGTAGATCTCTTACTGGCAGATTGGGGGTTGTTTGCAGGTCGACCTAACGCTACTAGAGAGAGAACCAGGCCCTGGGTAACATTTGTGGTAGATATGCAGTTTCTCCTCATAGAGCTGCTAGCTGCTATAGACTTTTCGAAAACATCCACCAGCCCTCATGGACTTGACCAGATTACAAAATCTTTCGCGAGGCCTTATGTGCGCATTCAACATATCGGACCTTGGAAATCTGACTACTATATGTGCTATCAACTTCTGGCTGAAGAACCCTTCCAGAGCCCAATCAAATCTCTTCTCGGGCCCAAATGGATCACGAATACATCCATGCATGAGATCGTTAACTTCCTAAATCCACATCGGGGTTGGAGTCCATTCTCTAAAATCACTTCTCTTTTAGGAGGTTGCGACATTGTTATCCTCACCGACGAGATAAAGCACCTGGCTGGGGAGGGCATAGGCTTTTGTTGGTAGAAATAGAAGTGAGGATCGGGTCGATACCTGCTCAAGGTGATATGGTGCAGTGGTCAGACGATGTTTCACGTCAAGTTGGGGAGGAAATTGCCTTGTAATAATGGAATGCTTTGTTTTTATGCCGTTAATTAAGAGTCGCTGATCAGAGACCCGATCATATTTTCGCAACCCAATTGTTGAACCAAATACTTTTCAGACATTACTTCATCAGTCTCGCCAAGAACGTTGTCTGCCTACTTGCCAGGCTCACCAAGTGGATGACAGACCGAGTCGGGGCCGGTCGGTGTCTCCAAATCTCCGCTCCGGACCGAGATACGGGCAGTTAATATGGATCGCCGATTCAACGCTCGGCCGAGCAGTTGATCACCTGTCAACCGGTTTTCTTCCCCTCGCACTAAGTTGACCTAAACGTAGTGTAGCGTTGGTTAGATCTGGGGAAGTCTTGGAATAAGCATACGTTAGCACCCAACGACATCACTTTGATAAGCCCAAGTTCCGACTGAACAGGAGTCAGATTCAGAAGTTTAGATATGCAAGTCTATTGATAGCGCTTTACTCGCAGAAAAACGTCGTCAGCGCCTCGTGATAGATACGTGGTGATGCTTGCGTATGTGTCTAAAACAAGACAAGCTCCAGGCCTAATTTATACTTCCCCAGGGGGACGAGAGCGCTATTGGTGCTGCACTTTGGTACTGGACGATAAGGCGGAGTAATGTCTCCCGGTAAGCGACGACGTCACTGCAGTCCTGACCAATCCGCTCGCAAAGATTTGTCGCAAAAGTTCCTGGACAACAGACAACAGACGACGCTTGATTGCGTCGAGCCTGTTTGATGCGCGCTTCATCTTTCCTTTTTGTCATCTTATCTCATGTACATGATTGCCATCATTTTTTTTTTAGCATGTTATAACACTGTCGTCTCAACTTGCGATCTTTAGTTGTCGCGATACAAACATTCATTCCCTTGACCTTCTTTAACTATGGCTACGCGACGGAAATCAGGAGACGATAACGTCTACGCGAATACAGACGAGAGCAACCATGAGGTTGAAGCAAACCCAGACGCATCAGAGGAATCGCCACTTCTACCAAATGCTTCACAGAAATATGATGAGCCACCAAAGGGTTTTCGGCGACGCGCTTTGGCTATGTGCATGTTGGCACTGCTCATGGTAGAAGTGAGTCAGTTCTTGATGAACGCACCCACCAAAAAGATCATCGAGGATATCATTTGTGGGCAACACTATCCAGATCACGCTATCAAATCTTATGAGATTGAAGACCATCGTTGCAAAGACAGCCCGGTCCAGAAAACCCTGGCTATGGTCCAAGGCTGGGCACAAGCGTTTGAGATGGGAGTTCGTACGTAAAGCTATCTAGCCCAAGAGACCTCCGCTCACATGTCATAGCAATCTTGACACAGTTCCCGTACGGAATTGTAGCTGACAAGTATGGAAGACGACTTGTCTTGTTTCTGGCAATGTTAGGATGCTGCCTTTCAACGTGCTGGCTCCTGATAGTTTGTAAGTGGTCCATTAATCGCAGTGTATGACACCCGCTTACAATATCTCAGTGCTGCGACCCGACATTTTCTCCATATGGGCGATTCTCGGTGACAGCGTCTTCTTCCTTATTGGTGGTGGAGGTCAAATGGCTGTTGCGATGGTCTACACCATCGTCGCTGACGTTGTACCCGTCGCTGAACGAACAGACATGTTCTTCCGCCTAGTCGCTATGGTCCTCCTCTTGAACGCTTTCTTCAACCCGATCTCTGCATGGATGCTCCAGTATGACCCGTGGATTTCTATGTGGATTGGCTTTGGCTTCATGGTCTTCGGAACGTTGTGCATTCTCCTTATCCCGGAGACAATGCATCTGCGACGCAAAGACGACGAGAGACATATCGAAGAGCATGAGAACGAGCAGCCTAACGGAACTTCGTTGGCCAAAGGTGCTGTCATCAAGCAGGCTTGGTTCAACATCAAGAATGATATGCAACATGTTTGGAGGTTCATCTTTGCTTCTAAAAGCATTGTGATGCTCATGTTTGCAACGGCTCTCTTTTATCCAACAAGAATCATACTTGCTGGAGTATTGCTTCAGTACATGACAAAGCGGTTTGACTGGTCATGGTCAGAGGTAAGTCGCTTACCAGGATTCTGCTTTAAACTACTAACTTGGGCACAGGCTACATACATATCGACAATTGGCATCATCGCTACAGTCGTGTGCTATCTCGTCATTTTGCCAATCACTTCCGAGTGTCTCAACAAGTCTCGTCGCTACGGGTCACGCCCTATGGCTAGAGATTTGCTACTTTCCCGTATCTCAATCGTATTTTCGGCTGTTGGGCTACTACTCATGGGCGTGGCTGGAAGGCCATGGCTCTTTGTCGTTTCGCTCGTCACCGTTAGCATCGGCAATTCCTTTATCGCGCTCAGCAGAGCGCTTCTCAATGGTTTAGTTGAGCCTCATACTATTGCCACATTGAATACTACTGTCTCGCTTATTGAGGTGGTGATGGGTCTCACGGCGCCGGCCACGAGCTGGCTCTTGGCCCGAGGTATTGAGTTGGGTGGTTCCTGGATGGGCTTGCCATTCATGGTAACCGGTTTGCTGACAGTGGCGACAACTGTGATGCTTTTTGCCGTCAGGATTCCTTCTTCTGGCATTGCTCAAGCTCATGAGGGATGAGGTTAGTTCGGGATGCGATCAGAGAATAAGGAAGAGACGCTGGCACTTTTGAATAGGGAAGCTACATTTTTCTTGAATCTTTAACATATAATGATATACAAATAGACAATACAAATATTATTTAAATGAACGTTGACATCTTATATTCTGATGACTGTCAATCGCTTGGTTATAATGTCCCATTGATTGAGCTGTCTTATCGATAAGCCCACCCCGCGGCTGCCTGCTCCACATCAGCTTCTGGAACCTCGAATAACCAACAATCATCGTTCATCAACATTCAACTTCCTTTATTCCGCTATACTGTGACCTTAGCAACCGAATTACCCCTTATCATACTTCAAACCACAACGCACTTACTGTCTAATACTTTGCTAACCCTTCTTTCACAATGTCTGACGACGAGGATTTCATGCAAGAGTCGGATGAGGAGCAGTACGCAAGCCCAGCCGTGCAAGCGTAATGCATCACTAATTGGGATTAGGTACGATTTCGAGTACGAAGAAGACGACGACGACGAGACCGGCGATGTCGATATCGAGAATAAATACTATAACGCCAAACAACTCAAGCTGTCCGACCCAGAAGATGCAATCTCTGAATTCCTAGGCATCCCGCCACTCGAGGACGAGAAGGGAGAATGGGGCTTCAAAGGTATAAAGCAAGCTATAAAGCTTGAATTCAAGCTGGGCCAATACGATAAGGTCAGTTTCCTGCGTTGACCATGGTAATTCATGCTGACAGCAGTAGGCTGCTGAACATTACGCTGAGCTCCTCACATACGTCAAGTCGGCCGTTACGCGGAACTACTCCGAAAAGTCTATCAACAACATGCTCGATTATATTGAGAAAGGTGCCGACGGTCCTGAAGCTGTCAAGTGCATGGAACAGTTTTACTCCCTCACACTTCAAAGCTTCCAAAGCACAAACAACGAGCGACTGTGGCTCAAGACCAACATCAAACTAGCAAAGCTGCTTCTGGATAGAAAGGAGTACACCGCCGTGTCAAAGAAGCTCCGGGAACTACACAAGACCTGCCAGCGAGAGGACGGTACCGACGATCCTAGCAAGGGTACATACTCGCTTGAGATCTATGCCCTCGAGATTCAGATGTTCGCCGAGACCAAGAACAACAAGCAACTCAAGGCTCTATACCAACGCGCTCTCAAAGTCAAATCCGCTGTTCCACATCCCCGAATCATGGGAATTATCCGAGAGTGTGGTGGAAAGATGCACATGAGCGAAGAGAATTGGAAGGAGGCTCAGAGCGACTTCTTCGAGTCGTTCCGCAACTACGACGAAGCGGGTTCTTTACAGAGAATCCAGGTGTTGAAATACCTTCTGTTGACGACCATGCTAATGAAGTCCGACATCAACCCCTTCGACTCCCAGGAGACTAAGCCCTACAAGACGGACCCTCGAATCTCCGCAATGACGGACCTGGTGGACGCTTATCAACGGGACGATGTTCACATGTACGAAAAGGTCCTGCAGCGTAACCAGGACATTCTGGACGACTCGTTTATTGCCGAGAACATTGACGAAGTCACACGAAACATGCGAACCAAGGGTGTGATCAAACTGATCGCACCGTACACCCGCATGAAGCTGTCCTGGATTGCCAAGCAACTCAAGATCTCTGAACCTGAGGTCCAGGACATTCTCGGTTTCCTTATCATCGACGGCAAGATCAACGGGCGAGTAAATCAGCAGGAGGGATTGTTGGAGATCACATCTGATGCAGATACCGAGCGTATCGCAGCTCTGCAGGGACTCACTACATCCATCTCGGAACTGTTTGGTGCCGTCTTCAGAGACGATGACGGTTTCCGTAACATGGAGCATTCGGCTGTAGATGAGCAGAACATAGACGTGTCGGGTATGCCGCTTGGGAAAGGAGGTAACAGGACGGCAGGAGGCCAGCATCGCGGCAAGAAGGGCAAGACCGCCGCAACGGCTTGGGCTTGAGGGGAATTGCTAGCAAAGCAATGAACCCACTGCGCATCGCTATCGACGAAGCACCCGGTGTTATCCGCAAGCCAGAAAAAACTTTGATATCATTTTGTCCGTGTTTGTCGGATTACCAGTTACAATCCGTCCTTTGCTGGATCGAGAGAACAGATCCTGTTACAAATCTGCTGCGGGCGCCTCCGTGTTTGGGCATGCATCGACGGGATCTCGCATAGTACGAGGCTTTTGGCAACGGTTCAACGCGCTCATTCATGGTCGCCACCGGGTAGCAGCATTAGATTACGGACCAGTTGTCTTTGAAGGAAAAGCTTGATGGGAGTAAGGAGAAGGGATCTCAAGGCCGAAGTTACGCCGTGTTCGGCCTTGAGCACCCCATGTTTTACGTTCTCGTGTAGCAGCACGAGCCCTCCGGAGTGACGAGTAATGTGTTGAGTATATATCAAGAATCCATAGAAAGCCTGATACAATACATCTGATTGTCTGGCAAACTCTGCAAGTCGTCATCGACAGGGGTTTCCCTTTCGCGAGAAAGTTCCTTACGTCTTGCGATACAATACTTGGTATTGCAACCGCTAATCTATACCCACCTCTGGTTCATAACGCAACGAGACTTGAGATCGCTGGCCAAAGAACAAGGAAAGACGCAGGTAATGCAACGTCTTTGGGTGACACAAGACGGGACTTGGAGCTGCGAGGGGTAAAGCGGCATAGCATGGGGCTTCTCAGATGCGGCTGACGCCTTGGCCTCTTGGCCTTTGCTCATCGTCTGTGTGTTCCTTGTTACAAGACTTAACATTGCAGGAGAAAAGAAGGCTATTATGATGGTTTATCTACGATAAAGGGAAAAGAAGATAAGGGTGTCAAGCCACAGATATACGAAGGATGGATCTTGGCACAGAAATAATGCTGAATCGTCACGGGTAGCTGCACCAACACAACGGCTAAAGGATGTATTGTATACCTTCCCAATTAAAGAATCCCGCGTATTTAGATTCGGAGGCTAGTCTTGAGAGAAGAGCTTTTTATGCTGTACGATGCAAAATAGCCAAAACGTCGCTTACAAGAAATACGACATTGTTGTTCAAGGACATATTTTAGCTCGCACAAGAGACATCGCATAACTGTCAGTCAGTCAATCAACCGGCTGTTGGTCCAAAGTCCCAGGTGATTAGTTTACTTGGCGGTTGATGCGGCGTTGACATGTCATTTTCTTCTTTTTCCTGTCAGTGGCGGAAGAGAAAAAGCGAGTTGAGGTACAGTTAACCAGCTTCTTCCTGGAGGCCGACCTTGCGAGAGGTGCAGATCGGTTGATGCAAGGGGGGTGATGATGGGTGCATCAGTTGAGTGAATGACTCTGATGCAGGACTTATCTGTTAGTGCAAACGTACGGAAGACGGAAGACGGGTGATTTATTGGACTACAAATTGTTTGTTTGATGCAGATTGACAGCGAAGCTGAAAGGAGAGGGCGTGTATGGCAGTCGATGAAGCCATTTATGAGTACAGTGCCGAGGTTGGCAAGTTTCAACTCGCAGGGTTCAATCCCGTTGATATAACGGGAAAACGTTTGCTTTTAGAGTTCCCGTGGACCCGGCGTCGGATGAGACATGATGCGCAGACATGATTGACAAAGAATTGCTTTTTTCTCGTTCGCGTAGTTTGTGACTTGTGTTTTTTTTAAACCTGTGATCTAGGTACCTTGGCAGGTAGGAAGTAAGTAAGCACGCGCATGAAGCCTGCTTTTACTTGGGGGGAACGTGTCACCTCTAGATCGTGGCTTACGTTTCTTCTTTGATCGCGCACTGGAGGTGAGCTGAGGTGAGAACACTAATGATGTGATGGTGACTTGGCTATCTATCTTCCAGAATATGTCTTTCGGAAGGGTATTCCGTGAAAGTGTGTGCTGTCTACCCGTACGTGCGTCTGTCTGTTGTTTGTATGCATGTAGGTATGGTATGATACTCGGATCTGTCTGGTATGTTGTTCTCAGCTCAATTGCCGAAGTGGCAGGATGGAACAGCTCACTCATACATGGTTCTGTACAGTTCAGGTGGAAAGGATCCTCGCAGGGAACGGAACCAGTAAGCCGAGCAAGACAACTGGACAACTCAAAACAAGCATGCGTACGTGCCTTGATCTTCGCTTTCTTCACAGTGAAAACGTCTGCTACACTCACGTTCACCCTGCCAATAACTGATCGTCTAATTTGGGGTGACACAGCATTTTTGAAGGCTGTTGGTCAGACCAGGACCACCCCTGGATGAAGTGGAAGCGGTTTTCTTGGTGATGCGAGTCTATTGTCATCGCCGGTGAAGCTCTTGTTTTTCTCTTCGTTTCTCAATTCTCGGGCGTGGTAATTTAAGGGTGAGACTAACAAAGGGACCTGGCATAGACTGAGTACCTACCCGATTCCTCCAAGAGGCTGAGCTTTTAAACATTTCAACATGTGAGACCGAATATAACAGAGCCAATGAATTTTCTGTCTTAGTTGACAGTCACCCCTTCTTCTTCACCTTCACACTGCCAAGCCAAGCCCCCCTTTGAAGGCAGGGGTTCAGGCACCACCCATTCATTCATTGCCACAAGGCCAACAGCAATCTTGAAGGTACAAGACAGTGCAGTGCAGTTTGAGATAAAAAACCTTCAAGTTCCTTGCATTAAAAAAGACGTTGGGAAGAGTTTTGCCTCAATTTGACTTTCCATTTATCCCTTGCTGTCCATTCAAGTTTCAGTTATTACGGAATATTTATCCACAATTTCCCGTCAACGGCCCGTCTTCCGCTGGGTAAGAGATAGATTAAAGTGAGTGATATATTTCTTTTTGTCTTTATACCCAATGATTACAGCGTACAGCCATTTTGACAGGAAGAAGCAAAGGTAGAATAATAATAACAATAATCGTATCACCTTTTTCGTTTCTTTTCTTTTGCCCACGGCAGAGCATACAGGAAACTCCACTTTGTTGATGGATGATGCTACCTTGTTTCTCCACGATGTGGCTCCCGGGGAACAACGGATTTAATTGCCCAGCGTCTTGGCTTTTTTAGTTAGATGGGTTTTTTGAGAGAGGATCTTTGAGATTTCCCCCCTCTCTCCCCACATCAACGCACGATGAGACGGATCTGCTCCGGTGTGAGGTACAGCACGGATTGATTGGCTTTGTAGTTGTAGTTTGGTCTTGATGTGAGTTATCTGAAAGGAGGTAATTAAAGATTTTCCCGCAATGAAAGACGAGGAACCAATTAAATGCTGAGCTGAAGCGGCACATCAACTGGATAGCTACCGGATGGGTTACAATTAAACAAACAACATCATCCTTCCGCTAGGTACATTTGCATTACACTCTAAACTGATCGCCAGTTTTAAACCCTTGAGACGCCTGTACTTAGGTAGGTACGAATATCGCACGGATATTCTTAGTGCTTGGTCGTCTTGGCTTTTTCGTTCCTGCTCGTATCAACTTACAGCAAAACTCGAGCTACAGATACGATACTCTTTAGTTTGAATCCTTCACTTATCTCTCCTTTATTGCCGTAACAATTGCCAAAAGTAGACCATCGGTCTCGACCGTGTCTGATACAGCCACGAGATTTTAGTCTTTTTCTCTCAGCAAAGCGTTCCTCATAAACATCCTATTCACTGAGTGACTGACTACCGCACCACATCATCCGATCCGCGAATCGATCTTGATGCTCTACCTCCATCACCTGCCGGTAGCTCTTAATGTCTTATCTTGAAGAATTTTCCCCGCGGCACGAGCGTCAGCTATTATAATGATATTTGTCTACATGACATAGCTCTTCCGTGCCGTAGGCATCATCGTCATCACCATCATCATCATCATATATTGCCCACAACAATCGAATTGTCTAGCCGGATAAATCCGTGACATGAACGTCGTCAGCGGGAGATCTTCATCCCATAGCAAAAAGAAAGGTTCAACAGACCCAGCCCAGCCCAGTGCTGAATCATCCCACCAATCCCTGTTTTTGCTTGCCCTGGTCATCTCTTGTGGAGTCAGTTGTTGGGAACCCACTGTAGCTCCCTGTTCTGTATTTACTGTGGTGCAGTGATCATCGCACTACGATACGTAACGTTAGCTAAAGTGCTTAGCTAAGTGGTGTCGGGTCTCTGCCACGAGGTAGGCAAGGTGAGGAGGAGGTACTGTATTGACGGAATCGGTTTTTCGGCCTGGTTTTTTCTTGTTGGTG
>WETZ01000077.1:0-44779 GCA_011034095.1 Fusarium cf. aywerte
TTACCTATTAATTGTAGGAAGATGCAACTCAGCCTCCCAACATACATCATTTTAATTCGATCATTCGCCGATTTCTTTTACATGTGATGGCTATGACATAAGTCTTAAACTTTACTAGCTGCACATTTCAGCCTCGAGACAAGAAAATGCGGATGAGATTTTTGATTGGTAAAAACTAATGAATTTAGTAATAATTATGCCATTGATTCACCCCAAATTTATTCTGCAAAAAGTCCTGCACAGACTTGTCGCTTTCAAACAATGCCGTCAGTGCTTCTCTATCGCCGTCGATCCTGAGACCTTCGAGGCTTGTTGCTCTTGATAAAGCGACATAGATTTGGCCTGCCACAAAGGCTTTGGACAGATCTATGATAACACGGTCTAGGGTCATTCCCTGGCTTTTATGGACACTCATTGCCCAACCAGGTATCAGAGGAATTTGAGTTCTGTGCAAGAAGGAATATGGTTCCTTATCGCCGATTGCATTGACAACACATGCGGCATATATAGTGCACTTCGTTCCATTGTGGAACAGAACTCGTGGCCAGAACGTCTTTGCAGTCGGTCCCATACGTCCTCGTGTTGCCTTCTGCTGTACTTTCATAAACTCCGTCACTTGTATCCGCTTCAGCGCTCCATGTTCCCCCCTGAATAGATTAAATGAAGGCGTCTCGTTTCTGTTATGTTTGCCACCTAAAAACATTGTAAGGTCGAATTCCTCAAAGCCACATATAATACCTTGGCTTCCATTAACGAGACCGCCATCGATATCAAGGTTCACCTGTAATATAACAAGCATACCTCCTCTCAACAAAACACTGTGTTCTAGCCTGTGGTCCTTGCATGCTAACAAATGTCCATCGGAATCACGAGTGGTATAGCGGTCGAACTGCAAGTGCTGTTCTTGCCCGCATTCGAAACCATCCAAGGCTTTGTACATGTGGACAGGGGTCTTGAGCTTTCGAAAACTATTCGAATTGATTTTGGCAACCTCGAGCCTCGTGCAAAGGAGTTTTGTGGCTTTATCAACCTTATGAGGATGATTCATCAGCGTTGTAACCTCGTCCGTTGTGAATGGTATTCCGAACCGACACTTCTGAAGCATTTTGATGAAATAAGCATCACGTTGACGATGGATTTCTTGAAGATTGACGCAAGTAAACCCTGCTTCTTTCCAAGCAGCACTCTGAAAGGCCCATTTGTCCTCGTCCATGAACGGCCCATGGTTCTCAGGACAATTGTACCTCAGTCCGTCAGTATCGAGGGTTGTTTCCAGTCCGCAGTTTAAACAGAACTGGAATGGTTTCACAGGAGGTAGTTGGCAGAAGTCTCCTGTCACCACCACTTGGACTCCTCCAAAGGCAGGAGCATCGCTAGCAGGACCTTTAAGATCAGAGTTCCAGCATCGAACTTCCTTCATACAGATATTTATGCGTTCCAAATGGTGATTCTCAACCATGCTAATCTCATCAATGATAAGAACTTCAGTACGTCTCAGACGAGCCGCGACATAGGTGCGAAATCCCTCACTTTTCAGTCTCTCCAGAGAATACTTGTGAAAGTCGGGTGTCCAGCCCATGTAAGACCAAGTCGACATGCCGTGGACTTGAAGTGCAGACCGACCAGTGGGAGCAATGACGTCAACTTGTTTGTGTTTTGCTTTTAGCTTTTTGACGACAGCTTCTAAAACAGTAGACTTGCCGCAGCCTGCTGAGCCGGTGAAAAAGACATTGCGTCCATCCAGAATCAAGTCCACCAGATTTTGCTGTTCTTCACATAGCTTTGGTGAGATGTTGGAAGCAGGTACCACTACATCTTCCGATGTATCCTGAACGTTTTGCGTCAAAAGCGTCATTGAACAAACCGTCTTCTTATAGAGGTGTTATCACTTTGTTTTGTCTTTCGACAAGGGGATAGATCGATTGTCGCGCCAGCTGTTCGAGTATATGAAGAGAAAGGGCGCCTAGGATCCTCTGCGGCGGAGTCGCGATCCCAAACTTGGCCCTCAGGCAAAAAGTTCTCGTAGGGTGACGGGGCTCAGTCGCGAGTAATAAGCTTGCGCGAAGTTATTTGGCTTCATATCACGCCATCAATGATATCAATTACAGAAGAATTTCTTCGTGAGGATGAGGTTTATTGATGCTCAAAAGATGCAGAGAGCAGGCGTGTTGGCAAAGGTGAGCAGCGGCTGAGACTCTGGCGTGGAAACCCAGGGTAGGCTGAATGCCTGGCATCTTAGGCATCAAAGCTTCACCTGAACCTTTGGACAACCCTACTTGAAAGGAAATCATCCTGGCTAAAAGGATGCTGCTGCACACACGTTAGTAATTAAGAATAGACATTCATTAGGCTATATAACAAGGTGCATCAGGTATCTTCTATGGAGTATGATTACTGAAAGATGGGGCTTGAACGCTTGATATAGATGATTTCACTAATTGGGGGCAGGATTCGGTTGCATGATGTCAAAATGTACAAAAGTGGTACAGCGAATAAGACTGAGGTTTGTATGGTGTTGGAGCCATATGCATAGGATCGCGGTTTCAGCCATGGCATTGAAGCTCTACGTTGCTAAGGTAGAGAGCGCCATGGCATGAAAGTAATCCACAAATAAAAATTGCTAAATAAAACCGCCTTCTATTGTCGGAGCTCGACGAGGCAATACTAGTCCCTTCTTTCTCTCTCTCTCTCTTTTTTCTCCTTTTCAAATCTTGGTTGACGCCATGGGCTAAGCCTAATAAGCTCGGGTAGGCCTCCCGCATTTGTGACACCATGCATCGGTGCCCAACAACACAGATTATATCCGTGCAACGATAGTGTAGGAGCCTAGCATCTTTTCTAATTAGTATAATTCTTAAACTGCATCAGTCTAACTATTATAAAGATGGTCCAGTATATAACGTCAGTCTGCACATTAAGGCTTTAAATAGGTTCTACATAAAACATACTAATTGATGTTTTACCCTACCTATCCTTAAAAGATAGGCATAAGGCTTATGTTGCTTCATTCAGTTCTAAAGAAAATCCAACTAAATACTGTACTTTGTGAATTTGTTTTATGTAAGTATTAGGCATTTGTGAATACTAGTTTGATCTTTCATGATTGGCCCTTTAGTAGTTATGAATGAATATTTATTGTTTAGGCAGTAGTTAATTAAGTTATGAAACCTATAGGGGTAGACGGCGGTAATACAACTGGTTTCTGCTGATGATACTTGAGTAGGAAAACAGTCTGAACCACTACTATTTAAATCTGTCTTAACTCGTCAGATAAAGGATTTTGTTAATTGGTTTTAGCGGTTATGGGAGGGTTTGGTACAATTCGGATCCTCTCTGTCCAGACGAGTACAGCGCAGGCAAAGTCCAATCTTCCTGTTGAAGCTGTCCAGTTTCCAACGACGGTCTTCCTTGTATGCTGGGGGTTCATGCTTGTACGCATACTGGCACTGAGTACTTCGCTCCTCAGGAACCGGATCTGGCATCCTCTCCGCTTTCTCCAGTGCTTTTGAGATAGAGGTATGGAATAAATTGCCTGGCCAAAGGTCCTTTCTTTCTAACAACTTCATATATGCATACGCATATTTGCTTGTCCATCCACAATTGTGGCAACACGAACTAGCTACTCCTCCCACTATGAGAATCTGTGATACCTCCAGTCTTGCGAACCCTCTCTGCTCTTCCAGCAAGCCTGCTAATTCGTTAGTCAGTTATATGAACAAACGATTCTTGGAGTACTGACAGAATACCTTCCATGGCATAACAGATTCAACTTCATCGGTGCAAAGAGCAAGATAATGACCATCATAGTCAAGTACCAAGGCTCTAGTAATCTCGTTGAATGCTTGTGCATTACTGAAGACGTATGCCGCGGCAGTTAGAAGCATCAGATTGTCAGGTTGATCTTCAGTATTTCGAAGCTAGATTTCGCTTGCAAACTCCAGGGTATTGACGCAATCATACTTGTCTGCAACGACAGCGACTGCGAGGACGTCACCAGCGGGAAGGGTCCGAGGAACGTTCTTGTTTTGATAGTGAGTATGCTGTACATTAAAACGATTCCTGATTGGGTGCTATGAGGCATAGGAGAGCCCGCTTTAGTTCGCGACCCGCCTGAACTGATGCAAATCATGGATGCTGTCCATAGTCGAGCCTACCAATAGTCTGGGATATTGATATCCTACAGTCGCAATGATTCCATTAAAGTCATTGCGCTTGGAGAACTCAATGTCGAAAAGAATGTATTCCGTTAAGTTTGTGCTTCATAAGGCACTGTCAGGCAGCAATCTGCAAGTTGCCTGCATGAGGCCGTCCACTAATTGTCAGCTGACAACCATATTTTTCAGGCATCAAGGACAAGAGCATGACTTACCCAATTTCCCTCATTTACAACTTAATATTTTGAAATACTAAGATTCTTTCGCAATAGTTGCTTTGTTAGTTTTGTGCCGCCAACTCCAAATGTTGAATTGGAATACAACTACAAAAGTTACAAAAGAAACGATGCTATCCTACAGTGAACCGGTACCCCGACGGGACATGGTTGATTCGCTGCCAGTTCGTATGCGTAGACCACGTTCTGGCCCTGGGGCTGAGAGCTCTGTTGGAAGACATTCAGTGTACCGTACAACCAACCAGGCCACAAACACTACTCGTCAGTTTGATCGTCCTCTTTCTCAGTCCGACTTGGAATTTCTCTCGATGGAGAATATAAACCCAACACTATCTGAGTTCAGAAAATTGATATTTGAAGCTATGATTTGCGACGATGGGTACTCTACAAAGTCGTCAATTCACGACGATGACGGCGATGGCTCGGAATATTCTGTATCGTCTTCTTTGGCAGATGCAATGGCGCAGGTTTGGAATAGTAATGATAGCTCACAGCGGTATCAAGTGCCGAGAAAGCAACCTGATGCTGTCAGTGATCAATCTACACAAACGAAAGAGCACAATGTCCTGCCATATTCAGTACTTATGGGAAACTTGGCAACTATATGGCGTAAGTGCAGGATTGGAGAAAGTATAAGTTACAAGAAGTGCTAATTACAAGCTAGCAAGCTGCCCACCGGAGATGGACCATGCGCCTCAAATAGTCAAGTGGGAGATGCACCGTATCGCACACCATTGTTCCGTCACATTGGAAAATACCTCGGTGCAGTACGCTCCAGCTTGGGAAGACCAAACTTTGTTTCGTGATGCTGTGAAGGAAATGCGCTGTTTCAAAGGGAAAGCATTTCCAGAACCGTGCGATGCGCAAGTCTGGCACAAAGGCTTTACCGATAGTTTTCAACCCAGGGAAGCCGTGATTTTCAAGGCACTGCTTCATTTGGATCTCAAAGCTGGAGATGTGAGGCTCAACTTTGAAATTCCAACATTAGACAAACACTGCAGACTCCGTCGGAAATTTGCCTCTGACAGATTCGTCGATCTTCGGTTGTTGATAACAAATCGACCCGGGGCTGACAATCTAGAAAAAGCATTAGCAAGGTGGTTAGTGAACAGCCGTCATATGTTCCTTTCTCGCGAATGGGCGGCGTTCTTTATTGACGATGTCAAGATAAAGACTACAAGCGCAGCAGCTGAACGGGAATTCAATGAAGAACAACAAGTGATCCTTTTTGCAGAACGAGGTCTTGGCATCGGGCCATACGTAGTAAGCCCTGCAACGCTCACTGAAGCCCAACCACCTGTCAGGGCTGTATGTGACAGGTCTACTATGTTAAATTGGCTGCTGCAACTTGATGACAACTGGAACCGGCCATATATGAAATTTTTCCATCGTATCTCACAAGGTAATGTCAACTCCTGAGCCGGTTTTGGTGGGCCTTGGATGAAGCCTTTGTGTGCTAATCCAACCAGGACTGTCAACTTCAACCCCTACTATTGTACTCGATAAAAACCAGCTGCGCAACTGCCAGTCCGATAAAAGATCAACCACGGGCAACGTAATGAATGATGGCATTGGAAGAGTGTCTCTTGCTCTCATGAGAAAGGTCCAGAATGCTCTTCAACTTGATTATCTGCCAGCGGCCATACAAGGCAGAATAGGCAGCGCTAAAGGGGTCTGGGTCCTTGACATAGGAACTCAACCGTCTGAGATATGGCTCGAAACATACGAATCACAGACGAAATGGAATTGCGACTGGAAAGACCCTGAGCACCGAACTCTAGAGGTTCTATCTCAATCATCTGGCCTGGAAACAGCAAACTTGAATCACCAGTTCATCTCGATTCTGGAAAGTCGATCCGTCGACCGACGCAACACACGAGCAGCGATCGTCAAGCATATGAAAATCAATCTACAAACGAGTCTAGACCATGCCAAAGAAGCAATGAAACAGCCTGAGCTATTTAGGAAATGGATTCATGAGACGTCCTATGCCAGTTATGGGGGGAGGAACGAATTCTGGTTTGTCGGGGGGTTACCAAAAAGTTGGGCAGAACAAATGAGCTTCCTGTCAGATGGAGGATTTGAACCCCTTCAGCTACGGTATTTGCACAACCTCACTATCGACCACATGGAGTCACAGTGGAAGAATACGAAAGACAAGATGAGAATCGAGATTAGTCAGTCGACATGGGCCCTCATGGTAGTGGATTTTCAGGGAGTCCTAGGACCCGATGAAGTCCAGTTATGCTTCTCAAGTCCTTTTAACGACGGCTTTGAACAACGATACGATCTTGAGGGTTTCGATGTTATTGTTGCGAGGTGTCCAGCGCATCTACCAAGCGATATCCAAAAGGTCAAGGCGGTTTTCAAGCCAGAGCTCCGCCACTTGAAAGACGTCGTCGTATTCCCTCTTACTGGGCAAGAGCCGCTCGCTGGCAAACTCTCGGGGGGTGACTACGATGGCGACAGAGCTTGGATATGCTGGGACTCAGACATTGTCGACAACTTTCAAAATGCCGAAGTGCCTCAAAAACCGTCCTTCAATGGGTATTTCGAAGCAAACAATCATACAGTTGAGTCTCTTATCCTGAAGAACGGCAAATCTCACTATTTGGACTATTTGCTGGAAGAGGCTTTCACGTTCCACCTGGCTCCCAAGCTAGTCGGCCTTTGTACGAATTACAAAGAGAGGTTAGCGTACGACAAAAACAGTATCGAGGATCCGACTGTTATAAACATGAGTTGGCTCCTAAGCGCTTTGGTTGATCAGCCAAAGAGTGGGTTCACATTCAATAAGAAAATCCTGCAACGATTTCAGAAGGAATACTGTGAAAATCAGGTTGACCTGAAGCAACCGGCTTACAAAAAGGGTACCATTGGAAGAATTTCTGAACCGTGCCACATTTTTGATTTCCTCAAATACAAAATGCAAGAAATCATTCATCAGGGGGTAAGCGATCTCTGCCAGTACCGATCAAGCCAGAATGGAGACGGTGGTACCTTGGATGTGCCTACGTTTGACAAAGATCTCGCTTCTTACTGGAATGAATTTGAAGCTGAAGCAATGAATCTGATCCATCAGCAAGATTCAGGCTCAAACTGGCTTTCAGACATGCGGTCGAATCTCAAAAGAGACATAGACACATGCTATTCATACTGGGCCGAAGTAATGTCTGGCCCAAATGGGAAAGCTAATTATTTGGCTAAAGTTGCTTCTGTCCACGAAAGATGGGTTTCTATATCGCCACAGATTGCCAAGAGGTCTGCTGTTGCAGAAGCAGTAATCTGGACCCTAACCAGGCCATCGACTTACTCGCCACAGCTAGGGACTTGGCAGCTTCTCAAAGCAAGCCTGACTTTCAAACTGTACCATAACACTCGCAAGTTTTTGTGGTGCATTGCAGGTCGTCAACTTCAGTTCATCAAATCTTCCAAAGCCAGGGTACCGATTCCACTTACACCAAGAACATATAAGGTGTTGCGGCCAGATGGGAGGCGGATTCATCAGTCTTGTGTCAACGAAGATCGAATGGTAGCGGAGGATAACTGGTAACTAATGAAGGGAAATATGCGATGATTGTAGTTTTGGGAGCTCGAGAAACAGCATTGGCGTTTTGCAAGCAACATCAGTATTTTGAACCAGACTGTCTCTTGAAAATTCCATTTCTTCGCGGTATAAACGTAAATTCAGTAACTATCAGTCCACCACCTCCTCCCACCGGCTACTAGACGTTCTTTATCCGGGTGGGCCGTGCTAGGCGCGAAGAATTGAACATTGAGCGGAGGAACCGTGGCCTAGCTGCTTATCTTGCCTCATGGCGCTTAGACCTGTCACACTTAACAAGTGCCAAGTGGCACATGAAGCTTATAACATCCCTTGGTCCCACATATCTCTCTACCCCGCCTTGCTCAGCGCTTAAATGACAATGGAATTGATAGCTTCCACACAGCATATGTCAGGGATCCTCACAGTGTGCTCAGTAACTGTGGCCTGTTTGTTATTCATGGGGGTTGAAAAGATGCAGTCGCTTCCCTTTTCATTCATGCCCAGTGCGGCCTCACAACCAGCCAATCGCATTTTGTTGAGTCATAATGCGACTGCTCTTTTCACAAGATAAGGGAAAGGAGACAACATGAATAGCATATGTACCCCACCAAAATTGCCACCATACGGACTACCATTGATCATATTTGGTATACATGACAGGACTTTCCTCCTGCGGATATGTCGCGTCATGCTTGTTATGCCCCATTTGTTATTTTTCTCATGTTTGACCTTTCCCGCGGTCGGATATTTTTCTATTTATCAGGTGAGGACTAGCGTGCCACTTCAAATTGATGTTGGTTGACCTTTCTGTATTGAGCCAACAACAATCTCTACATAGAAGGCCTCATTATGACGATATCTGGTCGTGGCGGTATAATGATACAGTGCTTGCTCCCACAGAACCGCCCTTATGCACAACAGGGGGAGAGGACCTCAGTGATTATGCAAGGTGGATAATTTGTGCCTTAGTATATTGACCCCCTGCGGTGGGCCTCCTGGAATGAAGGGTATCCCCTCCTCCCCGTGTTGTATCTAACCGTCTTTTCTCTCCTACTCTAGAAAACACCACTCCTCGTTCATCTATTAATTCTAGAGAGAGAAAGAACTAATAGTTTTCACCAGCTGAAAATATCCCCATGGCTTCAAGAAAGGATCCATCCGAGGAGGCGCTCCTGGACTGGTACACAGACTTACGGCCGCTCACAGTTGATATTGTGGGAGACTTTGCAGGTCGAGAGCTCTTCCTAATCCACGGAGAGGCTTTAATGCGGCATTGCCTTGTCGAGGCCAGAGTCGACTTTGACAGTAGGTACTTCTACTTCCCTAGAGTTGCTGAAATAGTGCCTGATTGACCATTGTAGGAGGATTCCAATTGTTGCACGCTATCCAAGCCGTGGAGAAATTCCTTGTCAATCTGAAGAAAGTGGATTGTAACTTTGATATAGTGTTCTTTCGTGACTTGGAGGATGTCTCTGCATCTCATGGTAGCGCTGGCTCGAAATATCCTTACAAGTTCAAGCTTACCCGCCGGATTCTCATCCAGCATCTTGCCAGATCGATCGTTGATTTCAAAATCCTCGAATTTGATTCGTTTGAAAGTCAAGAGTGTAGAACATATCTTGCTAGCAACGCAATACATTTCATGCTCTGCGATGAAGGAAGCGAAGTCGACCTAGAACAGACTGTTCGCCTTCGACATCTTATATGGAAGGTCGTAAGCAGCGGGAGGAATGTTGCCATCATCAACTCGATTTCATGGAGGAGCTCAAAGGTCAGCCCGATTGACTTGAGTCTGAAGGTTGTGCGAATGCTAATGCGGCCAGATTTTCATGCCTCTCCTGAGTGGGTCGAAGGGTGTGCTGCCAGATCTCCATATCGACACTCCCGCATGTGAGACGAAACAATTGGCAGAGTTTTCACAGGCAGTACCTGGTGAGACGCTAGGGCTATCAATTGAAATTTCGGATCTTTCAGCAAGAGAAAAGTTCGCTGTTGTCTTCTGTCGCGTTTACCTTGAACGATCCTCAAAGGAGGATGAGATTTCCGGCGCTGACCGTGAGCTTGTGGAGGCGCTGCTCCTCCATATGGCTACTCTCAGAGTCTGCCCTCTTCAAAACCGAAACACTCACCCTGAGAGATTTTCGAAACACGTTGTTAGTAGCCACGACACTGCTTTTATACAACGTTTCTGTACTGTGTCCCAAGATTTGGCAGAGCATGCATATGCTGTGAGAGAGCAAGCTGAATGGGATTTATTCGATCTTTTTGATGGGCATGTATTCTTTTACGTTCTCTACGCAATACGAGATGGATCCGAGTTTCCTATGCCCATTGTTGATCGTGGGAAAACTCTTTCTGCAATGGTTTTTGGGCAGAGGAGCATGAATGGTCCTCGACTTTTCACGGCCCTCAAAGCATCGGAGAGTAATCTACCTTTTGTGCCACCTCGCACAGTCCCCACTGTTCTACCGTTCAATCATCCCATCCTACAGGAGATTCTTGAAGATGTGTGGGTCCAAGAGGTGCCAGAAGATGTCGATCCTGTTGCAGAAGCTGTCTTTCAAGATCTTCGCCACTGGCATACTTACAAACCAGTCAATACCAGTGCAAGGACGTCACATGACAAAGTCCCCGTCTGGCTGGAAAGTTTAAGGCGCAAGAGACATCAAAGACGAATGGCAGATGTCATTTTGTACGCGGCGAGTCTCACCAACTCTATTGGAAAGGTTTTCAGCCGAGAAACTATTGTCGTGGGCGAAGTCGCCAAACAAAAGTCGGCTCACGCTGGATTGAATGCAAACACTGACAGCGGAAGACAGGCAAAGACAGGCAATCAATCTGCTAGAGGTGGCAAACAGGAGGCCCTCCTGGCTGCTTGTACATTGAATGAGAAGAAAGCACTAGCAAGGCAAAACGATGCTTTACGCCTCTGGGCCATGAAATGCGCTGAGTTTGGAAACACCGAAAATCCAGTTAAGCGATATCTCAAGGCTCTGGACTTTCTGTCTGATAGATCCCCAGGGAGCCATGTTTCTGTCAGGCCAGAAGTTTTACTATACCTCTGCGACATACTTGGGAGGATCTGGTACCAGACACGTAAACAGGTTGATGAAAATTCCTCCAGAGGTCAGTTCCAAACTCAGCCGTTAGAATAGCTCTTTTTTCTTTTTTCTTTTTTTTTCTTTGGTGGGGGGGGGTAGAGGGTAGCAAGAAAATGAAACTAACATCCTTAGGGTTATACCTTATTTCTATGGTATGGAACTTGCTGAGGGACATTTCGAGATCGGACAAGTGTACACCAGATGTTGCAAGTGCCGCCCAAGCGATTATGGAAGCCCTTTCAATAAGCCAGCTGAGGGTAACTGTCCAGGAGCCACGACGAAAGCTACCTTTCACCACCATACCTCAGATGATGATGAAAGATGCACCGAAACTTATCCAGGATCATCGACTTCTTCAGCTTCAACACGGGGGGCCTTATATGGATAGACGATTTGACTCTCGGCCCGATGCACGAGTACCCTTTGAGCCAGATGCCTGGCAACGGGACATTCTCGACTCGATTGATGCCGAGGAAAGCTTGTTGGTTGTGGCTCCTACATCTGCAGGAAAGACCTTCATCTCCTTCTACGCCATGAAGAGAGTACTTGAGGAGAGCGACGATGGAGTCCTGGTGTACGTCGCTCCCACAAAAGCCCTCGTCAACCAGATCGCTGCGGAGATCGAGGCTCGATTCTCCAAGAGATTCAGGATGCAGAAGGGCAAATCCGTTTGGGGAATTCACACACGCGACTACCGCATCAATAACCCTACTCGGTGCCAAATCTTGGTTACAGTGCCTCACATGTTGCAAATTATGCTCCTAGCCCCGACAAACGCCAGCAGCCCAACCGCATGGTCACGACGTGTTAAGAGAATCATATTCGATGAGGTTCATTGTATCGGACAAGCCGAGGACGGTGTCATCTGGGAACAGCTGCTGTTGCTTGCGCCGTGTCCTATTATTGCTCTCTCGGCGACGGTTGGAAACCCGGACGAGCTTAAGGACTGGCTTGCCAAATCACAAGCACAAAAGGGGTTTAGGATGAAGATGATTGTGCATAAAGTACGATACTCCGATCTTCGCAAATTCATCTACGAGCCCCCTCAGACTTTTGTCTTCAAAGGACTTGCCAAAACTCCTAGACTCCCTGTGCCAGGGCTGGATGAGGGTGATGGCATTAGTCCAAACTTTAAGTTTGTGCACCCTGTAGTAGCACTGAAAGACAGGCGAGCTTAATGTCCAATCCCAAGACTCAGAGCAGATACTGACCAACCTGCTAATAGGAACATTGCAGCGCTAGATGATGTCAATCTAGAGGCTAGAGACTGCCTCACCCTCTGGAATAACATGCAGAGCACTTTTCCAAAAGATCTCCTCAGAAATCGAAGCGAACTTGACCCCCTCAAAGCCCTGCCAGAGGTCATTCAAAAGTCTCATATCGTCGAGTGGGAGAAACACTTGAAGGGGAAGTTGAAAGAGGCCATGCAGAACCCAAAGTCTCCCTTCTACGCTTTGCAAGAAAGTATTGACCCGTCAGTGCAAGATGAAAGTACCGCCAAGATCCAACGTTGCATACACTCAGACCCTATTGACCATATTGGTAGGCTGTTTACTCTGGCATGCGAGCTTCACGCCCAGGACGCCTTGCCAGCCATTGTCTTCAACTACGACCGCTCCGAGTGTGAAGCGGCGGTCAGAAGCATCTTCTCTAAGTTGAAAGACGCTGAAACGGCCTTCAAGGAGAGTGACACAACCTGGAAGAAGAAGCTCCGGGAATTTAACCAGTGGCAGAGGCAGAAAAGAAATAGTCGAGATATTCGATCCCTCAAAAGCTTGGAAAGTGGGGAAGGGAATCCATCAAAGCTCGAGATCGCCCGCCAGGAGGGGAGTGTTGAAATCAGCCCTTGGGAGAGTTTTGACCCCGAGGCACCCCTAGACCACTTCAGCTTCGCAGACACCAAAACTATGCAGAAGAAAGACCTTGAAGATTTGGTATTTCGACTTGATCTGAAGAAAGTCCAGCCGTGGCTGATCGATGCCCTTCGACGTGGACTGGGTGTTCACCATGCCGGCATGAACCTGCATTACCGTCGGATGTAAGTCCAATTTATTCGTCTATATCACATTCAACCCATGACCTTCACAAGGAAAAGGGAGGAATGGGCCCTAACAGAATGCAGTGTCGAGATGCTCTTCCGAAAGGGCTACCTCCGATTAGTGGTTGCCACTGGAACCCTTGCGCTTGGTATCAACATGCCCTGCAAAACGGTCGTTTTCAGCGGGGATTCTATGTTTCTGTCGCCTCAGAACTATCGCCAGGCGTCAGGCCGCGCCGGAAGACGAGGGTTCGACCTACTTGGAAATGTTATATTCAACGGTATCAACCGAGATCGAGTGCACGAGATCATGGCCTCTCGACTACCTGCTCTCAAGGGGCAATTTCCAATCTCAACCACGCTTGTCCTTCGACTATTCGTCCTCTTGAGTGGGACGAACAGCAATGAATTTGCAGTCAACGCAGTTAAAGCTCTCCTATCACAAACTCGACTATACTTAGGAGGACCAGATGCCGAGATGTCAATCAAACACCACCTGCGCTTCTCAATCGAGTACCTGAGACGCCAAAACCTTCTCTCGCTGAACGGACTACCTATTCACTTCGCGGGACTTGTAGGTCATTTATACTTTACCGAGAACGCCGTCTTTGCATTCCACTCGTTGCTCCGCGGTGGCTACTTTCACAAGTTATGCAAGGATATTGACTGCGCTCGTGAGAGAGTGCTTCGCGAGATGATGTTGGTACTCAGTCACCTATTCAACAGAATCCCTATTCAGCAGACTGCAAAGCTTCTAGAAGTTGTCGAAAGTTCTTCGTCTGATATCTTCCTCAAACGACTGCCAGCTGCCGCAGAGCAACTACTTGTTCGGCATAACCGGGAAACCCTCTCAACCTTCAAGGACTATGTATATTCCTATATAAATGCACACTTGCAGGACTTGCCAGACCGTACACTTCCACTAACCAGAATCCCAATTGGGCCAGAAAAGGGGTGTGGGTGCAGTCTGACGAGCGACCCTCCACCGGTCATCCGATCTCCGTTTGCGGCTCTTTCTGGATTCACGGATGAGTTTGACTCGATCAAAGAGATGTGTGCCACAGTGAGAGAAGGATTATTTCTAGAAGAGTCGGCCATCCCTTACCTGCCAATTTGGCCAAACGATACCAGTGTTGAGCTAAACGCGTATCTCTATGACTTCTTCAAGCATGGGAGCTTGAAGGTACTGGTGCGCGACAACCTCATCAAACGGAGCGATGTGTGGTTCCATCTCAAGGACTTTTCTCTGGTACTGAAGACCATCGTGACCAGCCTCAAGGGCGTCCTTTATTCAGGAGGCGGCTTCTACATGGAGGATCTTGATAACGATGACAACATGAGCGACGCGGGCGAAGAAGATGATGGCGGTATCTTAAATGCGGCTGAGGTACAGAAGCCAAATAAGACATCTGAGAAGGTTGCCCAAGCATCAGCCAAAGGTCATGTCAGCGCTGAGGTTCCCGATAGCTGGGAGGACGAGAGTATTGCATCTGAATCCGAATCTAAAGAGTCTGTATCTGGTTCAGATATATTTGGCTCATCTTCGGCCGAGGATACAGTTGGTATAGAGTCAGAGTTGGACAAGGGGTGTGGATTGCTGCAAGTCCTAAGGGCATTCGAGTTGCTAGAGACTGAGTTCGCAGACAAGTTCTACAAGATTGGGGCTTGATAAGGGCATTTCATTGGATATCAGATTAATAAAGGATCGATTAACTCAGGGTATATAAGAATAACATGCGGCTAAATTGTTGCTGGCTCTCTTACAGCTTATATGCAGATGCGGAACCTCAGGATAGGTCAAAGTATAGAGTTTTACGTGCCTTAGGAGATTGAACAGAAGATCATCCTTCTAAAGGCAAAAGAAAAAGCTGGCAGATATGATATCGCTATATCTAACGTTCTCAGTTAGGTCATCACTGAAATGTATCTCGAGCTACATAAAGCGATTCCCCTATAGCTTAATTATTGTAAAGGTAGGCGGGTGGGCTACTGCAGCCGGTTCAGGATGTCAGCTCTTGAGACCGCGTTGAAGACCTGTTACAAGCTGTTAACAACCATACAAACCATTAGTCCTGTATAGCTAGTAGGAAGACTCCCTGTAATTGAGAGCATTCTGGCAGTTGACATAACCCGTCACGATGACTTGAAATGCCGATGGAAAAACTGCCTGTTAATGCCCTTGACGTGGCCTCTGTTGGATGCAACCCTGAGTATTATTCGTAGGCGATTCTCACATCTATTCAACAGCAGTCTAGGTACTATTCAGAAGCGGTTTAAGCTAAGTTGACCATCAAAACGGGATCAGGGGGTTAATACATTTGGCTTTTATAGCTCTGGCTCAAGTCGAGTCGCCGCTTAGCGCTTGGGGGTTAGCTAGCGCCGATATGGGATGAGCGTTACGCAGTACTAAGTAGCTTATCAAGAGAAACATAAACAGAACGACATCTGTTAGCTTGCTACATCTAATTATAGTAATCGACTGGATGAAACTAGCAGCAATGAATGGTGTTGTCTAAGTAGAGTGTGCCGAAGATAAGGTTCTGTTGATCAAAGATCACGACACTGGAACATTGGATCACCATGGATCACCTAAAATCCCAAGTGATCCACGCCTTGGATCACTTCCATTCCACACTGAGCCATACGGCTACCATTGATATATAGAACATATTCATTAGCACATTTCATAGAACTTAGCTCATCAGCTATCAATACAACTTCTCTACCTCAATAAGCCTCACCCGCATTATTGACTGTTAAGAGACGTGACACATCTTCGCTACACTCAGACTTATCCCACAATACTACCAACATAAACCCCATCTCGGACCAGTTTATCCGTTAGGAAACCATTCCGTCACATGCACAATATACTGTCCCGCTCGCTCATCGTCTAAGTTATCTATGCTGTAATATATATTCTTAGTGATAACTTATGTGATAAGTGAGTTGGTCATCCAAGTGAGTTGGTCAAGATTCCCTCAACCTACAACATTTCTATCTGACCAGATATCAGTAATGCATGGATGGGTCAATAATGGGTTTAGGCTGTCGGTTTTCGGTTATGTTAGGACGCTAAATCGTTAGTCAAAGATAAAAGGCGCGGTAGTCAATAATGGATCAGAATTGATGTTAAACTAGCTAGTTATCTATGATCGGTTCTTGCCTACACGCGATCAACTCAACATGTTTGGGACGGATCACCGTGTGATAGAACGGACCCCGTTTCGCGATCTGGTAAACACGACCTAAACAGGAACGGGGCCAGTTACTGGTATTAAAGTTCCATGTTGATTTCCTGGCCTTTGATTGGGTTAAAGTCTCTAATGGGCCCCGTTGCCGGCTAGTATACGAGGTAATTGGTACAGCAGGTTGAGCATTGGCATGTGACACGGCAAGCGTGACTAGCTGACTGATGAGATGCGCTACTCCATAATAGGAAATGTGACGCTTGGTCGAGAGTCCAATCTTCGCAATATTGGATGACATGCCACGACTACAATATTAATCAAAATTGAATAAAAGTTGGCTTGGAAGGCTAGTTCGAGCTCTAGAAAGGGGATTGTAATTTAATGTAGCCGAAAAATGTGCTGGTGGCTATGAACCTCGAGTCGAATTTGCCCACTGGAGTTTTGAGAAACGCTAGCTTAAAAATCCCTAGAGCCGTTTAGCTATTAATTGTTCGGTCCATGACGAATATTTACGTCAACATTTACTTGCAGCAATCATATATTTTGAGGCCTTTCCTTCGCAGTAATGTTTTTAGGACGTCCGTCATGGTATGAAGCACAAATCCCTGAACTGGACTTATATATCACCAAGAACAACCAGCTTCATATTCACTGAATAAGGTCGGCAAAAGCAACTTCGAGCTTTGAGCATCGATAAGGAGCACATCTTCAAAAGCCTGAGAAACATATCTCACCCTCTGATGTCTATCTAGTTCATCGCGAAACAGTTAGACCTCTTAATATGGCTAAAAAGCGCTCCTCAAAAGCAAAGACAATAACTGGTACCAACGTCACAGAGACATTGACTGGTATCAATGAGAACAAACCAATATCAAGAGATACCAGTTGCAATATCGACCAACCTTCCGAGACCATTAGGAATCTCATCCGTTACTGGCTAACTGAAGAAGAAGCCCGTGATATACTACTACAATTTCGCCAGGCCTGCAGTCCAAACCATCAACTCCTATGGAGCGGTATGCTACGCACAACGGCTCAGCAATGGGCTGATACCCATGGTTTCCAGACACTGACAACCTCACTGGGGCCGCTTTTGCGATCTGATGATCCAGACTGCTGTTATTGTCGGAAGACCAAGAAGAGTCGAAGCAATTATATCCATGGTGCCTCTATTGTTTTTGCTTGGTTCATTTCACAGGGTGATTTAGTGACTGTACTTTCACAACCTCCGCCGCAGCGTTTTCATCCTACGGGACAGTCGTTTTATCAATTGTACGAGGAGCCTGTTATCAAGGGAGTGTTGGGAAATCGGCCTGTGACAAGGATTGCGGTGGCCCATCCAACTATCCAGCCAGCTCTTAACTTTACGTATGAGATGTGGCCTCATGACGAGCTTTCTCTATGGACAAATAGTTTTGGGATGCAGGATATCGTGATTTATTGGCGCAAAGTCAAAACGACAAAAAAGGCTACACAGGTAAACATGCACTCTTTGCGACGCTGAGCCACTTGGGCATAACTATCGCCTACTAATTTGCAAATAGCTGCCAGCTACAGCCCGTATATCTGTACCGTCGGCATCAACAATCAAGAGCGATGTTGTGAAGAGTTGTGGTAGTTTGGCAACAAGTGATTCAAATGACTTGAAGAGCTCCGAAAGTTTGGTGATAAGCGAAACAGACAATATGAAGAGCTTCGGATGTTCGCCAAGTACCAAAGGGAAAGCAACAAAGGAGACTGAAAAAGATGAGACGTCAAGCGAACTGAAACAAGCTATCAGGGGATTGACCAAAAAACATGTCCAAGCTTGCAATTACTTGTCGCCTCTGGATTGGATAGAATTGAAGTCGAGGCGAGAAGGAAACGAAAAAATGTTAAAAAGGACAAGAAATCAAAGGACAAGAAATCGAAGGACAAGAGCTTATCGACGAGTGAAACTACGAATGACTTGCAAGAGATAACCATCGAGAAGTTGGTGAGAGATGAAACATCTGAGAGTTTGCAATTATTGATTGATGCTGCATATGGAATAATTCAAATTGAAGTTGGGGAGAGTATGGAAGAGAAGAAAAAAAGGAAGAAGAGGGAGAAGGAGGACAGGAAGATAGTTTTGGAGATGGAACATAGGATTGGAAAGAAACAAAAAGAGGAAATGAGCGAGAGGATTGATGGAACAAAGGGTGACGACAAAGGTATCAGAGGAGGTCTGTTCAGCACAGAATACCCAATCCAAGGCCAGAGCAAAAGAAGAGCTGAAGAAGCTAGAAAACGAAAAGGATAAGGAGGCGGGATCAGAGACAGAAACAATGAAAAAGGAAAAGGGATTTCTGGGAACGAAGCTACGATGATAATTTCATTCACACAGGTACTTTTATAAGGTGATCATCACTGATTCCATTGAGGTTTCAGATAAAGTATGTATGACTGGAGAAATAGCAGGTAATACAAATATTCATCTTGTTTAAACCTACTCTCAATTGTGAATAGTTCAAGGGGTTATATAACCTTCATAACTGAAGTGATCTCACCCTTATTGCGATTGCTTTTTGTACGGTATAGCGGAGGGGGAGGGGAGCTTTATAGACATGGTTGATTTTGTGGCTGATGTACTAAGAAATTACCGTGATATTGTTTCGGTACGTACCGAGTAACGATTGAGTCTAGAGCTGGAAACTTTCTGAGAAGGGGAGAGAAAGCGGAAAGAAATGCGTAACCGAGATCTAAAACGTCAAAGCATATAAGAGTATGTTAAATACATCTTGGGCTCTTATTTGATTTAACTTATATGTGACTTTTCATCCGTCATAGTGGTCGTTCATTCTAACCCCCGTAACATAAGAGTAACGTAGATGCAAGAGGAAAAGAATATATTTTCAAATTACTTAGGCATATAGGTACTCAATAAAACTATATGAGACTAGGACTTCGTATCATGGTCTAGAAGTTCTAAGTGCTGATCCACCCCTGGAGTCGGGCGCGTTTAGCAATAACATCTTGTCTTGATTTGTCCTCTGTTGTATCGTGCTTTTGAGGTCGCCCACGCTTTTTGGATGCTTCGGGCATAGCGATCAAGATGCAGTATTACACAGTGATTGACTTGCATTGTCTTGAAGTTCCTGCAGCTTGATGGAATGCGCTTGCCCCCGAGTTGGCCGCTAAACCCTGGTTTGCTAGAGGCTTGATTGCTAAGTCCCAGAGGCTAGTGCGGTGACTGCGAAACTCAAAAGGGTACGATGCGCGTTTGCAAGAACTGCGTTCCGACGGGGGAGTTTAATTTCGCGTCGCGAATGACTAATCCTCATATAGCCAATAGCATTCTGTATTTAGCGCTTAGTGTACTTCTTTCAAATACACCTACGGAGCAGTCTTCTTCCAAATGGTCGCCCCAGTCGTTGATGAATAGTGGATACTTGGTATGAGTAATGAAATCAAAGGAGTGCTTCATACCGTACTGACCTGATATTTCTTTGGATGGACACATGCGATTAGTAGATGAGAGAGACAAATTGGCATACAAGGAGGCTGCGATAACTAATAGAGGCCAAGGAGCTATTGGATTTCGTCAATTCACGGAAAAGGAAGGCCATGATGGAGACAAGAGTCGTCTGTCCACAAGAGTAAGGAAAAACTTCTCATTCCTGATTGGGAGCAACGTCTTTTTTCGGACTTTGTCTTTTCTTTTTTTTTTCGCCTCGCCAAAGACTCTAGTAGAAGGTGGCGGGCCGGACTGCTTGTAAGCCGCATATGAATGGAGTCACATGAGCAAATCAGCGTGGAGGATGCCGGTGGCCGGGGTTACATACGTTCGTCCGCGTTACTGACCCGACAGTGCAGCTGTGAATAACTCGCATAAGCGATGTGGCCCTTTTACTCCTTCTCTCGTCTAACAATGATATGGCTCGCAACTGAGGCGCGGTACGTACTGCTGCTCGCTTGTATCCTTGTCTAGTACCTTGTTGAAAATTTTGACGCTGCAGCCGGATGCAAATCTGGCTCTTACCCAACCTTGTTAGCTTCGTGATCACCATGGAACACGAAAATCAGTGGATTGATGGCTTGATGGCCAAGGCTGACCTGGATTTGTGTGATGATAAGGCCTACCACACATCTTCTTCATCTGATGCTCGAGACACCCTGCCGTGGTTCCCCAATACTAAATGAGGTCGTTGGACCGTGTGAAGACGCGCTCGGGAACCTTCTAAAATTGCCGGCTGTCACACTCGTTCTTTGCAGGGGTTAATAAATACCGCAGATCTTGGCTAATTAGGGCTGGTAAAATGTTGTCGCCTGGAGGCTATTTGTATCGGTCATTACTGGGTGCACTAGTCCATTGATTTGCTTTCATGAAGGAATTATGTCTCAATCCATGCGTACACGCATTCCACTTGGAGAGCCTCGCTCGAAAATCATAACTAGTGATGGACGTATTTCCGACCCAAGTATCATGCAGCCGCGTGAAACAGCCTCAAATCGTACGGAGGTGGCAGGTAGGATTATGATCTGCAAGCTCTATGATTAGCGATGCTTTATACGAACGAAATACTTCATTGGTTGGTGTCGGTGATCACCACTCAATGCAGGTGTCCACAAATCATGGTGGGTTGGCATCCTATGATCTTCCCGATTTAATCCAGAGGGGTAAGATGAAGTAATATCCCGAGCGAACATACGAGGATCATGACGCAAGCATCCAGGTAAGGTTGAACACGACTTTATGATTATCATTCGATTATGTCGATATAAAATCCATACCTATTAGACGTTTTTATACAGGACCCACCACTGCAAACCCGACAACTCTGGTAGACACGTTCTCTTCTATCTATACCCTAAGTGTTGTATATATACTTACACTCTAGCGAAAGGTGGTTTTTGTGGTAATGAGACAAATTGTATGTCATGAATTTAGATTAAAAGCAGCTCCTTTTTGTGGAGCCTACTTTTAGCCTATGGCTACAATTACAAGGGCTGGCAGCGGGGACGTGTTAGCGATAAGACGATTTCAAATGCGGCCTTCCATTATCAAAGATTTAACCCTGTCGGTTTATCAAATGAAGGCCCCCACCGAAGAGAGGAGAAGAATGAGACAAACTGTTGGTTCTGATTAAAAGCAAAAGTTTGCTGTTGGTTCTGTCAAAGCCCATGTGGTCCTGGAGTGTTAGAGCCAACAGCCTTCGGTTCTTATGTCCGAAATTGGAACCATCGTTACATGCCCGGCTACCAGCCGCAAGAGTAATTCAAGTTATTTAAACGAGGTCAGAGCGACTTCTCTGCCCAGTGTCCTGCAACCTTGGAGCAAAAACGTCGCATCACAATGGGGACAACAGCAAAGGAAGCTGGACGAAACGCCAGAGATGATCAGGATCAGAAAATGATGAACCTGATCATGCGCCTACGACACGTATCCCCTCCTCACCCACGTCGCCTTACTTTACGTCAATTTCGACCACGGTCGACCCGCCCCGCCCGTTCGCCGCGTACTTCTTCTATTCGTCTTGCTCGACCTAGGCGTCCCCGCTCTTCAACACACTTCACGAATCATTCCAGCGGTAGACCCTCGAAGGACGATCTGTTCTGGCCCCCGTCACAAGTCACCGATGCGAAACTCTCTGATCCCGCGACACGTATCCTTCTGAACACAGCAGAAGCGACTCTTATCTCATGTGTTGTCAATGGGGGGACGATGTACTATTTTGGAGTACCCCCTTGTAGGAAGATCCGAGCACGACGATGAAACGTCCAGGAAGGAACAGGGTGCAGGCCTATGTGTGTATATGGAGATGGGGTAGCATGTGTTACGAAGGCGTTATGTTATGAGTGTTTGATAGTTTTGTATCGGCGGTCCGTGAAGAAACATGAGAGCTTCCTTGGTGCTAGTACAGAGCAGCAACGCAAGGAAATCATCTCTATCTCTTGTCGACACAGAATTTCAGTCATGACGTCAACAGACGAAACAGCGCAGGTGTTGACGGATTGTTGCAGTAGCTTGTTTAGAACCAATGGAGAGAATAGGAGCACTGGATCTTTGACACAGACCTTCAGAAAGGGCCCTTTGTTATGGAACGAGGAAAAAGGGGCAGCCACGAAGCTTGGGTCGTCGTCTAAGAAATCGAAGAGAGTACTTAGGTGTGGCTCCACAAGCGTCACACGAGGGGCCTTGAGTGGTATCCTGGTACCGGCATTTTTTCTCTATGACCGATGATTGTGAACAAACGATTGCAAAATGAGCGAAATACGGTAGTAATATTTGCCAGCCCTGATCTTTGGTGAAAGTGAAGACCCGCTGTCCGGAGGTATTTCGATGGCATGAAAGTGATGAACTACAGACCCTGTTTAAGAAATCAGCATCGTACCTACTAAACGCAAAGGCTCGAAGAGTTCGGGAACCATCACAGCAACGCTACAACGAACAAAGTTGACCTAGCAATACACAGGACAAGAAGGAACAAATAGGCTTACCTTTCTATCTGGGACAGAAAGAAGTTGTCGTCGCCAGCCGTGATTTAACATCAGTGTCACTTTCGTCAAGGCTGCAAGTATAGGAAAGACCGCCACAGCAGAGAAATCCCTGGATGCTTTAGGTATAAAGTGTTCATCACACGAAGGGAATCGGCGATGTATATGCAGATCTATACTGGGAGATGCTCTTTGTCGAGCCTCGGCTGGAGGATATGATGGCGTTGTACGGCTTATTCTCACTGAGGATGTTGATGCCGATACACGAATCGAAAGAAGCCCAGGAGCCCTTCAATTAGCGACGTACCATGGCNTGCAGATCTATACTGGGAGATGCTCTTTGTCGAGCCTCGGCTGGAGGATATGATGGCGTTGTACGGCTTATTCTCACTGAGGATGTTGATGCCGATACACGAATCGAAAGAAGCCCAGGAGCCCTTCAATTAGCGACGTACCATGGCTATGAAAAGATTGTTCAGCTTTTACTAAGTAAGAATGCCGATGTCAACTCCCGAGGTGGAAAGCTCGCACCAGCCTTAAAAATAGCATCAGAGAATGGCCACGACAACATCGTTGAGCTTCTACTTGATAAGAATGCTGATGTCAATATGAAAGGCGAAGGCTGGGCTACAGCCCTGCAACTTGCGTCACTCCACGGCCATACCAGAATTGTTCAGATTCTACTCGAAAAGCAGGCTCATGTCGACGCAACAGGCGGGGAATACCCAGCAGCCCTGCAGGCCATGATAAGTTGTCCAGCTCCTACTAGGCCAGAATGTCGACATCAACAGGCAGAGCCCGGTATTGCACGGCTCGCTTGCAACGTTAATTGTGGAAACAAGAGGTCCGCACGACTCCAACGGTGGTCTTATCGGACACCGTAAGACACAACGACGGTCGGAAGCCATACCAGAGCAGTCATGCAGGACCGAAGATGACCTTCAAAACATCAACAAGGCGAGGTACGGCAGAGTTCTATGAGCATTCCAAGTATGTAAAGTAAGCACGGTTCAGTAGAGAGAATAAGGAGAGGGGTCTCAAGATCCAGTCCTCTTGCTGGTGTCCTAGAAGCCTTCGGAATGCATCACACCACTGATGTGAGATTGCGTCCAAAAGGTTGCGATATCGAAGATGCTGTCAAACGCACCAGAAATCAGTTTCCCTCGATGTTCCGGCTTTGAACCCAATTAGGCTCCCTAGATGGCCCGAGACACTGGCACACCTTTTCCAAGATCGCTTCAGAGTCGGAATGAACGGCTCAAATTCTCAACATTTGTGTAACAATCTGGCCGAGAACGGTCCCGGTAAATCGAGGCTATACTATCGACTAACCCATGCCATCATAAATGAGGAACTTTCATGGCGTTTTGAGATGACATAAGCCTTAGAATATTAGTGATATTAAGGGAGAGGAAGGAAAACTTCGTCCGATACGACCGACGATCCTAATAAGGCGCCTTTGATATATGACTATACAACGTATATATTATATAGTACAGTAAGGACCGAAATCAGAGGCAGCCTTGGCTTTCTGCAAATTATTTCTGAGCACGGATCGTCCGTGACTAGTTTGGCCACATTCAGTACGTCTAGGCTGTGTAGGTACACGACCCGACCCACAGAGTAGGACGACAGTCCGTGCTCAGAAACCATTTGNCACATTCAGTACGTCTAGGCTGTGTAGGTACACGACCCGACCCACAGAGTAGGACGACAGTCCGTGCTCAGAAACCATTTGTAGAAAGCCAAGGCGGCCTCTGATTTCGGTCCTTACTGTAAAGTAATCGTACACATTTTTCTTATCGATTTGACCCTGTTCCATGTAGGTCTCGTAGAATTCGAGTTTTTTTGCTTTTGAGGAGTAATGATTTTTCTTACTCGGTGTCTCATGTCTCATCTCCCCGAAGTGAATGTCGACCCAAAATAACATTTCACTAGGCAAGATGTACCATTCCATGTCATTGGCAGGGGTGATCATTCTGGCACGATCAATACGCCTCACCGCAAACCAACGTAACTCAACAATAGCTCCTGCGCTCACCGGTCGCCACTAGCGTGTACGACTCAAAATAACCAAGAATAACATGGGTTTTGAATTGGGTAAGTTGAGCATTCTTGTATTCCAGGCTACGGTCATTTAATCAGGCTAGGCGGTCAGCAGCTAGTCCTTATCAAGCCAATACTAGTTAACATGGCGTATTCCAGCCCCCCTGCCGCAATACAGGATGATGGGACGTCGCTTCCGAGCCTGATTCTGTACAAAGAATCATGTATCAACAAACGCCTAACTTACCTGCTGTGAAAATCATGTTCCTATCCGGGATCGGTCTGGTCGAGCTGACAATCCAAAAGCTAGACAGTGAATCGTCTCCCGAGCAGTTCAAAACACTGCGTAATCTGGAATTGCTTACTGCCATCACGCGCCGAGGATTAAGTGTGAGGCACCAGTTGGATGCATGACAGTCCCCTGGTTTTCTGGATTTTCACTTACTTATCTTCGATTACAGAGGGATAAGCAAACGATTGTGCATAGTCATACAAGCAGGCTCACCAGAGGATTTTGCTCGGCCGTCTCCATTTTGCCAGCATTTTAAAGACAATATAATGATTCACTAAGCAGGTCCCGCTGCACCCGAGAAATACCACAAAACAACCCCTCGCACCCAAACTCGTTCAATATGGACCAGAGTCCCAAATGAATCCCAAGAGAGTCTTATTCCTCGGCTGGCTGCGTTGCTTTGCAGAAGCCTACAAAGCAAGCGACTCAGTTCTCCATGATCGCCTCAGCCAGGCCACCGATATTGCTGGCCAGATCTGCAATCTTTCGGGGGTTCCCGGAGCTTCGATCGGGGTGATTCACGACGGAGAGGTTGTTCATACCTTCAACTACGGGCAAAGCGACGTCGCAGCGAATATTAACATGACTTCGGACACCGTTTTCGGTGTAGGTTCAATCACAAAGTCGTTCATAGCAGCGGGACTCTCGAGTTTCGTGCACCAGGGCAAAGTATCCTGGAACACCCCTGTGAAGCAGGTCCTCCCAGAATTCGAGCAGATCAATTCCTTCTTGGAAGAGAGTCTTGCTGTCTCGGATATACTATCACATAGAAGCGGCTTGGCTGGCTTCGGGGACATGAACATAGCCTTTCAGGGTGACGGGGATATGTTGCTGCCCAAATCGAGTCTCTTCGACCTCGTTAGAAACTTCTCGACTCAGTTTCCCTTGCGATCGGACTGGAGCTACTTTGTCTGGGGTTATGCACTTGCTGGTGAGATTGTTCAGAGACTGAGCGGTATGGACTTGTCCAGCTATATCCGTGAAACCCTTCTACGGCCACTCGGTCTGAATGCGACGACATTCGATTCGGACAGTGTAGAAAAGCACAAATTGGCGAAGCCCTACGCCGGGCTGGCTGATGGCACCGCCTTCGAACTCGCTAAATTGCAAGTGTTCAAAGATACCTTTTTCGAAGCGTCCGGGGGCCTGTATTCCAGCGCCAACGACATGATGCGTTGGTGCAAAGCAATGTTGCAGGCGCTACGGTTTGGTAGCCCGGTCATCAAAGGCGCTGAGTCGTTGGTCAGCAACCATGCACCAATAGAGAACCCGTCCTTAACAGAGCGGTCGTATGGTTACGGTTGGATTCGTACCCAACTCCCTGGTGTAGTCGGTGTTATTGGCGACAACGTGGACCTGCTCGGCGGCATAAGGAATCACCCAACCCTCGGCAGCATCAAGGATGAGCCACGCCTCATGATATATCACCAGGGAAGCACTGTTGGCTACTACTCTTTCATAGCCATGTTTCCCCAGTCGAATTCAGTTGTGGTTGTTCTTGTGAACTCGATTGCCCTCAGCGATGCAGCGGATTGGATCGCTCGTGTCATGATCCAATCCCTGTTCAACCTTGAAGATGACCAAGATTACGTGGCATTGGCTAAAGAGGCCAACAGTAAGGCAATCGAAGAGTATCGCATACTGGGAGAACAGATCAACAACATCAAAGAGTCATGTATCGGAAAGATCTCCACAGAACGGAGTTCCTTCGTCGGCAGATATCAGCATCCACATAAACCCTTTCATATCGATATTTCGACTGGCATTGGCGACGATGCTGATTTGACTTTCCGATTCCAAGGATTGAAAGATCAGACCTATGCACTTCGGTATCTCTGTGAAAACAAATTTGAATGGTCATTGACGCATGACGAGTCGAAGAAGCGGGGAAGATATCGTAATGCCGGCTTGGAGTCATACGTGTTTGAGTTCGAGATGGATAAAGACAACCACGCCATCTCTTTGCTTTGGGCTGCGGACCTTCTATTTCCAGAACAAAAGGAAGTTCTTCACCTCAATACGCAGCGAACTGATCCTGATCTTATGGATGAGGCAGAGAAAGTCATGGTTTAAACAACTTGCACACCTCGTCCAGTTTCTACATGCAATGGTTTGGATATAACCAGACTTTATCATGTAGAAACTCCATGAAAGTTTACTTGTGTATATCGTGGCTTCGGCCTTTATAATGGGATTCTGATAATATTCTATATACATACTAGTCTAGCCTATAAGGTATGTCTTACTGTTGGAACAACAGGATCAACCTACATTTTATCCTATACCCTTGGAAGCGATGGCAAGACGAGACACGCCATAACGTCTTTGTATTGGATATTCGATGAAATTTCATCCTCGTGTTTACTATTCGGCGTCTATAGCCTATCCTTCGAAGTCAACATCGTCAAGCAGAACGCCAAAGGAATAGTCGACGATATCAACTGGGTTACTAATCAGCTATAAAACGCTCAGTGTGTGACCAAAAGACATTCTATATATAATGACAATTGATAGTATGCTCAAGATTTCTGCTTGTGTTTGCTGTGTGTACTGGCACCATGAGTAGGTAGACCTTTCATTTATCGTCAAAAACATCGCAGCTAATCGACTGAAATGAAGGGCTCTCGACTGCAATGGTAGTCACAAGAGGTGGACACTTTGGCAAGCGAGATCATTACCCAAGCCATAGCTTCCCACAGATATTTTAAGCATCTAAGCAGCATGGTTCACCCAACCTCAAAGAACCCTCAAATAAGGCTCTCGCTCATAAACGCTATTCATGCTTGGGGTGATAATCATGTCCTAACTAAATCCTTTCTCGATGGATAAGAACACTATCCGTCAGCCACCTTCGTCTTCAAGACTCCCACTCACTCTATCGGTATCTGGAAACCTGTAATAATATAGAACTATCTTGTTTATAGAACTATTCTATTGAGTGGAAATGTATATTACCCCTCCGTCATTCACGGTAGTTTCTAAACTGGGCCGAAGTTGTTGATTCAGCCTTGCTTCACGTATTCGAAGGTCTTATTTAGAATTGATATAGGAGATCTGTTGCTAATGCGGTGTTATTTTGTCTACCGGGTCTCTCTTGTGGCCAGGTCTGAGTATAAGATTCTAACAGGTCAGGATTACTACTCGTTTGTTGATGGTCATGGAATCCAGCGTATGAGCATGTCTTCTCCATTTTTCCGTCCATGATTTGACGTATTCGAGACAAATGCCCCATCGTTCCATCTGTCATCATTGGCGAATTTCCCACCCTGAACTTTCGGATGTCCAAGGCAGCATCAACATATCCCCTAGTGCCGAGAGTCAAAGCACTTGGCGAGACGAAGCAAAAGAGCTCGCGACTTGACCCACCTCGTGTCAGTCACGGAGGGTCATTGGTTTTCTGAGAATCAAATGCGTCAGTACGTCAAGCACGTTCAAACTAATTGCTTAATCATATATCGACATGACAACACTGCTCAAGTCACACGATTAGTACGAAATGTGGGGCGGTAGGATGAGCGATCAGCACTTCAAGACCCAATCAGCGTCGTTGCCAACAGCTCGGAACCTAAACTAGGTCAGTGAACTCGGGGTGGGGAACGACAGGGACTGGATGCATGCGGCGTCGCGCGGAAGCGAACCCCGGCAAGATTTCGGACAGCTTGTCTGGTACGTAGACGGTTGAGTGTCGCTCACCCTCGTCATTCTCTCTTTTCGATGCGTCCTGGTTCTCTACGTGCTAAACCGCAAGTCTGTTGTCGAGGCGAGGCATCGTGTTATTTTATGCAAGAGGAAGATGCAACAGAAGGCCTACCTTTTAGCAACGAGGAGAAGTTCATGGCCTCTCTATAAGAGGATCTAGATACGGTGTTCCATATACGCAGAGACTATCATAGATAGGTAAAGAGCTTTTAAAAACAGTCACTGGCATCCAAGAGACGGCTGTCAAGCGCACGCCCGTTAGCTGGTCTACTCATAAAAGAGTTCTTGGGCGACGCAGTGGAGCTTGTGGGACTTTTGGGTAGTAGGGCCCACTCTCTTTTACTAAAAATAGGTAAGCAGTGACGATATTGTCGCATCTCATTCGACATGTTACCAGTCGCGGTGATCATTGCACACCGGAGAAGTAAGATAGAGGCCTTGAAGCGACGGGTTGTTGGGAGAGTACGTTGTATTGTTGATAGCTCTTGCTTGATGCCAATTTTACCGATATTACCGTGGAGGTGACACCTGCTCCTTCAACTCTGACGGAAAATGATTGAAACGCAAAAGCCAATCAGCAGTATGCAACGCTAACGCTAATGTCAAATTGAATTTTTTTGTCTTACTTACATGACCTTTACGGCACGATATTTTGAGAATAACGCTAACGACCTTGTAGGGCTTGGACTAAGATGTCGCCTCGTTCTATCAACACCTGGAAAGCCTCAAAACTACAAGGCTATCTTCTTCACATGATGCCTTGTTTGTTGCGAGGAATTGCTTGCAAAGCAGAAATCATAGGCCTTGCGAGCAATGGGGCCAGTTTCCTCCTTAGAGAGCATATAGACATTCACTATTTGCGATTCGCAGTCATCTTTCGATTCGGCCCGTATTGCTGCTCCAGCCCTACAAAAATTATTCGTGTGTATTGTTGAGAATAGACCTTGGAGGTGTATTAGGTACGCCTACGCCTTTGACGACTTAGCCAACAGGAGTGTTTCGCCTCGCTTGTCCAACGTTGGAGAACCTCATTAGTTCCCACTCGGTAAAGTCATCCATGCTGATAAAGAGGGAATCCATTAGTGTGGCCCTACCAGTAAGCACTACTGTAGGTGGCCCCACTGAGTTCACGCGCCAAGGCACTGCAACGGGTTACGAGCGACGGCTAGCGCGTTGTGCTGTACACAATACGCCCCGGCAAAATCAACGCAAAGAAGGAACCCCACTGTTGGTAGTTACGCCAGACCATCAGCACATGCTTCAAAGAATCAGCAGATGTAGCCATAGGAATGAGGGAGGTCTGGCATAGCGAAAAGAGTGGCAGCTATGATCCTCTATTCATGCATGTCTAAGCAACAACAACTTTCATATTTAGTGGAAAGGTCGTGTATGAATCAGGTTCCCCAACTTGGAAAGCACTCGAGTCTAGGCAAGGTTCGAATCATCTTTGTATCAATATATGAAATACGGTTCCAGCCATTCGTATGATATTTTGAAGTTGCAATTTGATGCTAATGGTATCTAAAGCTGTATATGTACCCGCTTACGTCGGCATTCTATATCGAAGAAACAGTAGTAATCCATAGGCCTGGCTTCCGACTTATCTAACCTATTATGTGTTGATTCCTATGCCCTGTAAATCGCAGTGGATGTGAACATGGATGCGTCGGTAGTCGTAGTAGTGTCAGCCTCGAATCCATGACTCTTGCCATTACCAAGATGACTGTGCCCGTGAGCAAAAGATCTGCCGATGCTATCGGAACGTGAATGATGGTGTTTGAGAGGTCGGGCAGAAATTCCGAATGCAGCAGCTAGAGTGGAAACAAATATCCAGATCATCATTCTCCAAAGCTAAAGTAAACGTGAATGCAAGCCAGAATCCACGAGTGAATCCTCAATACTCAGAGATTACCCAAGCTGAAGTGATAGAATGCAGACGCTGTTGTATAAATGCTAAGTATGTTCAGAAAGAACAGAGAAATCAATGTACATAAGTCTAATATGAAAGAAGCTATCGTTTGTCCGAAATAGTTACAACGCCCATAATGCTAGGTACCTGTAGAAACGTAAGCTATATAGATTTCCGGTCTAGGCTTCGAATGAGATATCACAACAGAATATGTTAGTTTTTCCATTCGAATTGAGCGTAATGGCTGTTTGACTAATACTTGATATGGCATATCAGGATATTTCTATCAATAGATTGCACCTACAGATGAACCTAACGTGGACGAACTTCCCATGTAAGCTGTCTTATCAAACGCGAATGACAAAGTTACGATGCTAATATAGGCCTAGCTCGGCTGTGCAACGGTGTTATACCAGGCGGAGTGTACGCCACGGGTCTGTGAGAAAGCCTAGCCTGTATATCGATGACAATGGTCGAGGGCGAAGAGACGGTAAGGCAGAACGGGCAGTGGTCAACTTTTACGCTCAAGGCCGATGGCTCAATGGTTGTTGGGCCCATCAAACAAGCTCTAGCTACGGCTACTAAGTCTAAGTCGCCGTTGCGCAATGCAGACCCAGTTCGTGTCCCAAGGCAGCAGCTTGTCACTTTGCAAATGATCCCAAGGCCTGGAGAACAATCAACATATAGCCTTCGCTGGAGCCTTTTCTGTTTTTCACCTCTCCATGCTGACAAGGTCCCTTGGCCGACATTTAGCGACACATTATCTCTACCCATTTCAATACAACTGGAGTCTTGTCACTTAGTGAGTGCAAAAGGGGAGCTTCACTTTCACAGGGACATCTTGATATCCATGACAGAGCCTCATCAAACCCGTCCGGTCTCCTTGCAGGGCTGTTACAACCCGGATGAGGACTGGACCAATGTATCCGACCTTACTAAACGGCGGAGAATCCAGAATCGTCTCGCTCAGCGTATGTTAGTCCCTTCCGCTCTTGAGCTCTAGGCCGATTCACAAATGCCACATAACATGGTGCACCAGTTGACCAGACAAGCCTGACACTTGAATACAGGAACACGGAGGAGTCGCCAGCGTAACAGACACGGAAGTGCCGCCCACCATTCTCGACGTATGGCTACGGCTGCCATTTTGTCTGCTGCCTCTGGGGGGCCGGTCGGATCTGATGTTGACCGCACTGTCCATAGGCACAGAGACGCTTCGAACCGCCCGCCTGATTTGATTTATCCTACCAACGCTCCTTTCGACGAAGTCTTGCCTCCTCTCTACAGTCTTGCTCAGCCCTACTTCGACAACGCAAACGTTTGCGCCCATGGCATCCGCGAACCGATCCCTAAACCGGCCACGCCACTCGCCTCTGCAACACGTTGTAGCCAAGCCAGTGTCCCAGATCCATATCTCACCAATAATGGAATCGCGCAGTACTTGAAGTCTGCTAACCTTAGTCCCATGGAGTATAATGCTCTCATCGCATATGAACAGTCGGTTGCCCAAGTCAGTCACCAAGGGTAGCGTTCCTAAACCGTTGTACGGGGCGAACGTTACTTGCGGGCTTGACGAGTTCGTGGCATGTTGAGCCTTGGGGATCGATCTGTATATGTCACAAATGCCGGTCTTGGGCGTCATTAGTAAGCCATGATGAAAAGCCGTGGTGGACAAAGGAAATTCCTGGCCGACCTCACTGTACATTCATCGAGATAACGCAGCTGGCCAATGCTACCTCCAAACCCACCTGGCTGTAGCTGCTACGATCGGAAATGATGATGGAGCTCATAGATATTGTTTATGAGGATCCACGCCGCTTGGAAGTGCCTACTGGCAAGTATGACAGGCAAATCGGGGAGCTTCACCCTACGCCCCACGATAAATATATACCTAAGAGCCGTGGAGTATGCAAGATCTCTAGTTGTAATCATAGCTCATGATTGAGAAAGCTTTCGCGTTGACTCTGTACTGCTCTCTCAAACCGCTCTTCCATTTGCCGGTCGGTAGACGTACCGACCTGCGACTAAGACATTAATAGAGAGCCTTGATCCCTTGTCCTGATTAAAACCCCTTCTAACAAGATGCGTACGCCCGGCAGTCACACTGTGGTGTGGCGGCGTTGAGAGCCAAGCTCAGCAAGATTTTGAAGGATTCGGTTCTTTCAGAGTGTCCTTATCTTGTGGATGATGTTGATAATGACCTACGGAACTGCTATGAGAGGTTGAGCTGACTTAGTCCGCCACATATTAACCCTCTAGGAACAGTCAGATTACCTGGTGCGGGTGGGTGATGAGCACACGCCCCTGATGGTGATGTAGGCGGTCGAGGGGATATACACAGACCAAGTTTTTGGGAACGGAACTATGATAGCAAATTCCACACAATACTGAGAGCAGCGGTGCCGAACTATCTTTGCTGATTGGATGGACGCAAGAGTTGTGTTGGTTTATCAAGTCTGATTCAAAGCTTAGGTGCCCAGTGTTACGAAGCTCGCGGTTACGTTACGTGTACCCCACAAAAGACTCATGCAATGCGACCCCACTAGAACGTGAACTCACCCACTTAGGACTGTGAACTCATTTCCCGAGTTCACTCAACCAACCAAAGAAGGAACGACACTTACAGGAACGACGTCGCTCCAGGACCGCGTTGCTTCAAGACCGACAGCGCTCACCCGGTGCGTCGCTCCCACTATACTATCAACCAATGTATAATAGATACATTTGCTTAGCATTAAGTAGAACCCTTGGCTCGGCAGCTACCAATAAGACTTCTTTACCTCAATACGCCTAACCCGCTCTATGCACTATTAAGTAACGTGACACTTCGCTACGCTCAGCGTTATGCCCTACAATTCTGCAAACATAAACCAGCACGGCCTAGTCTACTTGTTTGGACACCAAACCGTCACACCTAGGCATCCATGCAAAACATGATACAGCTGAGACGCCTCGTCGCTGGACAAAACCTCCCAGAATTCACGTTCATACGCAGCTGTATCTTCTACCTTCATTTGATCGGCCATTCTCCCTGACCGCTTGACATAAGACCATTCTACCCATTGCCTTTCTTCTTACCATCTTCAATCAGTCAATATGGTTGCTATAGTCCCTCACCAAACAGAAGACCGTGAGTGGGTGAAAAATCGGAAGTTTGACCCTCACTCCCGGTACGGAGACGGTATGGAGCTGGGCTCAATTTAGGTTCCCAGCGTTGACGAGGACTGGATTTACTTGGCGTGCGAGAATGACCACCCATGCAGCAGCTGCGGTCGTATAACGCCACACATCGACTGCATATTCATCGCAGTCCATGGCGCCTGCAGGTGCAACGGTACACCCGACGCGAAAGCAGCCATCGGAGTTTTTGGCGGTGAAACATCTTCATTCAATCGAAGCCTCGTACTACGCCAGGTACCTGCGACAAACCAAGTGGCAGAGTTGAGCGCTGGCATTGTTGCACTTGACCAGGCAATGGAGACACTGCGAACCAGAGCATTAGGTAGGGAACAGCTTCGAAAGGTCGTCATTAAAGCGGACTCGAAGTACCTCGTCAAGGGCATGACTGAGCGGGTGTTCAAATGGGAGGTGAATGGGTACAAAAATGCCAAACGAGATCCTGTCAAGAACTCTGCACTGTTCAAAAAGCTACACGGGCTGGTCGATGTCTTGAACACATCTAATGTCGAGGTTCTGTTCTGGCATGTGCTTCGGACGATGAACAAAGAAGCCGACAGGTTGGCGAATCAAGCGTTCAATAGCTTGTTATAATGTTATCGCTGGTCCGTCCCTTGCGTCATTGATTTCAAAGTCCTCTCGTCTTTTCAGTGGTCGGACACCCCTCTGTCCACCCTCCTGATTTTGAATGTGTGAAGGGAACATTATAAACGCCGTTTTCATAGACAATATCGAGATTCACTTCAGGATTGAGCCTTTGGAGTTCTTCTTCACTTATCCTTAAATCCCACATGACGACTGCAGAGGTCTGGCCTCTGCCGGGACTCCATTGGCCAAGGCCGCTCTGAAAGTGGCACCCCGCTTCGGCGAGTGCAGCCAGGGCAGCAAGGACGATCAAATTCATCGCGAGGTTGGCCTAGACTGGTAAGGCATGAGTTGCGCCGAGCGGATGAGAAACTTTGGCCTGTGTTATATGCTTGATCTATTGCTAAGTTTGAGACTGGACCCTGGCAAAATGCTAAACTGGACATAGACTAAGTCGTCTTCGCAGCAAAGAGTATCAGCCGTCCCGATATGAATAGTCGGCAGAGAACGGGAAAACAGTACAGTCAACCGTTGAAATTGGACTGTAGGACTAGAAAACCCGGAAATGTATCGTCGTTAGGTCGTAGTGAGATACCATGTTGGTCAAAAAGAACTAGTGGTGGCCTTGAGTACCCAAGTCGCATTTGCGCATAGAAATTACCCTTGGTAATCGAGTGATACCACATCCAGCATGTCTGAATCCAGCATGTCTAGACATATCTGATAAGTACCATGCTGCCAGGTGTTTCCTATTGCTAGTGCTTCTAATGTACTGTAAAGTAGATGGAAATAACCTGCAGTTGAGGCATTTCGTCGAATAATTGGTACTGACCCTCCTTCATGCCCAGACCTGACTTTCTTCCCTGGCATACTTCCACCAAAGGGGGCATGGCGAGAAGTCCTATCAACTGGGAGATTTGCTCGCCAGAGCCATTGTAAACTCTGCCTGTGCGGAGATTCGGTAGTTTGAGGCCACCGATTGCACTCGGCAGCAGACCACTTGGTGGAAAGGTCAAACTCTATAGTTTCGGAGCGAGGTCGTAGGATCGATGAAGCAAATTAGATGTTCGGCTCACTGCTCTCTTAACCTTCTTCATCATGGAACGTAAGGTTGAGTAAGGGAAGCTGCCGTTTGCATGACCACGGTATTGTTGGTCTGGCAAGTACCAGGATATCGAGGTATTTGAGGTCCTTGTTCGAGAGAGAGCAAACAGCGTTTTGCGCTATCGGGATACCGAGAATGGCGGCTGTCAGATTCGGGAGACGTTAAAGGACGCCCGGAAGAGCCCTATCGCCACAGTCGTCAATAATTTCGAGTGACGAAATCCAACAAGGTAAGAATGGAAGGGGTTCCTTCTGTTCCTCGAATCGGATTCTGTTTCCATTCTGAATTGGTCAACATGTGAAGTCAACGGTCGGCTTCTTCTTGCTACCCCTCGAAAATTAGAAGTTCAACGTGACTAATGTGGCTGCCTCTAGCCTGAGATGTGATGCTGCCTGAGGCGGAATGCTGGCTTTTTCAACCAATCGTACGCACTCAAAATGTGCCTTGTCGGGGCGCGTCATATCGAAGTGCACCTCCTATCATTTGACATCGCGTCTGTTTTCATGTGTCAAGTCAATTCTCCCACCGCCACCGTCATCGCCAATGTTCAGCACAGCACAAACACCTAGGAAGCCGGTGAATCGTCACTACAGGCTGTCAAAGAAAAGACGTTTGTACCCTTCGGGCTAGCAACTTTTCATCTGTCCCTCCATTGGAACAACCGGGGACTGTACACCTCTGTTGGTGATGAGTCAGGAGGCACCGAAGATGTTGAAAATTAGAACCTTTTATTGAGCACCTCTCCGACCAGCTTTTGAGACTTCTTAAAGCCAGAAATAGAATTGCCATTGTCCAACAGCCATTAATTGGCGTTCCTATAAGTGCTTGCACCGTCAAAACTCCGTGCTCTTCAATACCTAAAATTGGCCGCGTAAGATATTACGCATTTGGCAGATATAAAGGTTCAGAAATATCTGATCCTCCCACTTTCATGTTGAATGCTGGATTAATCTTCGTAAGTTGATTAGAGAGATGAGGGAAATCTTGCCGTAAAAGCGTCATGTCCACTTGGTTATCCACTGGCTCGCCGCAGCAGTACTTGGCGCATCTAAGCCAGCATAAATGCCTGGATGAGGCGAGCAATTCCCATACACTTGTCTCTCCGGTTGTAAGTGTGCCGACTGAGAGGCTTCAGTGGTTCGCCAGACAAACAGCAACTGATCCATATGGAATGCCGAGTTCTACATACTCAAATCAACTTTAGGATAGCTGATGATTCCGCCTCACTTTGCGGGGGGTTGGAGTTTGAACGTGTTATCGGCCATGAAGCTTGCCATTTCAACAGGCGCGTCTTACGCGAAGAACGCCAGTACGTGTCCCATAAAGTAGGAGCTTGTTACTATCGGTGTTTAGGGAGCTCTGTAACCTTTACCAGGTTAGAGTTTTTTTCGCAGCGGCATTTCAACCTATCAATCACCACCGTGCAATGAATATAAGTTCTATCATAGAGTTTGACTCGTCTAGAGAAATCCAATCGTTTACGTTACTTCCTTAATATGAAAACCCTGTATGCCTCGTGTGTCAGTTCGCGTGCATTGGTGAAGTTGCTACGCACTTGTGAACACGGCAGCAACACCAACGCGCATGAGTATATGATCAGTCTGATCATTATACAGAATCTTTGCATCGTGAGGTAAAAAGGAAAAAAGGAAAAGAGGGTGTATGCACTCCTATCCTCATACCAAGATAACAGGGTATCCTTTTTGCGTAGTGAGGAGTATCCCCCATGGTGCAATAAATACTTACCATCGTGTGAAGGACGAAAGAAGTAGACTTTGACCCCCGCGACCTCTAACCCTCTTATTCTCATGAGGGAGGTTAAATGACAGAGCGTCACAGGGACGTACTTGTTCATATGCATAGACGAGGAGCGACTAACTGACCTATTGTATCATTAAGAATATACGACATAAGTAATAGAGACGGAACAGTCTTGTTCTATAAGCCCCTAGCTATTAAGCGGGACTAATTCTTATAGGAATATGACCAACTTTTGACGTATTAAAACGCCTTTATATTTACATGATCTGTTAGGTTTATTTAATGGTCTCAGCGCTTTTGACCCATTCTTCGTTAAGTTAGGGGCCCTTCGTGATGCTCTGGAGCTATTTCACATCATCCACGTTTTTCTCAGCACTTGGAACGGCAAGGGCGCTGGCGGGATTCACGTCCACTTCGACTGTGGCCCCGCTGAACTAGGCGGCGGAAGCGGCCAGGTTCGCGGCGTGTTTGCTCGGAGTCATCCTCAATTCTTGACGATGGCCAACCGCGAGGTGACCACCCATGCAGCCACTAAATCCGTATTCGCAGTGGCCACTCTGGATGTAATAGGAAAGATATGCTTGGAGCGGCGTTCGACGACACCATTGCTAAGTCCGGCGAGATCACTGCGCTGTTCGGCGTCTCTGGTGGTTCGCATGAAAACGCCTTTACCTTACCGAAGTTTTGAGGAGCTTGCATTGGTTATCATTTTTGCTCTTGCCACCTTGATTTCCGTTTCCGATTCCCTTGTCCAGATCCTCGTAATAGGCGCAAATATGGTTGATGATGTATCGAAGCAACTCTGTGAGCGGCGTTTCCTGCAGAGTTGAGTGCCATCCGGTCGAGTTTCGACGAAAGCGGCCTCAATTACCATTTCCTCCAGCCTCTCCTGACCCTAGGAGCCTCGGATGAGAATCTTATCTCACTCCTTCGGCGGTGGGCATTGTGGTCCAGCTGTTGTTTGGTCAATAGCCATTCTGTTCGTGCTGCCTTTGGTATCCACCTTTGAAACGTCGATCCTGATCATGATGTCTTGAGAGATTGTACCCAATTGGCTGGTCGTTAAATGTATACGGCACCCGTTCGTCTACACTGTGTTCCGTCACATGAGGGTTCCAGTGGACTTCTGGGTTATTAGTGCCGAATGTGTCATCATAGTATCCGCGACCGCCGCCATAATTGTCTCCCTGCTGTTGCCCTCGGAAGCCTTGACTCCAATGTCTTCCACGATTATAATTATGGAAGTTTGGGCCCTTTAGCTGGACATGCCGTAAGTTTCCTTGGAAATACCGGTCATTCTGAGGATTGTATCCATGACCCTCATAGGACCAGTTATTCGGGTGATGATTGTTCCGACCGTCGAAGTGTTGCGGGCCTAGCCAGTTGCTATTTCCTGTGGCGCAGAAACCATCGTGGGTGCTATGCACAGGCTCGTAGTCGGATCCTCCTTCATGAGGATAGCCATCGTTTTCAACCAAGTGAACTCTTCCGTCGTTCCCTGCATCCTCTCTCCTGTGGTATAACTCACGGAGCGCTTTTCTCTTTTCCTCGATCATTCGAAGGTATTGAGCCCGATTTTCGGCGGGTATAGGGGCGTTTATGATGGCTTGTAGCGCCGGATCGAGAGCGTTATATAGCCTTGCTAACAGGGCCGCATCTGACGTTTCTCCGTATGTTCTCGCTGCGTGGAAAACTTTTGACGCGAACTCACGGACAGAGGTATCGCTCATAATCTCTTTACGGCCGAACCTGGCCTTGTCGAGCATCTTCGCCGCCTCACGCATCTCAAGTCCAAATTCCTTCTTAACAGCCTTGAACATTTTTTCTTTCGAGCTCAGCAATATCTCCCTCTCCGTTGAATCCAGCTGCTGATGCCACCAGATTATAGCCGGTCCTCTGAATAGGGTCCAAAGGGATCGCGTGACCGTATCCCGTTGACTGTCGCTGACATTAGGCCAATGGGTATCAACTGATTGCATCCAGAGGTCCACGTCCGAGAATACAATGTCTTTTCCTTCATAGTATATCTGCCCTTTCGGATCAACTGTCCCTCCTCCCGACGGTTTGAACATCCCGATGTTGTAGATTCTGAACTCCAGTATATCGCTTCTGGCCGTCAATGCGTTACCGTAGTGTATTTGGGGGTGATAACCTTGCTTTTGCCGCCACTCAACAGGCGTGCCGGGTTCACAATGAAGGTTCCCTGTAGAGAAGGTATGCATCGACCCCCCTGATATTCCTCCCGCAACTCGCTGCCATTCTAGGGGTGGCAACTTCCCAATATGGGGAGGCGTTTGGGGCATTGCCATCGTCGGTATTTGTTTAGGGGGTAAAGAATAACTCGTGTTCGTCGTTCCCGGGGGCGGTATCTGCGGGCTTCCACAGTCAGGTGATTGATTGAGCTGCGTGCTCATGGACAAGTGGTTGGTTGGTTGAGTCGAGGCCGGCCCTTCACTAACTGCCGGAGTAATCGACGATAGAGCAATTGGTTGCCCTGTGGCTACTCGAAGGTATCTCATCATTTCCGTTAGCGCCTCATCAGTGCGTTGACTCTGCTCTTCCAATCGCTTGTTTTGCTCTTCAATGAGCTTCTGAATGTCTTTCAATTCGTCCCTGTGTTGGTTATTGCCATGCTTTGATTGAATTTTGGGCAGGACACTCCTTCTGAGTTCTCCTGCAGCTGATAAGGTAGACGATCGTTGGTCACTTCTGCCTGAGTCTGGGCTGCATCCGGCGTCGTTAGAGTAGTTTACGCTACTTGGGAGCTGATTTCTTACTTCCGGCCTGACGGGTTCTGGGTCCGTAGAAAGGCTAGCGTCGCCGTGATCGCTGTTTTCTTCCTCGGAGGATTCTATATCAGACTTTTGAAGCTCGGATGGAAAAAGCTTATTCTTCCAGGCTGTGTTAAGCGCTCTCTGGATGACTGACCATTCCCTGAACAGAGAAATTGCGTCGAATAGGTCGCTGGACACGGCACCTTCGAATGGCTTGGATTGGCGGTAGAGCCTGCCTTCCTTCAGGTTGTAGTCGTAGGCGGCAAGGACGTTGAGCTCTTCGAGCCGGTTGTAGGGTTCGCTCTTAGAGCTCCATTTCCTTGTCTCTTCCCTGTATTGCGGGTTTTGAAGGATAAAGGTTCGGAAATTTCGTACTCTCTTGAGTAAGCGGATTGAAAGGCCTTTCCTGTCGTGTGATTGCCTATCGACAATACCTCCAGTCCTTCGCTTCTGAGTGGACATTCTTCCCTTAATTGGAGAATCGTCTTCTCCCGAGGGACTTGACATTAAGCTGTTGTTTGCATTGGCAAGCATTGTGGAAGATGGGGTTTTTGAGTATCTCCTCTGCGCCTCCTCCAAGTCTGATTCAATGGTCTCAATATCAAAGGAGGCCATACTCGACATTATAGAAAAAGCATATACTACTGCTTGATATAATAATGTATTAGATAAGGTAGCGAATTAGCAGGAGACGCTGGGTCCGGTGTATCTAGTACTTGAGTCTATAATACATACTCTGACAGTACTGTACTTCTTGCTAATTTGGTAATGTATTACGCTCCATTCGACGTCGCTCAAGGGGGGTGTCACTTAAATTACAAGGACTATCAACTCCTGTCCGAGAATCAACCGCGGCTATCTCTAGATATAGATTACTATAAGTGGGTAGAATAAATTACTAATTTTGTCATTTGACTAATCCTCCATAATATACACCTATCTCTAGTGATTTCTGTAACTACATTAAGAATGTTCATATGATGCCTGAAATAAATGGTCAGGTGCGCCGGGCCGGTGGTAGTCTATATGTCTCTGCATTCTTTCCTGGATGATGGCCATAACCCGGGTAGGGTGTATCTCATGGTTGGCTCGCAAGCTTGTTACAGCTGTACACAGGGACTGGTCGGGGGTCTTGGGGATGGCTGTTCGCTTAATTTCACCACCACTCAGAATCTTCCCTAGGTCTTACTGCATGACCCTTGTTCCCACAACAATATCGCCTAAGCGAATGTCCTTTTTGGCAGGCGCTGCACCGCCGATCCCGACCATCAACCCATGGCGGATTGATGGAAAAGTACGGGTCAAGTTGGTTACCACATTTGCGGCATTGTTATTCCCGTATTGACCTTGAGGCAAGCATGCGATAACAATGTTGTAATTCTTGATGCTTCCAAGCGTATAGGTATTGTGATCGTTAAGGCATCTCGGTAGTTCACCATGCTTCTCGTCTAGCATGGCTAGAGCGGCAGCCGTCTTGATATACAGCGCGCAAACCCAAGCTATAGTATAGGGGTCGTATGGCAGAACGTTCTCCGCGCTCGCACAAGACGTCTTCTGTCGCTTCAGGGATCGGGAATAGTCTTCGTCATCGCGGTCATACAACAACGTGAGGTTCATGTTGACGGAATTGCTCTCAGGCTGCGCGCCACGGTTAACGCAGCAGACTTGGTTTTGTGGCAAGACAAAAGGGGATGCTGCCTTGACGCTCCGTAGGATGGGTGTTCTGTCCAAAACTAGAGATGCACGAGGGAAAAATGTCGTGGGCATGAAGGCTGAGATCAGGCTGCGTTAAAGGACTTATCAATTTCACATGACTTCTACACTGCCATTGCCTCCCTACTTGTACTGAAGCTGTGTGCTGTAAAGTATGGCCTAAAATTAGTTATAGAATTATTTTAGTCATAAAAGTTAATTATGTTAGGCGATATAAATTTCAAGCTAGAGCAGAACTACCCTTACTCAGACATAAACACAAACTAAGCCTTGAATTGCTTATTGGCCTGTTCTTCCCTCGGTTGATTGTTAGCATTTCCCGCTGAGACCGGTGAATAAATCGGATATAGACATGCAGTTCAGAAGTAAGCAGGGGTACATAACAATTAGGAATAGAAGAGTAGGGCACGGGCCATCAAATCGTGTACCAGGACCTGATACATAGGGTAATTAGAGGGTGACAAGCGAGCCATACCCTATACCAAAGGATATACGATTCATCATTAGACTCCATCTGTTTCCTGCTTTCGAGCACCTTCCTTTGTCATCACACTTTCTTGGCATACAAGTGTTAAGAAAGTGGCTCTATCTACACCTAAGTTCTTAACAAGTGCACAACAACCAGTCTCTATCATCGAATCAGCCAATAATCTCGCTACCCACTGACCGTGGCCGTCTAACCCACAGACAACAACAACATAGACACCGCCAAACAGATCCACCTCATGGCCAAGGGCAACAAACGACCATCGCCCAACCCCAACAAGACCTCCGCGTCTTCATACGTCTAGAAGCTGGGGCTCCGGCCAGAGCCCATAGTAGCTATGCAATCCGAACCCTGATCCAGGAAAAGCTCGGTGCCGTCTCAAACAAGATTCGACAAATTTTCCAGGCCAGATCGGGATGGGCCGTCCTAACTGCCGACTCTGAAACACGTGACCTTCTCGTAGAAAGGCAGGCCGATTGGGCGGCTGAACTGGAAGCTACGACAGTAGAAACGAACAAGGAAATGGTTCACCAATGTGGTCTCAGACTTCCCCACAAGACTGACCGACTTTCACGGTAAAGAGGTGGATAGTGACAGCATCGTCAGCGACGAGATAGAAATCCAGACCGGGCTCAAGCCCTGTTGATATACGCCCTTCGCGACAGTTCTCGGACAACCCCTTGACCAAGACTCTACTTGTGTCCTTTCTGAGGCCCACAAAGAGATTCTGGTCGCTCTTTGGCAGTAGCGCGGCGAGACTATTTGACAAAACCGATCGACCCAGACAATGTGAGACGTGTTACGGCTACTACTTTGCCCGCAACTGTCATAGACAGCCAGTCTGCCAACGTTGTGGTAAGACTAGCCACATCATAGACAATTGCACTGCACTAGAATAGTGTACCAACTGCTTAGGCTCTTACTAGGCTAACTTTTACAAGTGCCCAGCTCGGCCGAAGAAAGTGCGCGGCGTGCTCCGCCGACTCACTAAAGAGCAGCGAGGACAGTAGTGCTTACTGGTAGGGTCACTAATGGATTCCCTATTTATCAGCATGGGCTGACTTTACCGAGTGGGAACTAATGAGGTTCTCCAACGTTGGACAAGCGAGGCGAAACACTCCTGTTGGCTAAGTCGCCAAAGGCGTAGGCGTACCTAATACACCTCCAAGGTCTATTCTCAACAATACGCACGAATAAATTTTGTAAGGCTGGAGCAGCAATACGGGCCGAATCGAAAGATGACTGCGAATCGCAAATAGTGAATGTCCATATACTCTCCAAGGAGGAAACTGGTCCCATTGCTCGCAAGGCGCGACACGCAACCATCTACGTACCAGACAAAGCTGTTCAAAATCTTGCCGGGGTTCACTTCCGCGCGACGTCGCATGCCTCCAGTCCCCGCCATTCCCCACCCCGAGTTCACTGACCTAGTTTAGGTCCCGAACTGTTGGCAACGACGCCGATTGGGTCTTGAAGGGCTGACCGCTCATCCCACCGTCGCCCATTTTGTATTACTCGTATGAATTGAGCAGAATTGTCATGTCGATATTTAAGCAGGTAATTTTGAATGTGCTTCACGTACTGACGCATTTGATTCTAAGAAACTCAATGACCCTCCGAGACTGACACGAGGTGCTATGATATCGTTCATCGGTAGGCTCTCTTGGCTGTGAAAGGTGGGGAGATGGCTCAGGGCCTGGGATCGGTCCCCGTACACGGGTGGGTCGGCAATTTGGCATTGGATAGTCATTACTTAGATGGATATCATGGACCATGATGGCTCGCTCAGTCCACGCGAGCCTTCTGGCTGTGGTATAGTTGAGAACATGCGGGGATGTGACGCGAAAATATTCTCAAGCGCGCCGTCGTCTTCGACGGGATATTCAGATGGCGATGGGTGACGTAGGTCAGAGTTAGCGCGCCGCTTTCGCTTCTGCTGCTAAGGCTGTTGAAATGTGTCTGGGTTTTCTGGTTGATCCATATTAGTTGATTGACTTCGCGGGTTAGCGGGTATTGAAGGTGGATAGCACCATCTGAATGAGGCAGGATTCAAAGGAGGTTAAAGGTACTGGTTGCTTATAAATATTTTAAGCCAATAAGAGTATAGAAGAGTAATGCGTCCGAAAGGCTCATGCGTCCCTAGTCATTGCCTAACATAATGTTGCTAGGTTAGTGGGGTTCCTGTCATCTCTGTCCCAAGAGACCTGTAGAGAGCGCGAACCTGAACGTGGCCCGCACCGCGCCCATGTCTGGTGTCAATTTCTGTCCATCTGACAGAGCCTTGTCTCTTAATTTACAGTAATTTAACGAACTACAAAGACATACAGTGCCGGCCAAAATTAGAGGCCGCCCTGGCTTTCTTCAAAAAGTTTCTGAGCACGAACCATGTCAGGGACGTGGGCTTAGCATAGTACAGAGGACCCCTTCGCACACCGTTATGAACTATGGCTGCTTATTTCTGCTAGAAGGTCACCATATATGTATTATTTTCGACCCTACTATATAAAT
>WETZ01000080.1:0-49983 GCA_011034095.1 Fusarium cf. aywerte
CCCCTTCCTGTCCGCCCAACGTGGCTTGCATGCGCTCTTCCCACGGGGCAAGGGCGAACGGTTGGATGGTCTCCATGGCATCTCTTGGTAGTTCTTTGCATGCGTCCGCAATGCGTCTAAGCGGAGATATGAGTCGCCGGAAAGCTTTGATCCCTCGTAAGAGATTTCGGACCGGATTTGTGCGTGGAAGCGTGTGTATGTCTACCCATAGCTTGCTTGCTCTCCTCCATAACCGTTCATAAATGGTCGCTATGTGAGCTTCCGCCTCGGCTACTCCTGTCGCCACGCTTGTAAAGGACCCTATGATCGCCTGCGCTCCTATTCTCTGTACTCGCTGGATGGCATACGCCGGTACTGTTTTGCACGCATGCATCCAGACATTGGAGGCGTAGTCTACTACAGGGGCTACCATGGCTGTAAAAAGCTGCCTCGTTGCCGGGGGAGCCATTCCCTTCAGTCGTTTCAGTTCCATCGCAGCTCCTAAACCCTTCGTTGCTGCCCTTGCGATATGTTGCTTGTAGTGAAGTCGCGAGTCCATGACGACCCCGAGAATCTTGACTTGATCCTTCGGGAAGACTCTCTCACCCTTGATAGTGAAAGGTTCTGAGTCTACCCTTCCTGTGTACCTGGTGAAATGTAAAGCTTGAACTTGATATTATGTCCGATTATAAATGACTTCCCGTCAGGGTCCCAGTAGAGGTTTCCGGGGATGCCTTCTCTCTTAACAATTGACCTGGCAAAGGCTTTCAGCTCAATGATTTCTCCGAGTGGGGTATAGCAGCCTCGAATCAAGTACTTCTTGCGAATCGCATCCAAGCGGTCAGACTGCGATGGATAATGATCTCGACGAGGCCATTCGTAAACCAGATTAGAATAACTATAGACCGGCAGGGCATATTCGAGGAATAATAATCGCCCAACCCAAATCATACTAGACATAGAGGCCATTCAAGTAATCGTAAGATACGCCATAGCTACAGGCCATCAGCACTACCACTGGCGTCAGAGCTATCCCCAGAAGCAAACTCGACTTGAAACCCATAAGTGTTGCGTACGACACCAAGCACCAATTCGCCTGCCCCACCTTCAATCATGCCATTGAGCACCTTGGCAGCAGCCTGCATCAGAAACTTCCCCTTTCCTTGTTGATCATCACTTGCAGCCATGAATATATACCCCACAACAAACTGTAGTTCGCTCTCTTTCTCGATGTAAGTGGCAGTGTACAGCTGCTTCAAGGTGAAGTCACAAGCATCTTTGACAAGACGCAAGAACTTCCAACACTGCCGATGCATGAGCAGATATGGGAACGAGAACTCTAAGGTTTCCGCTCCCAAGGCTAAAACCAGAGACCTGAGAAGCTCGCCTGGAGGCAACTGGGCCTCTCCAGACATCTTACCCTGTCTTGGCTGGCGCTTCTTCCTCAGCTCCTCTCGATCATCGACTGGAGTAAGCATGAGAGTGTTGTTTGTCTCTGATCCTTCTTCCTGGAACCTGCTACGCCAGATGATCTGGTCGACATGCTCGGGCGACAGGTCATCCTTACCTGAACCTTTTACATATCTTTCAACAAACATGCATGATACTGGAGCGCCATCCTTAATGTAGCGTGGACCAGCACGAGAGGCCAGGTCGTGGTGTCTCCCAGGCCGCTGTAGTAGACGGTTTCCAGCAACAGCGAAAGTTGAAGCAGAGTAACCCATCTGCAGAAGAAAGCGTTTTAGGTAGCCTTGCCTGTTTCCCGACTGTTCACCAACGAATAAGTTGGAGCTTCCCAGCAAGGTTTGGACAACGTCCATATCTGTCCAACGTCCTTCGAGAAGGCCTTCATTTTGAAGGGCATTATATAGATGTGCAGGGTACGTGATCGAGCCCCAGGCGTTCATGATGGCAATACCGAGATTATACATCTTAGCTCGGAAGTGATATAGCATAAGCCCGCAGAGTATTGGGGAGTGAATGAGTATACGGTGTCTTCCAGATTCCGTAGCTAGACCTGCAGCTCCTTGCGAGACTCTTTGTTTGGCTAGGAAGACTGGATCTTGGGCGAACCATTGTAAGGACTTTTTCAATTCGCGGAGAGCGCGCTCATTTGAAGCAGACCAGTTTTTAATTTTCAAGTTCTCGTGGAATTCGATATGGTTACTCAGCTCGCTGTCCATCGCAGTCGTGTGCTTGAGCAGACTGTCTAATGCACTGGATGCGCGGTCTCTAATGACGTGATGAACGTCCAAGAGGATTTGGGTGGCGTAGACAAGGTAAAAAGGTATGTTTCCAGTAGTATCCAGGTCTCGGATTCCTCGAATGAAGTTGTCTTCAACTGGATAGTTAGGAACGAGACGAGCGAGCGTGACGGCCTCGGTGAAGAACTCGGATAGGATGATCTGATCCTCTTTGAACTTGGCTTGACCTTTCTTGGATATTCGATCACTCTGGGGATCGTACGTTCCAAACATGCCTTCCTTGTACATTGGTAAATAGTCCGGAGATGACACCCTAGCCAGGCCATCAAGCAACAGACTGGCATTCAGGTAGGTTTTATCCGCGACCTCATAAACATCTTCATTTTTGCCAGCTGGGCCCCATGAAAGAATGTCATCCTCTGAAAATCCATCTCGTATACCACAGATAAAAGAGAATTTCTCCAAAATAGTGCTGGCACCGCCATGCTCTTCAAAGATTGGGAGGACTTGGTCAATAAGATTGCGAGCCAGATCGATCCCAGTATTCGTGGCAACGGCAGCGTTGGCGAGATCGAAATGTCCATCTCGGTAATTGGACCAAATCCATCCGATATAGGACCTAATCTGGTTGAGGTCGCTCACCATGATCGTGTACGTTACCAAAGCATCTTCAAGCGATGTCTGAGGTTCGGCCTCGTAAATGGTGTCATCTCCTTGTGCGTTCTTTGGACGATCGATATCAGGGATCTCTGGCAACTCCGGGGACGATTCGTAAATTTTGAGACCGCTGAAGCGATTACTCAAGTCCTCCGATGAATGAGAAGATTTAGTTCCAGCGGGCATACGAGGCCTGAGGACATCTCTAACCTTTTCCAGAATCCCTACGAAGAAGGAATGAGTAGTATCCGATTTGGTGCTTGGATTCATTCCATGGTCCATTAGTTGGGCGCCAAACTTGGCCCGCACATGTATGGCTCTGTCGAGAGTTTCGGCGAAGGAAAGGGGAACTGAGATGAGTGGTTTCGAAGCGAAAATGAATTCAGCCAGAGGGATAAAGTCCTTGACAGCAATGACGTACTTCGGAATAGTATGTAGAGGAGTTGGAACGGAGGCTTTCTGCTTCTTGGCATCTCTTCTGGCCTTTCCTTTCAAGCGGCCCGCTCCCTTTGTCTGGATGCCAGTAGGTGTGAGTAAGTTTGAAGGGTATCCGCGGGCCTTTGCTGTCGAAGCAAGCCAGGAAGCCACCGAGTCGGTGTCTTCCTTGTATTGCTGATAGATGCTAAACAGAGAACTGGGCAGCATCTTGACTTGGTACCATGTCCCTAAGTTTATTTGTTGTTGGGGTCCCCCTTGCCCTGTTTAGAGCTTATGGGATGAAGCTAGCTTGGGTAGGCGATTATCAATTTAATACTGTGAGAGAAAGCAAATGACAATAGATTTGAAAGAAGTTAATAAATCACTGTCCAACAAGATTTCGCCGTACAGTCAGGTTTGGGAAATACTGAGAGGGCTAGAATGGACAGGGAGATGCAATGAACCTTAGACAGCATAGGTCAGGTGCTCTCGGATGTGCTGTGTCTTATCACGAGTATTGGTTTCTGGTTGTCGTACACCCGTCGTCCGATTGGTTAATGTTCTCGAGGTGGCATGACGTGGTCAGATATGCTTGGCTGCCCATACTCTGTGCGCGGACCAGCTATTTTACTGCAGCTCACTTAGGCGCCTGTACCCCGATTTGGATTGGAGCCCTCAACTTACCCTGCTTGAATTTTCATAATCTGTAACTATGTAAAGCTGAAAACTTTTACCCAGGACTAGGAGATCCAAGCCACGAGACCTGCTGCATGGATGCCTGGGCGCCAAGATCTTGAATCGGGCTCTTCAGGCCAACACAATTTGGACAACAATGAATTCGTTTGGTTGGTTAGTGTATGGCTTAAGTGACGATTTATCTGATAGGTGAACTTTATTCGCTCGGTGATCTGCGCGTGACAATTCGATGGCAATCTGGAAAACTCAGTAACGGCCGTTTTCTCAACATCACCTTTGTAACAATTATCTCAAACCATCACGTCAAAAGCGACTTCAAAATGCTGTGCCTTGACATACCGGTTCCCCGCTGCGTCCAGCAACTCATCTCCGAGCCACCGGTTTGCTTGTCAAATGAGCAGGACATCAAAGCCGTGAATCTCATCAGGAATTTCGGCAATGAATTCGGACGACGGAGAGACGAAATCGACCAGGCATGCAGTCTCGCATCGGGCTCATCCGACATGGTCATACTTCTGGAGCGTCCGCATAAATCACAAACCTACCAAGGGACCTTTGGCGACTTTGTGAAGCGATGCGAGACGCTTAAGAGGGTTGATGAGCTTATCAGATTCAGTTCCAAGGGAGCTCGGAGTATTCATACTGTCACTGTTCTCGACACATTCTCTTTTAAACCCGAAGATTCAACTCCTATTCCCCCGGAGCGATGCCATCAGCTGATCGAGGAAATTCTGAAGGTTAAAAAGCCCAAAGTTGTTCTATGTTGTTGGAATCAACGTTGCGAGTATCCATTTGTCGCTCAATTCAAGTCGCACGGAGTTGGCACATGGCCATTTCGCCATGAAGTGGACATAGAGGGGTTTTCTACAATCGTAATGCGGTCATTCCACCCAGCTGCGGCCGTCTGCTACGATGAGTCGCGAAAAGCCTGCTGCCGAACGCTGCTCATCTGTCATTTTGTTCTAGCATTTGCTCAATTGGCAGGTTCAACCGCAGTCCCTGAGTGGATGGAGACGGTCTGTGAAAACAGTTTCACGGAATATTAGTAAGTCTCAAGCTTTCTTACTGCAAAGATACAGCCTGACCTTTTAGTGGACCCCAACGTAATGATTTGAGAAATCTCGATAGTTTGACGAAGACGCCTCTTATCTTAAGCATTCTAAGGAAGATGATAGGACTCAAGAGACAGCCAATGGTCTATCCACTCTCCGAAAACATAGATGCTGAACATCAATGCCAGCAGGTAAACGCACTGTTGAGACAGTTGTTTACCTCAGGCTACAACAAAGGGGCCCAAGATATCACACAGCTCTGTCTTCTATGGAGGAATTACAAGTATTACCAGCACTCCACGCGGCAAGACATACTCAGCCGATTTATAGAGCTTGGAAGCCAGCAAGGGTCGTACCAGGGCCAGGAGGCCGTCTTAACGTTTTCGCCCGCTCGCAAAAGCTACTACGTTGGGTTTCCAGACGATCAAGATGATGACGACCTTGAGGAAAATTTGGCTTCTTTGAACATTCATGAAAATGCATCATCAGTCGAGGATGAGTTAGTGACTCTTGCACGGCTGAAAACGCGACTTTCTCATCAGAAAAACCTACTTCAGAGAATTGAAAACGCTGCAACTGAAGTCTCATCTCACATTCAGTTGAGCATCGAACTTCTAATTACTATTCTTAGCCAGGATAGAGTCGATCTCTCAAAGACCATCGCAGAACTAGCTAAAGATATGTATCGCTGTCTGGAAGAGGTAACTGGACAAATCATGGCAACACCGTTGGTTCTAGCTGGAGAAGAAGGGTTAGTCCATCACGAGGAACAGCCGATAAGATCCTTGTGTCAACGCCCCGATGCTCGCAGTATCATGGACTCTGTTTTCCTAGATGTTGAAATATTATCAAACCGAGCATTCCGCTGCATATTGCTTTATTCAGCATTAATCGCTCAGGGGAGAATCCTTTTTAACCCCACCTCCGGCCATTTACATATTCCGATTTCAAGGCGCTAACTTCGACGTGATATAGGTGAAGCTCCGCCAGCCTATTGGCAGGTAAGCGACAATGGAATACAAGTCGATACTGCCTTATACTGATTTATAGGGGTCCAAACGTAAGCAAAGGATCTACTTTGGAAATGGGTACAATTGTCGGGTCAATAGTCCCCGCAGACAATTCATAACCGGCTAGGAGTTTATTGTATCGCGTCTGCCCAGCCTCCTACTGCCGTGTTAGTCAGGGTGCATCATCAACACTCGTCTCTTCACTACTTACAGTAGGGTCCTTGGATTGACCCAAAAGGCCTAAGTTCTTCAAGTCCTTAATCAATGTCTCGGAGGCAATATCATCCGTTGTCGCACATTTGTAAGATAGCGTTGGACCACCTCTACCAGGAACTATTATGGGACCCCAGATTGCGGCGTGCCTGATGTTAAATATACCGAAGCCAAGAATCGTGCGACCAACTAGAAGCTGAGCTGCTACGACCAGGCAAGTGTCGAAAAGGTATTCTCGCATGATACGTTGCGGACGCTGGTCAGGATTCGTCCTTTCGACGTACATGGGATGAAAGCTGGATACTTTGATGCATTGATGTTTATTTGGTAGTTGCACAAGCTCGGTCTCGCCGGCTTTCTCAACCGATGTGCATAGATATGGTGGTAACCCACCTTCCACAGCGCCTTGATCACAATTACAGACGACAATGATTTTGGGGCGTAGGATATCGAGCGAATGTTCAAGCGCGGCATATGCAGCGGCGTTGTTTTCTTTTCTTTTATATTTGTCTTCGCCTTCTTTGATTTTGCGGCTTCGGAAAGGCCATGTATCAAGGACGATAGTGTTACGGAAATCTCTTTTCCCGCGGAACGCCAACTGGAGAGAATTGTCGAGGTAGCGCATAGTCGAGGGGTGATCTTTATCAGCCATGATCTCGTCGTGGGATAGCCAGTCTTCCCGATCGCTAGGCTCGAAGAGGACGATAGCAAGATCATCATATCCTCGGCCTGCGAACTCTGTGTTCTGGAGAGCCATGTTTGAAACAGCTAGACGTTCGGCCAATTGTTGTAGAGGAGCTAGATGGAGAGTCGTGCTTGTTCCGACGCTTGCGACGCTGCATCTTTGTAAGGTTGGGTATATATCCTTTGGGTGGTCAAAATTAAAGATAACTGAATCCATTTGGCTTTGAGTAAAGTGCTTGCGTGTGATGCTCATTTGGCTGCGTCAATAAGTTGTTCGTGTTTTAGGCGGAAGAACAGCTATTCAGCCTGACCACAAGACATTCAATGAACAACCATGGTGCCCCGCGGTGGATACCCTAGTTAGAGGTGCTATTCTTCTAACCAATCGGGGTTCTCCGTTCGAGGCGTTCTCCAGGCAGCGGTATATTGTACACAGAATCCGATACTCTTGGACATAGGGTACACGATTGGAGAACTACGTAGGTGCTACCATGAAGGCGGCGTTAGGTGGACTTCGCTCCCTGGCCCTCCGGAAAATCGCCATGTTGCTTCATCAGAGCCATTTATTTTGGCGCCAGACAACGAAGCCAAAGCCGCTCGGAAGCTATTCGCTATCCCGTCGGCAAAGACGATCCAAGGCGCCAGCGATCCCAATGCTGAGCCCTGTTGCCTGAAGATGGCCACTTGCAAGAAAGTGTACTAGCATTAAATTAAAATGAAACGTCAGCCTCACGGGGCTGCCGGAAGTGGGGGCTCAAATGTATGAGGGGTTTTGTCATTCGAAGGTGGGGTAGATTGTCCTGCCACAAAAATCAGGCCATTGTTATCCACTCTGCAACCTCTCTATCAACCTCAGTTCGTATCAGATTGTGATTACTTTACCCATTTCCCGAGATTCAAAGTCGTAGATATTATTTCCGAAGTACTTCGACCCAGATATCGGCATTCACTCCGTCAAATGAGTGAGGTTTTCATGAGCCGGTGATTGCTCCATTCTCAACTTATATCAAACCTTTGGCCATGACCCCTCTCTTACATGAAGCCTTCGCTTATTCGACACAAAACTATCCAATTGTTGATTGCCAACACGGACAAGATGACGACAGAAAAACCTCAAGGCACGGTAGCGGTCACGACTGTCTTGCACCACGAGTCCAAATCCAACCGCCCTAGACGTCGCTCCGCCAATCCCAATGTTCCAAAAGTTCGGCTGAGGGGCGAGATATTCCATGTCGGTTACACGGGGCTTTCAGATCGGGTCTACATCTATTTCGACAAACGCGGCAGAGCCAACTTGATGAATCCCCAATGGAAACAAGTTCCGTTTGATGCGGTAAGACTGTCGAAACGATACCATGGCGCTAAGAACCAGCAAGCGCTTGTGGCTGGAGTAAAGGCTCATGAGACGGTCAAAGCAGCCCTTTCAGGCGAGATTTAGACGAGTTGGCTTACCCTTACTCAGCTTTCGGACCTCGAATTGTTTCGTGCGCGTTGTTACGAGCCAGAGAAAACCGGTTTACTGTCCTATCGCGGATAAATCCCCTAGAGAAAGCACTTAGGAACTTTGGTATAACGTATTTGATAAGCGAGCGTCACACTTTTCCCTCCTACATTATCACTTTTATCTGATCAATTAGTTTTCAACCATAAACAATGTCACAACCTTCAATTGAGGCTATAACCCTTCTTGCACTTCGGGCCCTTCAAAATAAGCCAGAGCTAAGCATCCGACGCGTTGCAAAGATATATGAGATCTCTGAGCATAGACTGCGTCGCCGCCACCATGGGATTCAATCGCGAAGCGATTCTATGCCAAATTCACGGAAACTATCTGATCTGGAAGAGTAGACAATAGCCCAATTTCTCCTTGACCTAGATTCTTGAGGATTTCCCTCGCGACTGCATTTTGTGGAAGCAATAGCCAATTCTCTACTTACTGACCGCGACGCGTCACCCGTTGGCACGCGTTGGGCTCATAACTTCGCCAAGCGACGACCAGAGCTAAAGACGCGTTTATTTCGGAGATAGGACTATCGGAGAGCTAGATGCAAAGATCCAACTATTATTCGGGGCTGGTTTCGGCTTATAGAGAATACAATCGCAAAGTACGGTATCCGATCAGATGATATTTGGAACTTTGATGAGACCAGCTTTATGATGGGCCTCATACAGTCCGGAATGGTCATCACAGGCGCAGAAAGGCAAGGAAGACCAAAGTCAGTGCGGCTAGGAAACCGTAAATGGATTACTGTAATCTATGCGATTAATGCCGAAGATCAATCGATCCCGCCGTTCATTATTGGTGCAGGCCAATATCATCTTGCGAATTGGTACCGAGAATGCGACCTCCCAGGCGATTGGGTTATTGCATTGGGCGAAAATGGATGGACTAATAACGAGCTCGGTCTTGAATGGCTAAAACACTTTGATAAGTCTACAGCTAAGCGATCAGTTGGTTCCTATCGCCTCTTGATCCTCGATGGTCACGAAAGTCACCACTCCGTCGAATTCGAGGGATATTGCAAGGAGAGCAAGATTATCACGCTCTGTATGCCTGCTCATGCCTCTCATCTACTTCAGCCTCTTGATGTCGGGTGCTTTGGGCCGCTGAAAAAAGCCTATGGTCGAGAAATAGAGCATCTGATCAGATGCTTTATAACCCATATTACTAAGACCGAGTTCTTTCCTGCCTTTTATACCGCCCACCAAGCTGCTATTACAGAAAGAAATATCAAGGGAGGCTTTAGAGGAGCTGGGCTTGCTCCCTTTGACCCAGAAATCAACAACAGTCTACACTGATCCGGCGAGATCAGTACTGTTGAACCGACCCTAGCAGGGCGTTTGGTTGGTTGGTTGGTTGTATTCCTACTCGGTTTTAGCCGCTTTTTAACAGCAGCCATGCCCGGCTAGTGGGATTTGGCCGACAGCCGAGACGCACCGAGTATTCATCCGTGCCGCCCCACTTCGCCAGACATCAAACGATATTTGGCCAGCTGTCTCCAAACTTCCCACTTTCTCCTCCTCCCTAACTTCTATCTACGTCGGCTGGCCAGCTTCCATAGATCGTGGTTTGAGATACTAATGTACATGTGTGTTTTGCCTCCAGCGAGGCGGACTGCCCGCCTCGTGTGCGGGTCCTTTCTACCTACAGTCTCCCCCCAGTGCTCAGCTTTGTCTGGTCAGGAACTGATCCTGAATTGCCCAAGGATCTGGGTTTGCTCCATAAATTTGACGACTTTTGCTGCCACTTTGCGCTCGCTCAGCAGTGTTCGAAGATTTTGACGTCCTGGACATTGTCCTAGTTCCAGGTTTCGGAGTGCAGAGTGCTTCCTGCACTGGAGCAGAATGTGAGCCACTGTTTGTCGCCCTTCTCTGCAGTCGCATCCCGGGTCCGTGAACCCTGGTACTCTTTGTCTGAAGAGGAAGTCATTCATCCCGATCTTCTCGGTGCGAAGTTGAGTGTATATGGCGCTCTGCCTCTTGGCGAAGTGCTTGTGTGGCTGTAGTACTCTCGGTGTTGGTTCCGGTGTGTGCCGGAAGGTTGCCCTACCCCTAGTTTCCTGATGCCATTGGGCTTGCCATCTCCTGTTGACAACTCTGCGCGACCACATCTTCAGTGTTGCTCTCAATGAGCGTAATATTGGAGGCTGCTGTGCCCTTGGACCTGGTGGTCCTCTCTGTCTCCATCCCGTGGCTTCCTTGGCTGCTCGATCGGCAGCTTCATTACCGTATATCCCCTTGTGAGCTGGAATCCATCGAACCTCGACTGTTAAGCCTTGCGCCCGCAGTGTCTGTATCCTCTGTGTGATGTCTTGGAGAAGGTAAGATCCTGATTTACCCCTTGGCCTCGCCACCGACCTAATGGCTGCTTGGTTGTCTGTGTAGATCATGACTTTCGTTCTGACGTTGCCTTGGTCTCGATCTTGTTGAGCGATCTGGAGAGCTAAGGAGACCCCCTGAAGCTCACCGGCGTATACTGTCGATACAGTGTCTTCACCCATATAGGCGCTCTTGGCTTGATTGGCGGTGGTACATACTGCTGCTGAACCCACGTGACCGTTGATACGACTTCCATCCGTGTATATGTGTATGGCGTCAGGCTCCTTTTCGATACTGTGCTGGTGCCTTGACCGTGCTTTCTCGGCATTTTCCTCGATGAACGTCTTCGGGCCTATCCACCATGGGGCGACGACGTACGGGGTAATTACCTCTAGTCCCTTGAGACTGAATCCTTGTTCTTCTTGTATGGCCTTCTGTATCGCTCTGCGTGGGCTCATTCTGATGTTCCGCTCTCGTATGCGGTTTGCGCGGCTTTGTTGTTCCTGTTCCCCAAGGGTTTCTGTCCCGAGGGCGATTCTTCCTAGACACTCGACGTTATGTTTCCAGATCTGGTGCTCGACGGGAAGGAGATAGGTCTCGACATCCAGGGCTGGAATTGATGTGGCTTTGAAGGCACCAGAAATTGCTCTGGCCGCTCGCGCCTGTAGACGTTGTAATTGCTCCAATGTCTTGTAGGTGTACGGCCTGTTCCGTGTCTTCCAGTTGGCGTTCGACCACGCGGAGCACGCGTACATGATCTGTGGCAGCACAGCACCCCGATAGATGTTTCTCATGTCTTGGAACGTAAGGCCCCAGGTCGAGCTTCCCAGGCTATGGAGAGCTGAGATCGTCCTTGTCGCCTTCCGCTGTACCTCACCTAAATGGGGTTTCCATTGTAGTGCCGAGTCCAGGATGAGCCCCAGATACTTGCACGTCTGCTTTGCGGGGATCTCACCCCATGTTGTGTGTAGCGGATGCTGTGTGTCTATTCTCGTCCGTGCTCTAGTGAAGTGTATCAGCTGGAATTTACTAGGCGAAAAGACGGACGCGTGGGTTTTCGTCCATTGCTCTGCTCTTTGGAGTGCCCGTTGGAGCTTAGTGCAGGTTTCTATCGTTGAGCCTCCCCATGTTAAGATAGCTACGTCGTCGATGAATCCAGTCGCAGTGGTTTCCTCTTCCAAGTCACATTTCTCGACAAGGTCTGCGTTGTAGAAGATGTAGAGAATCGGTGAGAGGGGCGAGCCTTGTACTGTGCCTGTTGAGACTTTGTGTCGTTCTGTTTTGAGTCCATCGATCGAGATTCTAGTGTATCGGTCTTGAAGAAGGCTGGCGATCCACCTGACCGTCTTCTCATCAATCCTTCTCTTCCGTAGGTTGTGTAGGAGCCGCTTGTGTGATACGTTATCAAAAGCGCCAGAGACATCAAGCAGGAGAAGGCTCGCCACTTGCCCTCGCCCCCTGTTCCAAGCTTCGTAGATCTTGTCGATGATGTGGTGTATTGCATGCTCGGTAGATCTCAGCTTTCGACCTCCCATGTGTGTTGAAGGGAGCAGGTTGTGTATCTCTGCCACGTAACTTAACCGATCTGCTATAATGGCATCCATAATCTTGCCTATAGTGTTTAACAATCCTATCGGCCGGTATGACGCAGGGATGGTGTAGTTATCTTTTCCTTGCTTCTTTAGCACCACCGTCGTTGACTCCCTAAAGTGTTGGGGACAGTATCCCAGATTGAGGCATTGGTTGTATATCACCGTTAAGTGAGGCTTAATCCATGTCGCCGCCAGCTGAAGTGCCTTGTTCAGGATACCATCAGGGCCAGGAGCTTTGAATGGAGAGGCTTCTTGTATCGCTCGCTCTACTTCTTGTTCTGTGATGGGTGGCATCGCTATTCGATCCGGATATGTTGAGCCTTCGATATCGCCAAGTTCAGCTTCCCGTGGGGCGGGAAAGAAGGCCTCTCTGAAGATTTCCGCCTTCTCTGCTGGGTCTGAGACCATCTGAAGAGTGTCTGGGTTCTGTATCGTGGGTGTCACTTCTGGTGCCTGCGTGTTTTTGTTCCTGGCCCACTTGGCTAACTTCCAGAGGGCTTCTGGTGACTTTGACGCCTTCTCCACGTTCTCTCGATGCGCTCTCCTAAGCGCTTTCTTGATCACCCTGCCTTTGTTATTCCTGGCCGCTCGGTATGCTTCCCATGTTTCGTCCGTGTGGTAGAGGCTGTATATTCGTCTGAGACGCTTGGTCTCCGTCAACGCCCTCGTGCATTCTTCGTCCCACCCCCGTTTAGACTTGGGCGACCATATCCGTTGTGGTACGGCTTCATCTATCGCATTCTGCAAAGCTGTAACTAACTCTCCCACGTATCGGTCGAGCGCACCTCGAGTTCTGGGTCTTCGTCGTGGCGGCAAGTGATTTACTATCGCAGACTTGAGTCTCTTCTCGTCTACCGTTTTCCAGTTTCTGCTGGGCTCTCGGCTGAGCTCTTTGACTGAGATGTCAAGAGAAGTAACAATCGGCAGGTGGTCCGAATCGTGGTCGAGGCTGCGAACAACCTCGCTCCTGATGATCCGGTCCGCCAAGCCAAGGGTCACCAAGCAGAGGTCGATAGTTGCCTGTCTACTGCCTTCTTCGTACGTGATGGTGCCTGGCGCTAGAGTGCTTGTGAGGTCAAAATCTTCTATGAGCTCTACAAGGTCCTCCGCTTCAGCCTCCGTTCTGGGACCATCCGGGCCTCCCCACATCTCATGATGTAGATTGAAATCCCCTACAACTATCTGTTCTCTTTGCTGAGCTGAAAGGAGGATTCTCCGTAGATGAGGTAGTACGCTCTGCCTGTTTTCTGCTTTCTGGTCGGGATTGTAAATGTTATGCAGTTTGATTTCCCCGGTATCGTTCCCTTGTCCTAGGGCGAGGGTTACCGTGCAAATACACTGGTTGTATGATTCAAATTTCCATTTGGAGTGATCGAGTCGCTTGTTGATGAACATGCAGACCTTCGCTGGGCCCTCGTCCTTGCTCTGTGGATAACATAGGTGAAAATGATCTTTCGCCGGATGGTGTGTGGTGTCTGCAAAGGTATTCACCCATGGTTCTTGAATGGCGAGGATATCGAAGTCCATGATCTTCGGGTCCCGCAGTAGGGTGGCCATTACGATATCCCTTGACTTCCTTACGTTGTACTGTAGTATTGAAAGTGATCTCGTACAGCTCATTGGCGGTTATCGACGTCCATGCTGTCCGCTTGATATGTGCCGTGTGGTCGCATTAGGTTTGCGTCAAGGGCTTCCAGGGCTCTTCTAGTTGGCGTTATGATCCTATGGGGTCGTTGACTTCCTACGTTGACCGTGATCTCGTCTCCCACACCGTTGGTTGGGACTGTATTGCTTTCAGGGTTGACTCTCTTTTGTCCCCTCTTTGTCGGCGACCTGCTTCTTCCTTGTCGATCCTGCTGGGTGCGGCCGGGTAGGAGAGATGGTGCTCTCTCCCGCACGACTCGTCCGGTCGGTTCCTTCTGGACTCCCACCATTGTGTTTGCCTGGTTGACTGCCGCGCTACTTTGTGGAACCAGATGGTATCTAGGGCGGGCAGCATACGCCGCTTTGACTTTGGCCATCTCCTGCTTCCTGTCTACGCATTGATGGCTCCATGCTTCATGTTGACCTTTGCAATTGGCGCACTTTCGAGGTACGCTCTTGTCGGACTTGATGCAGCATTCTCGGGACGCATGTTCTTGAGCACAGTAGCCGCATCTTGTTGTTGCCTTACACTGGGTTCCTATGTGGCCATATCTTTGACAGCTGAAGCATTGCCTCAATCGGCACGACCTATCATACAGTTCGCACTGAAAGACCTCCCCTTGCCATATCAAGCCTTCATCAATGATCTTGTTAGCATCTTGTGGCTTTGTGAACTCAATGATGACCGAGGATGCGCTCTTCGTCGCAAATGTCCTCGTGAGCCATCCGATATACTTTATCCCGGCATTTGGGATGAACGGCCTGTTTTCCTGTAGTATGTTATCTCTCATGTCTTCAAATCGTTCTACATCCATTGAGCTAGTGCGGATGCCGTGCACGAGTACACCATATGTTGGGATACGAACGGAGGCTCCAATGCCGAGTCGGTGCTCCCAGTCCTCGGCGAACTGTCGGAGTATCTCCATGTCAGAAGTCGTAGCCGTTTTGATGCTGAGGTCACCGCTTTTCAGTTGGTTAGTTGATGCTGTCTTGATCTTCTCGATGTGCTCATTGCCGCTTTGTTCTATAGCACGGTCTACGTGTGCCTTCAGGCTCCGGGGGTTCATCGCCCGTAGGCTGGCTACGGTAAGTGGGTTCCGAACGTTTACTATGATCTCACGAAGTACTTGCGATGGAGGTGCCTTGAGTTGGTTCAGTGGATTGTGCATGCTTGTAGCTAGCCCATTTCCAGCTGCTACAGATGCGTAAGTTCGCAGTGTGCCCGATCGATTGTGCTGTTCTGTGTCTTTGGCCTCCCTCACCAGTCTCATGACTGTTCTGCCGATGTCGGTCGATTCTTTGGCCGCCGCCTTCGTTTCGTCTTGTTTTTCATGACTCTCACGTATTTTTTCCAGCGTCCGCTGGCTTGTGTTTGCCGCTTGTTTAAGTTCCATCTTGATTTCGTCTAGAGCCTGCATCGTGCTTTCCGCTGCGATCTTTGCTTCCGTTCTCGCCATCCGGAGCGCGTCATGTACGGTGCTGACATCTGGGATGTTGTTGATCTTGTTAACAAGGGACAGTGCGCCCATAGCCATAGTCCTAGCCAGATCATAGGGAACGGGTTGGTCTTTCGCGCGTTCGATATACAGGAGGGTGTCCTTGAGGTATTTGCCGAGTTGCGTGGCATGCTCGCGGAATTCGGCGCGCCATGCCCCTTCTTGGGGCAACGAGGTCGCCATGACAGTCTAAGAACGCACTGAGCGATGCGCTAGACTCCAGGCTATCCAATCAACCCGTCGAAGAAGCGTTTGAGCACGGTTTGTGGCTGTTGTTTCAAAAATTCGTTCTCGCTGTTGTGAAAAGTTTTTTCGAAGTTTTGATCCGATGGACAGACGTCGTATAAGTGGGCCTGCAGCGGCAGAGTTGCTCACGTGATATCTTTCGGAAGTGTGTCAAGATGCGACAGATCGACTTGCATGCTGTGGAACGCAACAAGCATCCGCTGCTCGAAAGATTATTGGCCCTGGTACGACGGCGGTTAACGAGGATGGGGGCCGTCTCTGACCAAGCGAACTCCAGTTAAGATTAGACTTTCCCGAACGACGACCTCCACCCCCCGTTCCCTCTCTTTTGGGGGGTGCAGTGATTTGATTGGTAGATATGTCAGTTTCTATGGGGAGCTCGGAACCACGCCAACCCAGGCTGTTCCTTGACGTAATTGGCTGTCTGCCTCTCTATCTTAGAAGTGTCCAATCACACCCTATTTTGAGTTTGCCTAACGATTCGATGAGCCAATGCGCCACATACCCACAGTAGGTACGTGCAACCGGGTTCCAGGCTGGCCAAGAGGCGCAAGTTGGCGGCGGCGAGTGAACCACGTTGAGCCCTGCAGGTAGGCTCAGGCTAAGAGGTTGGAGTGGGCCCCGGATAGTACGATTGTTTTGGCTTCCGAGGGCTGCTGACGCTTGCTGTGATTAGCGGATGGGATCTGCATAACCCCCGTGTGGATACGAGATATCTTAGTTCCTTTCTGTAGCACCATTCGGTGTGGGCATCGCACATCAGCAAGGCTGCAGGTCATTCGACGTTTTCGTTCATCAAGGCTTCGCCGTCAGGGCTTTGTCCGTCAAGGCTTCATCAACTTTGTCTGCCTTTGGAAGTGATCACCATTGTCACTCCAGTCACCCGGCTCCATTGTCATCCTCAACGATGCAGAACCATCGGATAAACGCAGGCAACAGAAGGTCATCCATCACACTAGTACCATATTAAATCCGACAAGAAACGCGTGTGTGACTGACTGTTGTGTGATTGACTGTTGGGTTCCCATTCCCCCTTGTAACAGACTCGCCAAGATCGGACAGTTTCCAGATGGCGAGCTGTTGCTTCACAAATATTCCATGCTGACACACCGCACTACTACCATCGAAAATAACAGCTCACGATGAGGGAAAACCGGAAGACGTGGCGACCAGAACCCTGGTAAAAGTGCAAAGGGCCAGGAAGCTTATCCCTTTTTCTTCTCCTCATTTCTTCGTTACTTGCATTCCTCTTCGTTCATTCAGCCTTCTTCGTTAATCACCCAGCAGCTACAGGGTAGGTACAGAAGCTCGACTTACGGATTTAGCTTAGTACTTAAGATCAGGCCCGCTAAATTTAGTAAAGTCAACGTGATAGGCGGCGAAGGGCCTTGAACATCCTAAAGAGGAAATTTCCTTGCGGGGTACATTCCTCGTGCCCAGAGAACTCATGCACAAGCACCTCGCTTAGAACAATGATATGAGCAGTGGCTGATATGCCGGTCGCACGTTTCCGCCGCTTACACCACCCCTGGGCCTGACACGTATCATACGCTTCCACTGTGGATAGCGATACGGAGAGTTGACTGAGCATCGACCTCTGCCTGGCTTGCGTCAAACTTACTTCCGATCGACCGTGTCCGTAGAAGTAGGAGTCGATCACATTGTGCTGTTACCTCGTAACGGAGGGTTAGGCGAGCCTCAAAGAAAAGGTGTTTTTGAGACTCGGAATTAAGAAGAAACTCAGCCGGGAACATACACATAGCCCATAAGGCATATGATCAGTGCCCATAGCACACGCTATTGATTGTTAACTTGATCCTTTTATCCTCGGTAATCCGTTGCTGGTTCTTTCTATATGCGTGAGTAGGGTAAGTTGATCTCAGACTTTGCAAACCTTGCGAACTTTGCGCTACCATCAGCCTGTACCTAAGGAAGACAATAAGGAAAATGTTTCGCCAAGTTTGTCACAAGGTGATAGCTATCTTTAGGTTACTTCGGAACTTATTTGACGTGACGACATCAACCAGTTCTGCGTTCCACGGGGATTTCTGGAATACATGCTCTATGGAGAACGAGCTGACTTCGGCTACCGACAAAAGTGCCGAAACAAATCTCAATAATAGTAAAGTAAGGAGGGCTAGATAATAGTAGTTGCTTCGGCATGCATTCCGTCTGTTAAAGAAACAATGGAAGGTGTGAGAGATCACGTCTTCTTTATCGCTCGTATGGTAGAGAGCCTTGTAGGGCCATTTGAGACACATGTATACCTGCGCTATTGGTAGCGCATGCTCCTTTTCAGTGATACTCTTGTCCCTCGCTGACTTGTAGACAAGTTGCTAACATTGCTTACTCCAAGCTATCATGGCCCCTACCAACAATCTCGTTACTCGGCGTGCATACCAAGCGCTCTTGTCATCCTCCCTTAATTCTGAGGGGGGCCTGCAGCGAACCCATCCTTCCTGCGGGAAAACCCCCTTGCTAAGAAACATAACGACATGATCGTGAAGTACTCTGATTATTGTGTCCAGATCTGATTGGCAGCCCTCGCGGGCTTGAGGATGGCATAAAATCCTGAATCGTTGGTCTTGCGCATAGTTCACGCACCGACAGACTGCTAAAGCTTCGCCCAACCACGCCCGATCTTGTTGGCCCCTTCTCCTGCCACGGATGCGTAGTGAATTCCCTAGGGCAACCTAGGCTTCGGATGCTTCATTCCACCATTGCTTATCGTCCGTCGATCTAGTCTGGACACCAAAGCCCTCTTCGTCACGCCACGGCAAAGTCGTTGGAAAGTCATGGCCTATGACTTGTGCCAAGTCTCGACGAAACTGTGACGCCTGGCTGATGTTGATTGGAAGCTCCGAAGGGGTGCCCCGTGATATCAAGGAACGTTTCTCGACAAAGTCGCATATCTCGCGGCCAGACGTGAAGGAATGTTGAGTGCTAGAGGAGATCTCGCGGATCATCCGTTCCGGGATGAGGACGAGAAATTGTTGACGGCTGCAATCCACAACAGCATTCCACCGTTCGATCAAGTGACAAATATGCTTCTCTAGTTTGACGTGCGTAGAACCTGGGGCTTTCTCATCTTCTTCCAGCTGTTGTGGCTGTTTCATCCCGAGTGACATGAGGAGGTGGTGGCATCTCTTGGCTGTTACAGGGGCTCGGTACCTAATATACTTGTCAAGAAAGGCTTCCCTACATTGTGGAAGCTTTTGTGCCTGACTGAACAAATGTTGAAAGACCTCCGTCATTTCTTGAACAAATTCTGTCGCACTGAATCCTTGCTCAAGGGTTGCCCGATTAAACAAATCATGAAAGGCTTCCATCGCTTGTTGCACGAAATGTGTGGTAAGTGATCCTTGATCAAGGTTTGCCCGAACAAAAACATCATGAAAGACTTCCGTCATTTCTTGCATAAATTCTGGTGTCCCCAGTCCTTGGTTATTGTTTGCCCGAAAAAACAATTCTTGTAAAGATCTTGTCAGGTCTTGCATGGACTCTGGTGTGCCTGATCCTTGAGTCAACCTTTCCTCGTCAGAAATTCTTTGGTTTCGGGATTGTCGGGATACGGTGACGGCGCGGTCACAAAAGACAAGGACTCTTGTCAAGATTAGACAGAGTACAAGTTTTGCTCTTCCACGGATTGCATAGTGGTTGATTTTGTCCTGCAATTCCTGTCGCTGAGCCAGTTGCTTGTTGCTGCTGCTGAGGCTTGTCCAGAGAAGAGATGCTTTTAATCCCGCTACGCATCTCTCCAAACCAGGCATTTCCCATTGATATTCATCTTTCAAGATTTTGTGGAAACTTGAGCCCAGTTTCAGAAGATATTCGAAAGTCCAGGATTTGGAATCAGTCACTTCTAGGTGTTTGCTGATATACAATAATTTGAACCTAGCGATGTCGATGTGAGAGGGAACATCCCACGAAGTAACGCTGAAGTAATGATTGATGGTGGATGATGGGACTCCGGCTATGATTGCGCGCTGTTTTGCAACTCCTAGATTCTCTGGTCCTTTGCGGGCTGCATCAACAAGGTATGGCAATAGCGTGTGGTGATCGACAAGCGGCCGAGCAAGATCATGCCAGACATAAAAGATCGTCTGCAGATGCTTCAGGTGCTTCGGAGCCTGTAAGCGCTTCGAAGTCGACATAGCTTCCAGCCCTGCCTTGTCTCCAAAAGAATGTGGTCGCTATTCTCCACCCGAGGGAAACAAGGAATTCGCTTCGAGCCTGGTTGTCCTGTGCCTTGGGGACCTGCCTGGTAAGGATTTCTTCAAGGTAAATTTTCTTTTCGTCGGGAACCAGATGTCTCAACGCGGTTATCATGGCCTTCCACATGGTAGACTTCAAGAGACCATTCAAATGCTTGGTGGTAATTGCAAGTCGAAATACATCGCGAGCGTCACGATTAGCGGCTACCATTGATACTAGCTCTGGGACGCTCAGGAGGGTGTGCTTTTCAGCCTAAATATCGTAAGATAATGAACTCTGCCGATTTCCTCGGTCTAGACATCGGCATGTCCTACCGAGTTTTCATAAAGCGAGCTTTACCTTCTGTATGTTGATGTTGACAAGGTCTAAGACGGCAACGAATATTGAGGTCAATCGATAGAGTGGGTCTGCAAACGTTACGATATAGCAAAAGTGGACAGTTTGCAGGCGTCCTGGAATAGGCAGGATCGAGCTGGTTGGAGGGAGAGGCACAAGCCGTGTGACCGGTTCGAAATACAGGTGTTGACTCTATGGCACGTATCGATAATGTATCTACATATACTGAAGGTCGACGAGGTTGGGACGACAAAACTACAACTGTGTTCGGATTACATCTACGCGCCAATATTATTCTCATCATCCCAAGGCCGAAAGCTTTCAAAAGAAAACTTAGTATGATCATGTGGTGCTTTAAGATTGTAAGGAATTCTACCGACAGCTCCTTCCCAAACTCAATCCTCGCCTATCATAGCGCCCTTTCTAGCGTGGTTACCTGCACCCCAATTCGTGATGAACTACAACGGATTCAACGCTATCTCATCTTCCGATATCCCCTTGTCAATGCCCATCCGGAACTCTCGGTGCACCTGAACGCCATCAATGGGAGGTCTCGCATGGCCTAACTCAGCAGCACTGTGAGCATAGTTTTCCCACGGAGGCCTTCCTGAAACGCCTCCAGAAGGTTGCTTGTCAGACTCGCCTCGGCCCGACCTGTATCCGCATTGGTGCATAGCCTCCATGAACATCGGTCGAAGCGCCGGAAGACAGCCTGAAATAATCCCAACCGACGGCTCAACCGCTGACCAGATGAAGACGTCTGACTTTGACCAGCTGATATCAAGTGTTCTTGTAAGATGCGCAATGGTGGTCAGGCGGATAATCGATACAATACATACACTAATAGAATCAACCAGTTAGTAGATCTGCCTTTATACTTCCTGACCCATAGCCATAAGATGATAGAACATAAGGATTGAAAGGCGTGTGACAACTTACAAACTTCCAAGAAGAAAGATTAAAATGAGGCCGATCTTTTGTGGTTTGGGCAACTGAAGTTTCCACACGATTGGGATGGGTATAGCCAGAATGACAATGTAGCCGATCAGATTCATTATCCCAATCCCCAGGTAAAAGTTGGCCTCGTTAACTGGACAATGACCTCCATCTATGTCACTCCATTGTGTCCAGTAATACTGCAGAGGCTTGCAATACAATGGAAGGACAATATGATTGATTAGCCAACAGGTGATTGTTAGAAATAGTGCCAACCATGATGCCCATGTCATTTTGAAGATTCTGCAATAGTAGAAAATGACGGAAAGCTTGATAAGAGTTACGCTCCAAGCATAGACATAGACGTAAACGAAAGTAACATGTGGTTCGATTAGAGTCGATTCGTCAATTGCGGCAGGTTTGTGATCAGAGCGCACATACAATCGTTATCATTTCCATCTCCGCAGGTGTCAAGGCCCATAGGTGACGTCCGAGGCCGTAGTTACCGCCTGCGGGGACTTGTTTTAGTATATGCTAAGAGATTTGGTAACAGGCAGGACATGATGGGCTCAACGTACCGACAATACAGCAGACCAGATTGCCAACTCCCAACACCTACACGGAAGAAATATGGTCAGTACGTGAGAGGCTCTTGACACATGTCTCATGACGCCTAGGCATGCACACTTACCAATCCCGCAAGCATCAGGTATTCTTCGATGCCGAGTTTCTGTTGTTGCTGATACCGTAGTTTGCATATAGTACGGACACCCACGGCCAATGCAGACAGTACGAACATGACGATAGCAATCACGTTGTTGGAAGCAGTACGGCTCTCCGCAAGATTTATTCCTGGCGGTTGGCTTTCGAAGAGCGGATTGGGAGTCATGTTTATGTTCGACTGTCGGCTAAAGGGAAAACAGCAGAAATGGCCAGGCTGAGACGGCCGTGTTCTAAGGGGTGAAACGAGGAGGCGTCGAAGGAATATACCAGTGGTGAATATGCATAAGTGAAAGGAGTTAATTCTATAATGGGGCTTGGTGTTTTTCTTATATTCTCGCTCCGCATAACTGGGATAAGATGGGAATAAGGCCCCTGCTGAGGCGTTACAGCCGCTGGCACTGGACTTGGGTCTCTTGAGTAGGTCGGCCAACGCAGGGGAGTTCGTAACTCTGTTCCTGTACCGAGCAAAGCAGTCCGGAAATCATCTACCGTAAGACGTTGCACACCCTGTGGGTCGGTTGAAGAAATTGGCGCGGGTAGACTGAATCCTTCCGTCCCGGTTGGGTAATCGAGGACGATCTGCTGTAATGACGGGACTCACCTGTCACAGTCACCAAGTTTGCTTATCTTCGCAAAGCAAAGAAATTAATAGTCATTTCAGCAGACTGGTAAACACCCATGTTGTCACGCAACGTCCTCATGCTTCAAGGCACTTCCAGAAACCTACGGCTCTGCTTTGAAATCGTTGGTCAAAGCGGCCAGTTACGTTGAACAAGACCATTGCAGTATCATCAGCCAATCATCCTCAACTGGTGCGAAGATGGAAGAGATGAGAACCAACTGGAGATTGGCAATACAAAAGTGCTCTTCCACCTGGCAGGTACAGATCATTCATTTCCAAATCAGAGATACTCGCACAACCTTTTGCTTAGTGTGATATATGTCAAAAAAAAAAAAAAAAAAAAAAAAAAAAAAAAAAAAAAAAAAAAAAAAAAAAAAAAAAAAAAAAAAAAAAGAAAGAAAAGAAAAAGAAAAAAAGAAAAAAGGAAAAAGGAAAAAGGAAACAACTCTTAAGAGAGTATCACAGTTAACATGTAAGTGTTTGAATCCCAACAATGAAGCTAATCTACACTTCAACAGTTGAGGACAGTCTATGCTGACCAGTGGGTTACAAAGCGTGGATGTAACGAAGGACCTTGCAACGTCAAACGCCAGTGTATCGCCCATCCTTGGTGAACAGGGTACATACCACAAAAGTGCTTGTGGGATCCTGCACGGACGTGGTTGAATGATGCGGCCTGTAGGTGTTGAGAAGCCCCCGAATCCTGCAGTAATGGAACCCGTGCCATGCGAGCTCCATTGCCCACGCTCGGAGAGGAAAAGGGGAACTTCGTCTACCAAGTCATAAAGGCTAGATGATATGATTACCCATGCCTACCCTCGTCTCTTTCTAAGCGCTCAAGGATCGTGTTCAATGAGGCAAGAGATAACAGTGAGTGCCCGTCCCAGTCAATCAGAGAACACATGTTGGTCCCAGTCAGCCATTTTCACACCGTAAAAATAGCCGTTCCAGTAACTCCTTACTTCTAACTATTTCCAATATGGGCAAGGCGACGCGTCGCGCATGGAGGCCGAGTACTTCATCGGAGCTACGACCGGCCGACAAGTGACCGGTCTCAGGGGTGCGTGATTAACCTATATATGTGACACTTCCTCGTTGTGTCTTACAGACACATGCTACGCACCTTCCTCCCGATTTTGGAACCTATCCAAGAGCACACTCTCCCAAATTGAAATATCTCTTTTCTCGTTTGACTGGACATTATGTTGCGCATGGATCTTAAACTCGTCGTCGCAGCAGCGCATAGCGCACCTGTTTATATGAACAAAGCTGGCACTACTGAGAAGGTGATTAGTCTGATCGAGCAAGCCGGCAACGAGAACATCAAACTCTTGGTCTTTCCTGAAACGTATATACCAGGCTACCCGGTACGTCACTTCCTTGATTACCATCCTCCCTGTCCAATGCTACGATATCCTCTCGATGCAAGTCGCCAATACGCTAACATGATAAAGTACTGGATCAATTGCTATGTGCTCTTCCAGACAGCAAAGCTTCTTCCCAAGTACGCCCTTCAAAGTGTCGATGTAAAACTCGAGGATGGTACACTCGGTGAAGAAATCGCGCGTATCAAAACTGCCTGCAAAAACAACCGTGTCGCTATCAGCCTCGGGATTTCGGAACGCGCGGCCGGAGGAACTTCGCTCTGCAATTCACAAGTTACCATCGACGAAAATGGTAGTTGGCGAGGAGTGCACTGTAAGCTAGAGCCTACATTTGCCGAACACCTGGTCTGGACGCAGGGCGGTGGTCTGACTCTCGAAACATGCAAACTAACGCATTCGGACAAGTCGTTCAACCTTGGAGGGCTTATTTGCTGGGAACACACTATAAACGGCGCCCGGGAACAGTTGACCAATGAAAAGGAACGTATCCATGCTGGTGCTTGGCCGGCCTTGTCTACTATTGATGGGTTTCAGAGCGTCGCTGATTCCCAGATTGAGGCTCTCATGAAGAGCCATGCTCTGATGGCTCAGACATTCGTCGTCACCGCGTCTGACTATCTCGACGACTCTTGCCACCGCTGGATGGCCAAGAAACTGGGCGAGCAGAACTACGTCAAGGCGGTTGGGGGTTGGTCTTCTGTCATTAACCCCCATACCAAATTTCTAGCTGGGCCCCATACCGGGGCTGAAGAGAAGCTGGTGAAAGCTGAGGTGGATTTTTCGGATATTGCAAACCTTAAACCTTGGATAGACAGCGATGGCCATTCCAAGCGTCCAGACATCTTCAATATGGACGTCAACAAGGACCGGCGGTGGCCAGATGAGATGCCGAGCTCTGAGGAGTCTCCCCATGCCTAGAACGATTTTGGAAAAGGCTCTACGTTGCAGGTTCGATCTGCAGGAAAGCATGTATCATGCACGTGGTGAAGGTATCCTTGAAGAAAAGGCCTTTGGTTCTGGCCCTTATCCTTATTACGACACATTATTGAGTCATTAACGTACAATATGCCACGTTCTGCTGTGTTTCTGATGGGGGTAACTGTAAGGCAGATAATTTGCCTTATCAACCTTCAGCTCCGTACAATCATTCGTCGCCAGGTTGTCGAGTTGGCCTTTATGGGCTGCACAGGCAATAAAGCTTCAAGATGTGACCGACAATTTCTGAACAAAACAGCTTTGGCGCTATTCGAACTAAATACTGGCAGATCTGCAAGCTTGCCTTGAAACAAAGGAAGTATCCATGAGAATGATGTAACATAGCCTTCTGGCTCCCATACTTGACAGGCCAGCAGACATCTGTTGTCATTCAATTCCAACATCGCCATTGCCAATCTGGCCTTACGTCATCCCATAGCTACCAATGGCAGCACCGACCGGTTTGCCACGACGGAACGACACGCATTCACTATGTAATGTGCTATCAACTGTAACTGAGCTGTCTCTTGTTTAATCGCCGCGTCGCATGATGGCTCTTGGTCCGATGTACGTTGTAGTCACATCCTTCCTTCTCTCAGAAGGTCACGTTCTCGTAAGCTAGGTCTGTTTAGCTACACTCCAACGGACTAGTTACAGTCGAACTTATGATGGCATCACAGTATAAGCATAGAATATATAGAGAGTGTGTATAATGACTTCACCAGAAAGATTTCTGATTACACGCAAATACCATGGCCAACACAGACAACCTCTACAGTTCTTGTGCTCAACACTACCCTAGAGGTTATTCGAAACTAGAAGCGCATTGATGGCAACGCATCTATTTAGAAGAAGACTCGAGGTTTTTGGTCAGAGACAATGATTCATCATAGCAGTTTGTGTACTGCAAAAGGGAAATGGTAAGTCTTTTCTGATCTTTTGCTTTGTGCCCTACCCGAGTCATTCAGCGTCAATAGTTGGTCTGCCAAAAGTCAAGAGGCGTTTGGAGTCTCTTCTAGGGTGGATCCCTACTACATTCACAGAATCCCCCAAAAAGAACATTGAGACGGTAAATACAGTAATGCCGTTGGCCTATCATCGGGACCAGCCAAAGATATTTATCTGATCCCAGTTGGAAGTGTACTTTCAAAAGGAAACTGAGTAGTATGTAGGTGGCTGTATATAATAAGTGCGAATTGTAGTTCAGGATGGAAGTTGATCGGGTGCCTCAGACTGGAGTAATCAATGACTTCGGACACCTCAAGCGCATCAAGACTGGGTTTTGTGATAGGAGCCTCTAGTGGACCGCTTGAGGCAGAAGATTCTCTGCAATCCGGACTTGGGCCTGATGCAGCTGAGGCTGCTGGCATTGTAGAAGGGGTTCGTGGGAGTGGCGCTGCCGCTGGGTAGGTGCATTAGAAGCATTATCGTACCCGCGTGGTAGAATCTGCGACAATTACATGGCATAGACCTTGTCCTCATCTGATGCGTTTTTAAATCAACACCATCTTTTCCCTCGTCTGTACTTCCCTATGTGGTCCCGGGCTCGAAGTCATCTAGTCCTCGCTTGAATGGGCGCCGCATCGTTATCGTTCGCAGGTTTGTCTATTCTTGATTGATCTACTCTCTAGTTCCAGATGCTACAGATGACCTAGAAGGGTCGTCCCTTGAGCTGAAGGCGCCAAGCGACTGTTCGTACGGTCAAGCAGTCTCAGTGCTGAACCCTCTTTGCTGTATCATTCCTCTTGCTTCACACCCTGTGTACTGATTTTTCACAAATATTGATTGTTTTATAGGTGCTTTTTGTTCAGGGAATGAAGGTACAGGGTCATATTGAATACATTTATTGGGAAAATGGGATGTATGGCGTACTGCACGTTGGATGAGTAATAGGCAGCATATACATAGACCGCACGAGGCGCGTAAGAGACCTGGTGCTCTCATGGCCTATAACGGAGAGCCAGGGACAAGGAGAGGAATTTCCAAGGAACGACCAGGCATATTGAATCTAGCAAGGAAAGGCTGGTCGTATATGTTACTATCATGAAACTGGATACGCTCAACTCTGCAAGTCTATACTCTTCCAGTTCCATGGAAGGTTGAAGTCAAAAATGTCTGTTTTATTACAGTACTGCTCTTCACTACTTTGGCGTTGCCCATATGTTCCTTGCTGGTCCACCGCGTAATGACTGGAGGATGGCGGAGATCTGCCTTGGCTTGTGACAGCGAGTCTCAAGCAGAGGTGCATTCAAGCTTTCCGCCTATCAAGTAGATAAAATGTAGACGATAACGTAAAGGCAATGCTCGGACTCATCTCAAGTCTTTGCATCGTCAATGAAGCTATCAACCCAATTTATCGCATCTTGAACTCTTTGAGAACGCTTGGGGTTTAATATGTCGTCGATAAAACTCTCGACCTTTTGCTTAGATTCAACGTCGTTCTCTGGTTGGTAAAGAACCTTGCCCTCATACAGATACTCCATCTGACTGTTTTCAGTACCGATATGCACAGCCAATGATTCTCTGTCGTCTGAGTCAGGGCCCTTAGCAAGTGAGTCGGTACCATCAGCAAATGAGACTAGAAACTCATCAAGTAAGTCAGGTTCCCCAGAATGTGAGTCCAAGCCCCCACTTTCGTGTAACTTCTCCCATTCGTGAAGAAGGTGGCGATAGGTTTTTGACGGAAGAAGTGAGCGTTGTTGCCTTCGCTCCCTCCATTGGGTTCCAAGTATTCCAGCTATACGTCCCACATGTATGGTCTGATAAAGGTCCTTTGTGTCTTTCATCAGCTCGTACCGTCGCGCATGGCGGATCTTCAGTTTGGTCAAGTTAACCGTTAAGCCTTTAATGCTGGGATCCAATGGAACTGCTTCTCTGGTCATCCGTATTGCCTCATGTAGGTATGTCACTGCCTTCGTAGTTTGAAACTGTTTCTCAAGGCAGTCACTCATGGCCATCAAATCGCCTGACGGGTTTCGACCGCTCTCACTGGTCTGCTCTAATGTAACAGCCTGTCTTGCAACCTTTATCGCTTCATCCGTGTACTTCGTGTCCTTCGTACTTTGGAATTGTTCCCCAAGAAGACCTATCAGCTTCATCGAGTCGGCCAATGGACCTCCAGTGTTGCGATTCAATGCAACGGCCTGTCTAGCCATCTTTATTGCCTCATCTAGGTACGCCGCTGCCTTCGTGTCTCGATACTGGCTCGCACAGCACTCTACCAACTTCATCAGACGGCCTGATAGGCCAAGTTTGTAATCCCGTTCGCCAAGAAGTTCGCCTAGGTTTTTAGACTTATGCGGTGAGTTTCGATGTTGGAAGCTCGTCACAGCTTTTGTTGCTTGCTGTACCGCTTCATCTAGGTCGTTCGTGTCTTCCGTGTTCTCATATCGTTTGATATGGAGGTCGATCTGTTTCACCAAATATGCTGGTTGGTCTTGACTGTTGTGATCTGGTGGTACAACACCTTGTCTTGCGCTCTCGGTCGCTTCATCTAGGCTCTGTGAACCCATCTGTGATTAGAAGCAACCCAATAATGTACATCAACTTTGGGGAATCTGGACTTGGTACCTTTTTATCCATTTTGATTGTGTCAGCTCTGAGGTCTTGTTATATGCGGTAACATCGCTTGATGAGTTTGTACTAGGCTGGCTGAGTGCTTTATATGTACTCCGTTACGAGCATCCCCACCGCCTTATTGTTGCTTATGGCAGATGACTCTGTTCCATGGGTAATTTTTTGGTGGCACAGACTCCATAACTTAATTGGCAGCTTAGTTGCAGCGTCCCACTTTCACTGAAAGTGGGCGGTTGACAAGGCCATCGGCTGGTAATTCCCTGTAATAATCCAGCATTTCACTTTTACCTGAAAGAGGACTCTCAACAACATACACCCCAGCAAAATATAAGCGAAAGTGGCGACCTCGTCATTTTATTGGTCGACTTTTTTTTTTTTTTTTTTTTTTTTTTTTTTTTTTTTTAAANTTTTATTGGTCGACTTTTTTTTTTTTTTTTTTTTTTTGGTTCATCCCAGAGTTTCAGCTTCAAGCCATGCCAATGTCCTACACGCGGCGACGTGCGTACATCGTGTACCCTGGCTATCGACCTGCGGAGACATATTAGCCCAACCAGTAGGAAATTTTCGTTGCCCTTATCTCTTTGAAAATAGCGGTCACGACGTCGGAACGATCACATCATGAAGAGACCATTTGAAAGCAACCTAGTAGTCGATAGAAATAGGAACTCTAGTACTCTGTAGTGATAGAGTTCTCTTATACGGACCCACTTTACAGGGGGTCCCGTGGTCTAAGACTAACCGAGTGTAGAAGAGATTTGGTTTCCCCTTCCCGCTATTATTAGCATCCCTTTTGTCGCTTCGTCAAAACCAGTTGGACCCAAAAAAACACAGGCCAGGTCCTTCCATATTGGCTGGGCTGGCAAGTTCTAGATTGGATGTTTATCAACCGAAGCCATTTGCTCCGAGAATCGAAGAAACTACATTCAGAGAGTATGGACTATTGTGGAAGCGGTTTATCCCGTTTCCATTACGAGCGTATCTCCCGCCGGATGTAATCAGATAGCAGGAAGTCAACATTCGCCACGATACACGAATGGCAAGTCGAGTCCAGACTGGCCAAGATGGCATAGACCAGGTCACGATCCAGACAAATCCCAGCAATAGAACTTCAAAAACACGAATACCAATCTACTAAGTCGCTATAACAGCCCATACAGCAATAAGTATAGTGAGGACGGTGATGAGGATCCTTAAAAGATGAAAAGAGAGGACGGTCTTGATAGCTGGAAGTCAGAATATAGACAGTCTGAATGCGCCTGATGTGTCGCCATTCTGTCAAGATTTAAGCCACGAAACGTCAATCCCATAGCAGTCGAGTGTTATAACCCGACAGTCTGACGGAAGTGAGATGGGTACCCCCATTTTTCTCCCGCAAATAATCTCTCACCTACCCTGTAACAGTCGAACGCACGCCATTCGACTTACATGACGAACAGAGTCAAACCGGCCTTATTGGACGTACACATTCACTCAGCACTGGACAGAACTTAGGTCGTCAGCTATTTACAAGAGTTCTGTACATAAAAACGCCTAACCCGCTGTATTAGATATTGGGAAACGTGACACTTCGCTTGGCAGATGGGCCACTCGCAGGTGAGCCTCTGAGTATCACCCCAACAAGCAAAGCTATCATTGCTCAGATAAATCCTCTTTTGCCGATGAAAGATATTGATTAAGGATCATAAACATGATCTGCATTATTATGAAGTTCTTGAGCATCTGTTCTCAGGAAGAGTAAAAGACGATTAAAGCGCTGTACCTGGTAACGAGATACCCTGGCCTCTAGTCCGCCTGTGGCTCCGCCAGAGCCACAACCCTGAGTGAGGTTGAGGTAAGTAGAGATAGAGTCTGATTGATTCAGAAGGCAGGACGCACGGGCCATTCCGCGAGGAACCACAAGACAAGCCAAAAGGAACTAACCGCAACCCGAGATACAATTGCCACAACGAGCTTGACGTTATGTACGATCAGGTATTCTCATTAGCGCATGCGATAAGTAGCTCACGGCAAGGATCAGCGCAGGGTAGCTGATCAAATCCACACACGCTGCATAGAGTCGACTCCTGAGCAGCCTTGAGTCGACTCCTGAGCAGCCTCGAGTCGAGCCCGGAAGATGGAACGTTTATATGTGGCCTTGCTTAGGACACCGTTGACTCTTGCTCTTGGAACGAAATTGTCCTTTTGTATCTGACTCTGACAGGACAAGACCCCAGCATCCAGTCAAGTATCGGTCGTTCACACGATGTCCAACTTTATGCAAAAGCTTCCGACCGAGATGAAGCACGCCATACTTTCTTTCCTGCCACAACAGGACCTTATTTTTATTCGACAAACATCGCATGATTGGCTCCACGTCACCAGTCAATTCATTACCTTCAGCAACGTCCTAGAGACGGTTTCCATCATGTTCGAACGACGAAGTTTAAAGAACTTCTTCCAGATTTGCAATATCGACGCGTTTGCATCTCAGATCCACACCTTGGACATTTGCATACGTCATATACACCCCCAAGACGATGAAACGAATTCCTTGTGCTACAAGGATCAGTGTGATCTCATGAAAGACCCCCGGCTTTTCAGACGCTTCCCGGAAGCTCTGCAGAAGCTTACCCGATGCAGAGCTATTGTATTTACCGACGACAAGCTCCCTGCTGGGATCTGTAGCCCAAGCGACGGGTTCGATTCGTTTCGATATCGTTACCTGATGTTGACTTCAGGTGCCAGCATTGCGTTCGTTTCCAAGCTTCTATCCATCGTACTCGGCGGTCTGGTCCCGCCATGTCTAGGTGATGTTGCTTTCGAATTCGGGAATTTCTCTTCCAGTCACGATTGTGATGGCATCAAGCCTAGCATGTTTCCATCCCTGCCAACTGCAATGGCACACGTGTGCCGACTATCTCTTCGTCTCGACCATCGGTTTCTGGATGCGCCCGAGCTGCTTGCCTTTATTCTGGAACTTCCAGAGCTACTAGAATTGAGAATACAAGTTATGGGTGAGGATTGGATGAATGAGAATTCACTGCCTATTCTGCAACAAGCTACCATTCCCAAATTGCAGAAGCTCTGCCTCAGGTGGCTTGTGTGTGAAGAACATGAACTGAGAGGTTTTCTTTTACGGCACAAAACCACCCTTAGATATGTTGATTTCGAGGATGTGTCCCTGTATGGATCACAGTCCTGGGATGTCATCCAGCAAACCTTGGAGAGTATTCTCGAACAGCCGGAGATATCTCTGGTTGATTGCGGGCTAGCCCAAAATGCGAGAGAGTAGCAGTCAATAACAACATCAATTGCGAATAGGATGTATTTGCCCCACGCTACGGATGCAGGACCTAGATTCGGATTTTTGTAAGACATTCATCGATCATCATGTACTCAGTGACTTGATGTGTAGCCTTTGGTTCTTATCAGCCTTGAGATTTTGAATATTAATCACGTATCATAACCAAAATTAGAAGTCGCCGCACACCACATGTTGCAGAGGGACAAAGTCCAGCTGATCAAAGATGACTACAAGAGGTCAACATCTGCAGTCCTGACAATGTCGTCGATCTGATGAGCGGTGAAAAATGAAAGAACACCTGCTTGCACCAATCCACTTATCCATGCGACGTCCGATACCGTGAATACCATCGCAGTCAAGGTAAGCTCAAGGTAGGTAGGATTTCAGAGAGTCCGCTTGATCGAGTTGGACATTACTATCCAGCAAGCGATTTGAAGCTCATACTTGGAAGAAGAAAGGCTTTAGTCAAATCGGGTCAAAAGCTGTTGACGTCCACTAGACCGAACGCTTCCGCGATACACGGCACCTCGAAAGGTGCGTTAAAAGAAAAGAGAAATCTTCCGAGAGAAATGCCAAGTAGCAGTTCCTTTAGCCACGTTTGTTTGTTTGTTTGTTTGTTTGTATATTTTTCGTCTGGGTGGCTGTAACGAAGCCAGATCTCCTACTGGAGCAAAAGACGTGCTGAGCTAGCTAGGTACAGGGAAACCCCGCTTCCTTCACCATCCAGCATACCAATGGCACAAAAAGTGCTGTGTGTTTCTCAAGCCCGTCACCCGTCAGCGGGTTCGGGGCCAATCTATCGTCCAACTTTTTCCACCGACCAGAATTCTCTCGCGCATCACTACATCTGCTGACGCAGTCCACAATCTCCAGTAACCAAGTTGTAGCTCGTAGTCGACTGTCGCGGCGGCAGGGAAAAACCTCGGGAAGGAATCAGAGGCCGACGGTGCGGCTTGCCTTCAAAGGAGAAAAACCCATCGCAATCGGCGTCGTTGATCGGAAGGATGTCGCTACGAATGCCCGGGGCATCGTCCTCCGATATCCAAGGCGTTCTGGTTCTGAGGTGCCGCCATTAGATCCGACAAAGGTGTTGCCAGAGAAGGCGAACTCTCTAAAATTCCTTCTCTGAAAACTGCTGTTAGGGAGCCGATAGCGTCCCCGCAGTTTTTGTGTGGTCGCGTGGCCTGCAGAAAATCCCGCTCCTAGCACTGCACTAACAGCGCGTGCCAAGAAAGAATTTTACAGGAGAGAGTTGTTCGTAAGCTTTTAAAAACCTAGTTTTAAGGCGTATAGGGTAGTGGCCAACTCGGTTGTGAGCTCCGTTATATATAACATCAAACTATATAATATAAAGTTTAATTACTAACGTACTATTAATAAGCTAAGGGCCTTGATAGACTTAATAAGTCGGCTACTTTCGAAGTTAAGAAGCTATTAAGTAATAAAAAAAAAAGCGATTTCCTTTAAGCTATCATATAGCTGACTGTAGCATTAGCCCAACTGGGCCTATAACCGGAGGGGACTCGGCTGATCTTCGGATTCTAGGCAGAGAGTCATCGCAACCAAGACATAATCGGTTGACGCCTAATACTAAACTTCCCCTCTCAAGGCGTAGTATGATACAATCATCGACCATACCTGACTTTTCGACCAACCCGTAACTTACTTAACAATTCCAAGTTTTCTTTCTAAGCTCCCCAAGACAGCGGTTTCGGCGCAAAGACGATTAACACGACCCGACAATCCAAAGCTCTCGATCCTCTTGCCGAATGTATCCCCCCTCAACCACCTCAATCCACGCGATTCAAGACACGCGACCAACATTACTTACATCGAAATTTATATACTCGATCGAAGCCAGCTTGACCAACGATGCCATCCCTACCGAGCTGTCTTACTCGCGATCGGGAACCTTGAAGCGAAGGTCTTGTTTTGCAAAGTAAAGACGCAAAGAGAGTGGGAAACGTACTTGAGAACAGATGCACGGCCTCTCAATTGAGTTGCGAAGATGATTCAGCGCTTACGACCTCGATGTTGTCCCGCCTCGGATCCTGACATAAGGCTTTCACGTCGGACAGTGGGAAGGAAATAAAAGTCAAGAACACACATTGCAGGCCCTGGTCCAGAGCCAGGCCTCAGTTCCTGTGGATCTGAAGCTTTCGAGTCGCGTCTTCGTCCCTGTGAGAAAGTCCTCACCTTCATATCATCGAACGAATTGCTGCACGACCGTCGTGACACGTCCAAAGGTTTCAGCCAATACCAACTTGACACAAACTCCTACACGAGGGGTCGGATGGGTGAGGACGATGTTGTAATCGAGCCTCTTCCAGCAGGAGTCGATGGCGCCACGTCGGCAGCGACTGCCGCGTCAGGCTTGATTCATCTGCTACCTCATATCCTGATCGGCCTATTGGCGGCACCCGGAGACGGCACCGCACCGACTGAATCAGGAACGAGACATCCGACTTGCTGCCGTCGTCCTTAGCCCTGACCTGACGGTACGATTGGTTGAGTAATTCAGTATGATCTGGGAATGGCAACAGTAATTTGAAGCTGAAAACATCTCTTGATAACATGTCTGTCAAACCTTCCAATGCCCTCGCAAGCTTTTTAGCAGATCCCGATATTGCACCGTGAAATCAGCTACATCCTCTGAGTTCAAGGTGACGTCTGTCATAGATCGTTCAAGATAACCGTCTTTTTACTTCTGCGGTTGCATGTTACATTTGTAAAACTGCTAATTTAATGCCCCTGACTGTGAATCGTGTTACCTTGTTACAGGTATGAAGTGAGGTCGGGATTTCTACCCATTCTTGTATCTACTAAGCGACCATCGTTCCTTTCAGAACTTCTAGTAATGACATAACCATTCGGTGTAGTCGCTTGGAGACACGGAACTTTATGGACAACCTTGACACTCACACCCCTTTCAATCACCCCAACGCCGAGGTTGCCTCGTTCAATTCCGCGGAAGGACACGATCTGATGTTTTTGCCCAACTCCCGAGCGGATCTGTTCCAGGAGACCAACTACCGGGCCAATGACTCAAACTCCAGGCCGACCATCGCATGTGCCCTTGCCCAGCTGCGGCAAGAACGCGGCGACCATGGTGATTGTTGGTTCTGGAAGACTGATCAAGGAAGCATAGCCAAGTTCGTATCTACGATCGCCTTTCGACAGTTCCGATTGGCCTTCGGAAGTCAGCATTTTGACACTACAAGACAATTCTGCTAATCTCTTCTTCCCGGACACGTCGGTTGTCACACTATGACTCTGAACCCTTGCGCTTTCTCCGTAACTCCCTTTCAAGACTCAAATCTGTCGTCGGGACCCTATGTCAAGAATACCACTATCCTCGGTTGATGGTCTTTTCCTCCAGCAATCAGTGGCTCCTGTGGAGGCTCTCTCATGCGCTGCCTTTTATTCGGACTCCTGCTTCTTGACCTCACTTGCTTGACAGCGATAGCACAGAACGATGCGCTCACAACTATAGTAGTGTGTTGCCCTGTTTCCTCGTCCCAAACAAACAACTGTCTTGTCTCCTTTGGCTATGAAGACATAGTCACGCAAGACCATCGTGAGGAACACGTCAACCACTCCAGTGCGAGCCGACTACAGACTGGATTGGAGAATCGGGAAGCAATACACTGTGGCCCGAAGGATCCGATCGTTCGGGCGTCTGTCTCACTTGGTTCTTTCTTCACCTATCAGTCGAAAAACACCCGTCGCTTCTGCTGTCCACCACAACAACACCTGCTGTGTGCGCCACGTCATGACCAATGCCGTCATTATCAAAGGCGGGAAAAGAGAATAACGAGTCGTAGCGTGGGGGCTGGGCATCATCTGAGATACGTACTTTTCCATAGCCCAAGTGAAATAAACGGATTACTCTAGGGCTTCGGAAGCCGCAGCGTCGCCACAGACATCTGCATCTGCGAAACCATCTCTATTATCCTCTTCGTTCAGTATACAGGACTTGCAGAATTGCTCGCAGGTCATCCGAGCCCAAGCCATCGTTCCAGCCAAGCGACAAACTCAGTCTCCGTCCACAGAGCCAGCTCCCTCAGTATCCCAACGATGCGGTACAGCCCGACCAAGTTGCTGGTCTCGCCCATCCTTATCTGCTCCGCAATATGCTAAAGGCCGATTAGCTATCCTGTCACAGCCAACGACTGCGTAACGTTACTCACAATTGCATTGCCTTGATCAAATGCAAACATGAGCTTCCATTCATGCTCCATAACCATAATCATCGGTAATGTGATGATCTGCTCTTCACTACGGTAGTTCGGAGCGCACCCATTCGCTTATGCCACGTCGCCACCCACAGTGCAAGTTGAATCCTGGCTTCCTCGATACGTCCGCTTGCGATCTTCGTCTCCATCGGTACTGCAATCGGATCGTCCCGGACGGGCCCGTATGTCGTCTGGTTGATAGATCGTTTCTCGTGCGGTAGAGCGTCTATCACCTTGCTGATATGTTGAGCCGTAGATGGCGAGGGTCGCACTGTGATGCCCCAGTCGATCATCTTATACCTCATTATATCGTAGAATGAATCCGTTCGCATCTCCGGGATAAACGGCGTGCTGATCCTCTCGTGTGTCAAAATCTCACGATTCACCGACTCAAACGGCTTGAAAGCAAGCTTCAATAGCGGCCCATGAACGCCTACATTCCAGGAAGACTCGGAAGCTCCCTGTATCTGGCGAGAAACAGCAGCTTCCTTGATCTCGACAAGAGCAGCATGTCCTTCCATGTAGGACGAAGTTTCGTTGTCAGGGTGATTGAAGAGATACCTCGGCCGCATTTCTTCATCACTAACTTCTAACTCTTTTTGGACTGCATCGGGAACGAACTTTTTACCGTCTGCGATATCGGATATGCTGTTGTATGTCGTCTCGGAATTGCGATCTTCTGACAGGGACGAAGTTCACAGGCTTCTGGAGAAGCCCCAGCGTGGAGCGTTTGACAGGACTGCTACATCGGCAACGACTTGAATTCGAAGACGCGGAAGATGACGGAGATAAAGAGGGAGGTTTCAAAAAGGGCCGGGTCGGGATCGTTATCTGAAGTGTTCTTGCAAGACCGGTAGGAGTCTGGTTGTAGTCGAAAGGGCTGTCATAGCTCGTGTTGTCTTCCCAGGGATCGTCCTGTCGTGGCCGATTTGGGGATCGCCTACTATCATTCTAGGTGTTTCTTGAGCCGAGCCTGACGGCGGTGGAGAGGGCATGCCTTTCGAACTGGGTGTAGGACCAGACTGTGCGTCACATTCCCGACCGAAGGATGGAGTGGTGGAAACGGGGAAGGTGTCGAGCCAGCCAACAAGGTAGTGTGACAGCTGCGTGTCGTAATCGGTCGTAGATGATTACGCATACAGCCTCTAGATTGTGTAGCGTTTCGAACGAGCCGTCGGCCCTGTCAATTCGGTCCCTTACCTCCGACGATAGGAGTAGCTGGCTTTTTGGTACCCGCATCTGATGCCACAGATGTCCAGACCGCTCTCGCCTGCAGTTGAAGACTGCTAGTTCGCCCCTTGCGAGGCCATACTAGGAGAACTGGAAGTTCACGGAGACCGAAATCCTTCTGTATAGCAAGGACTTGGGGATCCTGCCCATGTTCTTCCGAAGAGCTTGCGGTCCCCGGGCTGCAGGCTCTTTACATCAATAAAGACCAAACCATCTTCGTGCCCGCGTCATAAGCGGTGCCCTCTACGTGAGAAGGCAATTCATCCCACTGTTGTGGTGATGTTCGTGGTGTGAAGAAGGATATGAGTAAAGGACTTCTTGACATGTTCGAGGCGACCTGAAAGCTATTTCACGGGGTCGTTATTCAAGCGTAATGCCCGATCGGGAGGATTGCTTTATTTGATGGTCTGCCAATCTACCTCGTTTAATGTGTGCAATCTTAATCTATCTCCAGGGAGACATCATTACGTGCTTGAAAAGCGTAAACTCAGATTTGACTCCAAGGTCGGAAGGCCACTATGCGATGAGGAGTTCATCCGAATGCCTAGAGCGTACTATGGAAGACGTACGTTCTTGGACCTACGGCGTCCTACGGTTCCGCATTGCGTCTATAGAGTCAGACATCCATATATTCCGTGCGCATCTTGTGAGACGGCAAGGGATTCGGGATGGTTGGATAAGTTGATCGATAATTCATGACTAGATAGCCTTTTGAACAAGCCTCGTCGACTTGAAGCAAACATTTAGAGCCCAACGGCAAAGGAGGGGCCTTCAAGGGAGTATACAATAAACAAAAGAGAATGAGACTCCCTGACATTGTCATCTGATCACACAGTATCCAGCGTTTCTTGACTAGGTACGCAGAATGCGTAATCTGAAGTGTCTTGGTCTTTGTCGAGACGCCACTGTGAAGATGGTTTGTTCCTGTGCGACTCCAGCTCAACCTTAACCTTATGACTCCAATGTAACTCTGCGGGGACAAGCGACATGGTATATAATACACTGTGCGCACCACGGATGGCAGCAGTAGCCTTGCGTGTGTCAGCGATAATTCTCTCTGCTCGTGTGGTCTGTTGCTTACCATGAGATTGATATCATTGAACGATGAAAGCAAGAACACACAGGCCACTAAAGTTAACACGATACGAGCCATAAGGTAGGTCTTCCCCATCAAACCGGCCTCTATTCTCGACGGGAACTGTCCCTTCGCCGCAACCATGTTGATCCATTCCCAGATGAAGTAAAGGTGGTAGCCGCTGTCCGATATCCTTGCGATTAAGAGTCCGTAACTGGAGATCTCGAGTAGTCGGATTGTAACTCCGACGAGAAGCAAAGCCCCAGCGATGACAAAACCAGACCAGATACGCTGGGGCTTGAATATTGTCATGCTTATTCGCCATGTAAATGTTGAAATGATGGCCTGCGTAGATTCATTAGCCATGTGCCTTGACCTTGTCCTTGAGATTAACGCACCTCGTAAGACCAGTTTGCAACTATAATCCAAGCCGCGAGTACCGTGGTGTAAGGCTCGCCTTGGATCAAGGCTGGAACTGCAAGAGCTGATGTTGTCATAAACGTAACAAGTATAAAAAGTGACACCCGCCAAAGATAGCGCCTAGGGTGCCGTTCCTTGTAAGCCAGTGATGGTGATGAGTCTAATGTTCTCGGCCGTCGTGCTTGGTGGTGCCACCAGTAGACAAGTTGTGCTGAAGAAATCAGATATGAGACACAGGCGAGGGCGAGAGTGATCAAAAGAAGGATAGGAGGCGATGGCGAGGACATTTTGCGAAAGGAATAGGATAGTCGTGCGTAGGTGAGAGAAGCGTGCTGCTTGCTTGGTTTGCAGGGTCTGCCTTATTTGCAGAGACTTGCTGCAGGTCGACAAGGCATTTATATATCAACCAGGGCTATCGTGTTGATGGTCATTGAGGAAAGAGTCCCAGTCAAAGGGCCTTTCATTAAACAGAACACAGTTTTCGGGGACCGGAGCGGTTGATCGACAGATACCGCAACACTAGCTATCTTCCGTGATCCATGTTCAACGAGCTTGCAATTCCTGCAGCCGTTCCGTCCGTCGCCCCGACTGTCTCACCTTTCCCCTTTGGCCCAGGGGTTTCTGTGATATCTTTCGGTTTGCAAAGCGAGATTGCTAGCATCTTTACTTGTTCTGTGTTGAAGGTAGCCTGTTTATGTTGTCCATTTGGTATCTTATTTCTTGCCAAGGAATGAAGGTTAGAGCTATCGCATTGGAAGTTGGATTATCTTCACCTATACTGGTGTATTGAACCACTTCAGGAGGAAGTACAACCAAAGGATCGGCTTCTGCTATGCTGTCCAGTGTCGACTCTTTTCTCTATCAAATGGGGAACTTTAGAGCCTTGGTACGTGCGGGAATCTACAATCCACTAGCAGGTTTGGGCCACTGTTGAGAGACTGGGTTAAGCAACTGGCAAATTCGAGCCACTGGCAGGGTTGAGGGGTTAAGCAACTGGCAAATTCGAGCCACTGGCAGGGTTAAGCGACTGGGTTGAGCGGCTGGCAAATTCGAGCCATTGGCAGGGTTGAGGGACTGGCAGGTTTGGGCCACTGGTAGAGTCGCCTTATCGATAACAGAGTTCTGGAATTGACTTCATACCTGCAGCCCTCGAGTTAGGCATCAATGCGGGGCTCACACAACCATCTCCTTTTCTTCTTTGGTTTTTTCTTTCCAATTCATCCGCCTGTCCTGCCATATCAAGGAAGTAACCGCACTCAATGCCAACTTCGATGACTGAGGTGAGTTCCAGCGAGCCTTCCGCAATGTACGTACTAATTGGTGTTTCAGTCAAATGGAAACGCAGACAACCCTGAGACGACAGGCGATCAATTTGTCGAGGTAGACCGACGTATTTTCCCTATATCTCAGCACGATCGTTTGTTATCTTGGGAGGCAGGTGCTGGTCGCATTAATGTTGGCGGCAGCTTCATAAATACACAGTCTGCCAGAGAGAACGAACTTATTCCCAAAAACACATATCTCGCTGTAGGCAAGGGCACTATTAAATTGGTATACAAGTAAGACTAAGTTTCGTGGAGAAATACTAAACTTGCTTGCCACCCCTCGCTATAACCAAGTGCAATCCTCAGGACAGAGTCACCGCCGTTTTGATTCAAACCCATGCCTGTATCTGATACAATCACTGCCACTTTTTGAACACAGCTACTTGCCATCATACCTTTAAACAATAAGTCCCCCACCATCTGCTTCAACCCATTTGTCGAACAATCTTTGGCACTTTTTATCGCTTCCATTTCTATCGCTTCCGCACATTCTTTCGACACGATCACATCCAGCATGAAATCTCCACCAGTAGAAGGAGGCCAGAACAAACAGACTGTTCGCGTCAAAGAACTATTGCTTTCCAGGTTCCTGAACTGGCTATTACACACCCCGCGATGGAGGTCTGTGCCAAGTTTTTCGTGAAGTTCAGCCCAGACTGCCTGGCTCATACAGGAATGTTGGTCGAGAGGGGGTTTGAGACCACTAAGCCGGTTGGCAGAGACCTGAACTTCCTGGCTTGTTGCTGGCATGACCGGTAGAGATGCCCGGACTTCTTGGACGCCATAAGTGTAGACTGATGTGTTTTCGTTTCCCGGGGCCTCAAATTCATGAGGCTGAGTGGGGGTGTTCTCTTTTCCATGGCCTTCGACTTGGTGATTATGGCGTACTGTGTTTTCGTTCCCATGTGTTTCGAGTGCATGGGTTTGGATCGGTTTATTCCCTTTGTTATAGGCTTTGACCTGATGGGTGTAGACTGCCTTGTTTGTATTTTCCTGGGCTTCGACTCTTTGGCGTTTAGCTGGCCGCCTTTCGTGATGTTTTGAAGGGGTCGAAGTAACTTGGACGGATTCGTCTTCCGGAGCGGATGATTCAGCCTTGGTCTTAACAGGGACTAGTAACCTGGGCCATATTTTTGAGTGAATGTCGTCAAGCTGTTGGAGTAACTCTTTGTCCTCATCTCTTTTCAAAGCATCTGCTACAAAGCATATCGCACCCTCTGCTTGTGTTTAGTCTGCTGAAGCTAGAAGCGAGACCACTCCCATACTCACCAAAGGCGGCCAGAATCATATCACTGCCTTCCAAATGTTTAAGGTAGTTTTGCCAGGCGTTGAAAGGTGAAAACTCTATTTGGCTTCGAGCACTCTCAATCTTTTCTGGTGTGTACTTTGAGATTTGCTTTGGCGTGCCGTTCTGCACCATGAAAAGGAACTGAAAGAAATCATAACCTATGAGCTTGGTGTACCTTTTTTTGCTAAATATTGGGGCGGTCCTGGCGAGATGACAACGGGAAGTAAATTCAGGTTCAACAGCCATTGCAAGGTAGAGGTGCGGTTTGTGTTCGAGCTGATAGCGTTTGGAGCAGGAGGTCTTGATGTGTGAGTGTTTGCGGGAGAAAGTCCTCGATCCCTTGTCTATATTTGAGCGATTCATCCGAGCGAGAATCAGCACGGCCACGATTTTATTCACAGCTCGCGCTACTCCGTACATTGCATTGCCTTGCCAGCCCCACCTAGGGTGCATGCATTGGCTTGCCCGCCCCACCTAGGGTACATGGACGGTACATTCAGCCCTTGCTTCTACAAACTGCCTACATCATCCCCTGCTGTTCCACATCCTGTATCCCTGCTTTCCGCCTGCCGCGGGCTCGGAAAGTGTTAGATTGGCGGCTGGGCATGGGCCCCACTTTCCTTTATCACAATATTATTCTTGTATCGAGAAAAGGAGGGGAATCGAATCAACCCCTCCCTGGCAGACTGATCAAAAGAATCAAGTCAATCAATAACATCACAACATTTCTGCTCCACATCTTAATACACTCACCCCGTCGTATTCGTGCGTATCTAACAGAAAGGCACGCCCGTCTCCACTTCGCTTTCGGCCTAGGTAATGATCAGGCGTCGATGTCCTTGCTCCCTTCCGCGTAAATGGTTCCGGCGGCTGCGGCCCTGCTGCGGACCCGGGCAGGAACCAGCAGCTGCGCAGCATCATCCAGCATCTGCCGGATCACTGGCGGCGTACCGAGTATCGACGCACAGCATGAGCAGATCATGACCAGAGCGGCTCCCGCGCAAAACAAAAGTCCAACTGTGGTGGAGATGAGCTTGCATAGTTCTGCGAGTCCCGCGTCGTCTCCCGCCAGCTCAAAGATCCGCGCCCAACGCCAGGTCAGACACATCGTACGGATGGAAGTAGTCGCAAGCACTACCGCTACACCTCCAAACGCCGCACCTATGAACATCTTATCCCGACTGCTGCTCACTCTGCTCACGGCAAGGGCGGGCACAGCACCCCAGATCAGCAAAACGTGGAGCACCGTATGGAGGACAAGGTAAGCCAGAACTTCGTCAGCCTCCTTTCCCAGACCCAGGTCGTGCAACGCCGGCGAAAGTTGATTCTGGGTGGAAGATGCCAGAAAGCCTGGCGCTGCCGGCACGCCGACTGCAAGTCCAGCCATGAACGTCAGCTGGATGACAAAGAGCACGGCTGCAAGCAGGCATCGTCCAAACCGCGACATGGCCGTGGTGGCTTCTGGAAAGGGGTCGCTATGGGCGGAGCAAAAGACAACCATCCTGTCACGTCTGAGGGGTCACGGGGGCTTGCTTCTTCGTCGTTGTGTTCTTTGGATGTCGGCATGTATCAACCACACCTGCAGTGAGATGTAAACAATAGACGTGCAGAGGAGCAACGGCAAACGATGTGGAAAATATGAGATACCGCAGCATATAAGACACGAGGACGAGCTCTGCGTTACAGGATTGATGTTGTACATGACCGGCGCTCAATCCCGTCCGTCCATGTGAGGACATCAACGATGAACCGTGGGCTGGATGTACACGGCCAGTTTCCGCACTCTTGTACATGCCAAGACCCGCTGCAAGGCCAAAAAGGGACCTTCCATTGTCCAGAGTAAGCTTACTTGTTGGGAGTCATCCCGTTCTCTCAGCACGCACCCTAAAGGTAGGATCTTTTGCGGTACATCGACCGTTGATGCCACCCTGATCAAAACTGAGCTTGAAAGTTCCAAAGGAAACACCAAAGTCTATTTTAATACGAAAATATCTTGTTACTCATACAGTATTGAACACCGATAGCTTCCTCTCCTACAACAATCGTTCTCAATGAAGGATGTTTCCACATCTCAAATATACGTACCCTAGACACGGTGTACGCGCTGGGACTTAGTTTATCTTTCGCTTCTCAAAGTACCTACCGGGTCTATGCCTGGAAAGAGTACCTCTATCTCGCACTGTCGATTTGTCTCCACTCCCCCAGATTTTTTAGGCAGCAGCGCTACTTCTGGGAACTTCTTCCACGCATTCAAAAATTGCTAACGCACGCATAATACAGCCAAATTCAGACAAAATAATTGCTTACTAGGTAAATTTATGTACCGAAGTGTCTCCACTCTGGATTTTATAGAGAGAATGTTGTTTTAAAGCGGAAGGTGGAGGTGTTCAGCACTGTACAGAAGTAACAAGACAGAAGCCTTGCTATTTACAACATGCACCAGGAGATAGATCCCTCGCTATTTAGGTCGCTCAACTGGACGTGAATCCTCAACCTCGCTGTAGACTCCCATAAGGCTTTCTTTAGTTAAGCAGAAGCAAAAATCAGCACTGCCCCTTTCCATCGCTTCGAGGGCACCCATCAATTGCAATCTACCACAACGGAGTGCCATGGTTCTACTGTTGTGGTCAGCTTTCCGAGCAAGACCAGCATAAAGCATTGTAATATGGGACTTGATGTAATAGAAGATGATAGCCTAGAGCCAATAAATATTAAAGACGGAAGATTTGAAGCGGCTAACGTACCAGAAGATAAGGGTGCATAATTGTCGTATCTGTAGGATGTTTCCCAACGACAGTATCAAGTAACAAGTGATCAGGCAGGCTGCCATACCATGCGTCCAGTTTGCTTCCAATAGACTCTAATTGCTGATCTAGCGACGAGGGATGGGCAATGATGAAAGATTTGGCTTGAAGAACTTCGGCGAGCACGCGAGCGGCCTTGAACAAAGCCAGCGCCCGAGACATTCGAGTGTCTGGGCCAGAAGGGTCGGAAGGAGGAGCCGCCTCCGTAATGTGCTCGTCGTCGATATCGGAAGGGTAGCCGGCGTGGGCACCCTGAAATTCGAGCACCATCGGCAAGCCAAACCTGGCCGCGGCAAAGCAGTCCAGTGTGTAGAGAGTCCAGAAGACCCTCTTACGAGTCTCGACATCAAAATTTGAGACTGATCCATTAACGATGGTAGGAAAGCTCTGGTCAAGTGCCATAAGGTTCGAAAGATGAATGGCTTTCTGTTTGTAGTTCATCGCCTGCTCAAGGTCTGCACGTACGAGGCAAGAAAGGGTTGCAAGAGTCAAGGATTGTACCGTGCGGATACTTGGATGCGGAGAGCTTGCACCTATTGTCTTTTCCCACCTTTCTTTGATCGTGGGGGATGTTTCAGAATCGGAAGCAGCGCGAGACAGGCCGGCAATATCAATGACAAGGTAGATTTGAGCGAGCGTATCGCGTTCCTCGGCCACCCGGGAGCCGTTAACGACCTGTTCAAAGACTTTTCGAAATGTGGGCTCGTGTAAAACGGGGAAGAAGGGGGCCCATTTCTGGAAGTACATGTCGACTCTGGGTTTGAACGAAGAGAGGATATGAAGGTTTCGATCGTGATTAGTTGGCACGACGGGTGATGGGCCGCTCAAAGAACTGTTGGAGACGCAGATGCCGCCAGATAGTTCAGTGCCCGACGTTGATGCAGTTGTCTCATCACGGACGGCTGGGGTATGGACACCAGTTTTCGGCTTTTGAGGCTCTTGATTCGCGCCGTTTACCACCTGTCGCAACATGTTTTTGGTGAAGTTGACAAATTTTCTGTCTCCGGTGGTGTCTCCACTGTGCTTTGAATCGTACAAAGCGAAATGTTGGAGCAGTACATCTTCGAGGCGCTTCTTTCCGTAGGGAGATGGACAATGCCGTTTATTTTGTGCAGTCCTTCGAACGTCTTGTTTCCTGGAAGCTGACATGGAAGGAGAGTTGTGGGTAGGTGACATGTTCTCAAAGATGCCGATGATTCTGCCTGGTCTAGTTGCCTAGCCAAATCTGGTGTGTTCTAATCAATGAGAGGCGGATAGCTGAGTGCAGTGAACGATACCCTTTGATCAAAGATTGTAGTATCGTAGCCGAGAAGTTTGTTGACCAAGATAGAGACAGAGGAGAAGGCTAGTAATGGGAAGATACTTATAGACATTCAGAGTGGTAAGGGCGTCAGAAGCGACGAGGCGGATTGCCTCGATCCCATGATCAGCAAGGACATAGGAGACTGGTCGAGTCAGACCAACGCAGGAATTTCCCTGTTGAAGACATCAGCAAACAACTGACATGCTGAAAAGAGGTCTTACATTGACGACGTCTCGTCTGGTAGGAGCTATAGGTGAATGCGAAGTGCATGTGCCCCCACGCAACAAAGAGCAGAGGCTGTGTTTCACCAGCAAAAAGTGCCATGGACCTGATCCACATTTCATACTAGGTCGGACTGCTAAACATTATGAGCTCGTGTACACCAGTACTTCGTCGAAGCTCAGTGCAGAAGACAGATGTACGTACATCGGCGAAGCCCGAAACCCCAAGGCAATCTTGAATCAATCGCACTAGCAGAGCTTGGGCCTGCTTTACCAAGCTTGACCGATCAATCAAAGAGCTTATTATCCATCCGTGATTCAGCCTCACTGCCAAGTAGCGATCCTTGCATTTGGCTCTTACCGGGCCTCTACCGTCCAACCGGTACAGGGGGGAGAGGTTGATCTGGAAAGGAGGGACGCGACAGCTTCCCCTATGCCAGAGTGCAATTTCATCGTGTTTCATTTGCTGGCGCCTTCCCTAACACTCTGCCTCCAGGTGCTGTTGTTGTTCTTGTGGCGAACCGGTACACCTATATCATCTCGGTGACTATTCGGATTTCTCAGCATATTGTCTGGCTCGTGCCGTCATCTTCCACGCGGCCGTGAATCTTCAACTTCTTACTATGTATCTTCCCAAAATGCTGGCGACTCGAAACCGAATGGGTTCATCAGACATGAGCGATGGGAATTGGGAATCAAGACAGACAGAACGAAACATTGCTTCGGACCACAAGGTACATCCCTGAACGATGATATGACTTTCAATCACGGAATGCCTTGACAGACGGAACTGGAAATAACGCACCCGCTTGGAGCACAGGAGAACTATATGATCTGTCAGCTTGAGTGGAGGGATAGGAGCCAGGGACATCTGATAATATAATGACTGGGCATATGATGGCAAAAAGGGGTTCACTAGGTTTGGTATTCCAGAGGCTTCGCTCATCCCGAGCACCTTCGTTCCGTTGCCGTGCCAAGAAATAGTGCAGGTATTTGGTTTTGTGTTCCATTGTGATAAATCCGAAAAGGGGGCTTGGTTCATACGCACTACTTAAACGCAAGATTCGGCCGCAAGATTTTGTAGTATGAGTCCTCAACTTCAATATTCGATTCTCATTAGTTCTGCGCTGTTACCATCAACAATTTATATCCTACTCCAGCTACCTCCTGCGATATGCCGACTCTATTCGAATATTTAAAGTCCATGAAGGACAACGAGTGAGACTCCACTTTGGCAAAGTATTAAAAGCTTTCGGTCTAAATAACAACATTTCCAGAGTATACAGTAGCCGGCAAATCACGTTTTTTTTGTCGGTCCGGAGAAACAGGTATTCTTGATGCCTGAGGAGGTTGCTACCGCGCGATCAAAAATATTTCAAATGTTCATGCGAAACGAAAACAAAGAATCAAGTAGTCGCGAGATTACGTTACCCGAGACCGAAGTACCAGTTTTCGAATTGTTTTACAACTTTGCTTCCTATGGTTTGTATGGTGACCAAGTCATGAAGTCCAACTTGAGCGAAGCTTCGCTCTAGTCGGGTGCGAGGGACCAACAATAGGTTTCAGCATTTGCTTCGGGAAACGGGGCTCATGTTTTGGGTCGGGCGATTTTACTTATCGAGGTGGCTACGGTGAAGTAGAAATTAATAAAAGTTATTGAACTTGGAGCACTACGCCATCCTATTTGTAACATGGACGAAATAAAGTATATCACCAAGACATGTCGGACCCATAATTCCTGAGATGGTTGGCAGCCGTCATCTCTTGAAGACGAAGAACGCCCTTCTCATCTCGCATTAGAAAGGAAAGCAAGAAAAGTGGAGTTATAGTCAATGCCCTTCAGCATTGCACCTATGTGAGTGGATAGCCGACCCGGGCGTCTTATCCCCTCCATGAAGGCCGTGAAGTCCTGAAGTCAGATTCTGGACACTGTCAGAACAGCACTGTGGTGTCCGATTCCGGATGTTGTCGGGAAGGACAGTATCTGGAGACGATTAAATATGGATTGATGAAGGTCTCCCTTTAGGCCGTATTACGCTTCTAAAGCATTCGGGTAGGCTGCCAGCAGAAGGTGCATGAACGTGATGTCAAAAGTTCTTCCAGAGTAAAAAAGGGACAAATAATCTTGAATTTTACTGCACCGATTCACATCGAAGTTTGCTGAGAACCACACTCCTTGTACCACAATCTAGGCGATTATACCCCGTCAAATTGAAGCGTGGCTATCTTGTGACGACCTGAAATTTCACAACATCTCAAATCTTCCTCAACTTCGACACCGGTCATCCGTCATGTTATCAGCCCCTGAGTTCTGCCCACCCCTATGGTCAGCCTTCCAAGAATGCCAAGATGTCGTTGATGAGCATTTCATGCCCCAGACCTTGCCAGAGATAGGCAACTCGGCGGAAGAACCGCCAGAAAGCCACTCTCATTATTCTGCGGCCCAGCCTGGCACTTTTCAAGATGGCTGCGTCTGGGGCACGGACCAAACCAACCATCAGTGGGACAGTTACTTTTATAGAGATTGGGTATTGTATCCAGATACTTTGGAGCCTGCTGAACTTCCGGATGATACAATAGATATCTCGGCTCCCAGTCCCATCTCATGCGTTGCGCACGAAGATCTGAGCTTACCACATGGACAGTTCGAGACACCATCTACTGGTGTAGTCCTTAGTAACTGCTGTTCTCCGAAGGAAGCTCAGACTATGGTAGATGGATACGTGCAGCGGACCTCGATGACAAGGCAACTCGAAGCTCAGAATGGCAAGAAGAGACGCCCGGCGAATGCTTTCTTCCTCTATCGTTCGGCGTTCCGAAATGTGGCTGAACAAGTCTACGGAACCAAATCTCAGCAGCAAGTATCGAAAGTCTGTGGATGGAGCTGGCGGGAAGAATCACAGAATGTGAAGGACTATTTCCGGTACCAAGCTAAAGTCGAAAAAGAGAACCATCGAGAGGCATTTGGACATGAGCAAGAAAAGAGCTAGGGCTGTTAATGATAACCAAAAGCCTGACACAGGGCTTATGACGGTGGAGCAATGTGATGTCTTCCTGGAGAAAGAAGAATGGATTGTTTCGTGCGAACTCAGAAAACCACTCGGTTGATGAAGAAGAATTGTAGCCGCCAGCCTAGGGGAAACTTGACATGATGAGGCGCTGCAGAAAGATCATCATGGGGAGGAGGAGCACTATGAAGCTTTCAACATTGTTTCTAAGCATCTACTGTACATCTAAAACAACATGTTCCCTGTACAGTCTAGGATCCGGTCATCGAGTTACATAGCTTTGTCTCGTAGGCGGATAGTTGTCAGAAGTTGGATGTTTTATGAACGCATAGGTGACTTCTGTTGACGTTTTCAGCTAGGCCATGGATGAAAGGTGATGCTGTTCGGATTTCCCATGCCACGATTATCAGCGATCCGCGATGTAACCCCACGGGGGCAGATGCGAAACGGTCGCTCCGGTTTACCCTTGTTACAACTTGCCCAATAGAATTACACGCTTATTCGCAATGAACAATCTTCGACTGGCGTACCCTACTCAACCAAACAAAAGTGGACCTGAACAATAGATGTATTGGTGGCGACCCTGCGCCTGACCTTATTCCAACTACTATACGTTTTGTTACATTCCATGCAATGATATAGTACAATGTTGTAGGAAGCATGTCCTTAGCGGTAACTGGGAACAATACTCTGATCATACGTGCACAGATAATTGAGGCTGAACCCCCTAACAGTAAGCCTCCAGGATTTCGCTCTTGCTTGCCCGAATGCCTAAGTATTCCAATAGCGTTCGCGATTAATGGAGCCAATAATCAGCTAGCGCTAGCGTCACGATGTGCATGGGCCAGTCCTCTTTTTGTCACCTTTGACCGAATCACAGCGATCAGACATAGGCGGTAGACCCATACCATACCATAAAACCAACCTAGCAAAAGTCTGCTAAGAGTCAAGTGCAATGCCTGGTAAAGTACTGTGTGATAGCGCGACCACAATACACTATATCCGCCTCTCTTTCCCACGTTGGAGCTGGGCAGCCTTTCCATCTGACTGCAACGTAGCAATTCCCATCATTGAACTCATGATGGCCCAAGATCTCGTCAAAGTTGTTTTCAGGATCCCCGGAATTGAATGGAGCCGGTTGGCAGCGCTCATCATATGTCAATCAAATCAACTTCGGGGCCAAAGTTGATTTGATTGACAGCCCTTGAGCTCAAAGTTGATTTGTTTGATTTGATTGATACCCTTTTCAATTCCGTGAGTGGAGACCCCTACCCGAAGTCATCCCCTCGTGTACACCAACACTCAGCTACCCAC
>WETZ01000081.1:0-31800 GCA_011034095.1 Fusarium cf. aywerte
AATGACGGACGATATTATCCCGTGCCGTAGTAAGATATCGGCACGCGTTGCAGCTGTATCCATGTGAAATAGCAAGCTGTTTAATGGCCTCACTGTTATCCTCGGGTATTGCAGTAAGCTTCGGGTCAGCTAGTTCAAGTGTGCCGTAGTAGTCTTTAATGTCCTTGAGCACTTGGCCCTTGAGTTAATGCTGCCGTCGGAAATGTAGCTCGATGCTGCTGCCAGGTCGGATAGCTGCTTAATAGAGTCGGCAGATAAGTATCTAATACTCCTGATTAAGCTGTACGATGTCCTCCATTGCTGTTTGATGTTTAATGATAGCTCTTTCGCTTTCGTCTTGATAACAGAAAGTAAAGAGAGAAGTAATCTTGTTGTTTTCCTCTATTGATTCAAATCCCCTTTCCTCTGCGTTACGCTAACCCCAAGTCGGCACTAGCTAACCGCAAGTGTGGGGTTGGGGTTATTTTAGACCAATCACCAGCTCGATCCAACGGTACTCGGTTCAAGTCTAAATTTTAAGCGAAAATCCCCATTTTGGTGGCCGATATCCGGCTAATCGCGTCTTAATAGTCCCTAGGGTTATAACGGTACGTATTAAGCAATAATTAAGTCTAGAGCTAGAAAACCTTTAAGAGAGGTAAAAAAAGTAGAAAGAAATACGTAATGCCGATCTAAAATGACTAAAGCATAGGGAAATAGGTTAATTAAGTCTTAAGCTTTTAATTAATCCAGCTTATATTTGATTTTATTTAGTAGTGGATTTATTGTGGAATTTTAACTGTTGTGTTGACCTTAAACTCAAATTTCACTAAGACATAACGACCATCCCAACCCTGTCCCTACTTGCATTACTGATCAGCGTGAACCCGCCCGGGACTGGCGGCCAGGCCGTAGAAGTTATGCCGCTGTAAGGTCATGCCTCTGTATTAAAACCGTTATGCCGCTCTATCAATTCCCTATGAGAAACTGGCGTTGGGAGCGATTCTATCCCTACGATCAACCCCACGGTTTGGATTCACCCATGGATTTTAGTACAGGATCAAATAAAGTGGTCTAGCTTCAAGAAGTACTGCAAGAATTAGGGCATTTCGTGCCTTTTGACCTTTGACCATCAGTCTCTGCATAAAACACGAGTCTTGGGGATCTTCTTATACAAGACGCTACACCAGTCCGTCCTGTATTATAGCCATCAGCGCGATGGTCGCTCAAAGGCTGGCCGAGGGGCAAGGTCTGTAGTAAATATGAGACGAACGATGAGGGGGGAGCAATGAATAACATCAAGTCCTTTTCATGGTAATGATCATTCAAAGGGATTCTTAGAATCTAACTATCTTAGTAACTGGTCAACAGACAATAGACTATCGGACTTGGACAGCTCTTTTTTTTGGATAGATACAAAGATGAGTATGCAACAAATTTATAATACAGGGTTTGTAGGAAACAATCATGATAGAGGGCATGTAGATTAAGATCGGGTCTGCTTGATAGTGATCTTCTGGCCACAAGGTACAGTGAACTTGTCACCCTTGACAACCTTCCCGTTCACCTTGATGACACTCTTCTCAAGAGGAATAGGCAGAGGTCGAGGAAGGTAGACAGTACCGTTCGTGTTACCATTCTTAGGCCCGCGAACAGTCATCTGCAGAAGACCAGACTTAAACTTCCAATCAACCTCGACGTTTCCATGCTCAGTAGGAACCCGTCCCTTAGCCCACTCCAGACCCAGAGTCAGAGGCTTGACATCCCACTTCTTGTAACCAGGTTCGACAGCCTGAACACCCAGAACATGTCGGCTCAGTTCAGCAGTAGGTCCAGAAGCCCACCCGTGGCAGAGAGAGGTGATTATTCCCAGACCAGGTGTACCATCGGGGTCAAGAGTCTCCCAGAAGCAGTTGGTGTAGTTGGCATGGGCAGGGTTTGCCATGGGGGCCCAGAGACTCTTCAAGAGACGTCGGACAATCACGTCATCGTCGGACTCGAAGGCTGCACGAAGATGATAGGCGGAAGAGTAAGGGCTGATCTTCTGAGCGAAACCAGATTTGGCGGTAGCGTTGCTGAAGGCCAGAGGTCCAGCCTTGAGCTGAAGTTCCTTGTCGAGAGTGGAGAGCAGAGAAGTGGCTGAGATGTTGTGGCTTTGAGGAATGCCAGCGAGGATAGCGAGGGCGTTGGCGTCCTGGGCAAAACCAGTGGTGATCTCGTTGGACAGAACGTAAGCTTGGAGGGTATCGTTCCAGAGGTTGGAGTGAATGGCCTTGCGCAGGTTGTTGAGACGAGTCTGGTAAACAGTGGTATTGACACCAGCGTCCTTCAGGAGAGTTTGGGTCTGCTGCAAGCTGTAGGCATAGAGCGCGTTGAACTTGGAGCTGGCGCCAGTCTGGGGGGGATCATAGTAATTCCAGTCTCCAGTGAATGCAGGGTTGTCGAGTGTGAAAAGACCATTCTTTGACTGGGAATGCGCCCAGTCCAGCATAGCCGTAGTACGAGGAGCCCACTCCTTAGCAAACTTCTTGTCGCCCAAAACCTCGTAGTTCTTGGCAAGCGCATTGAGGAAGTTGAACGAGTAACCAATAAGACCAGTGATGTTGACGTCCAAGAGTTGCTTGAGGGGCTCCTGTTGGATCTTGGCGGTCGGGATGAAGAATCCGGGTGTTGCCTGATAAGAGCCCAGGAGGTCTAGAGAGCCCTCAACGAAAGACTTGCCGTAGGTGCTAGCATAGGTCGAGCCAAGTGCGACGTCAAGGTCACCAGTGTATGCAATTCGGTCGCGTCTCGAGCCATCAACAATGGTATCAGCGGGGTTCGTCCCCATGAAGAAGTCATTCAAGAAGCTAGGATCCGTCAAGTTGTTCTGGTAGATCTCAGTACCATCGAGAGCCGCTGCCTTGAGGTTGCGGAAGTAAGCGGAATGACCGAGAGGAGCACCAAGACCAAACGAGCCGTAGAACTTGTCTGTCTGGCTAAAGTCGAGAACGGACTTGTTGTTGACGAGAACTGAGATCTCGGTCATGTTGACCTTGGCATGCACAGACATCCACTCGCCGACCTTTGCATCAGCAGAAGAAGGGATCGAACCGGGCTTGGAAGCGCCTGTTGCTGTGACCTTGCCAGTCTTGACGTCGCAAGTAACAACAATGGCTTCGTTGAGAGTGTCAGACAGAACAGAAAAGCTGAACTCCCCAGTAACAGGCTTAACCTGGAAATCAAGCTGGTAGGTAGTCAACTGAGCGGCCGCAGCACTACCCAGAGCCTGAGGCGCAGAGCTCTCAACCAGAGATCCTTCCTTGGAAACCTGCCAGAAGTCGGGAATAGTATCCTTGGGAATCTCGGTAAGCTGAGCGGTCCTGGCGCCTGTGAGCCAAATGCGGTTAAAGTCCTCGTCAGAGCATTCGAAGCCTCCGGGAAGCTTGGTGAGGGGCGTGGTGTGAACGGTTGGTTTCACACCTACCTTTCTGAGACGCAGCTCTCCATGCGAAGAAAGGTTCAGTTTCTGGTAGCGGAAAGCTCCCTGGACAAGACGATTGTTGACAGTCTCGCGTTTCGAGATGTTGTATCGGTTCACACGGTAGGTGTCCATGGCAGCTGCCAGAGGAAGAGGTCCATCACTCTGAGATCAGAGTTAGTCTGTTGATACAATATCCAAGCGCTGCATTTACATACCTGGTAGTTGCTAAAGGCATACTTGGACTCTGCAAAGGTGAGTTCAAAAGCTGAAGTATCACCAGAGGCAGAAACAACCTCAAAGGTCGGGTGACCCTCGACATTCTCGCCGTAATCGAGGATCATGATATGAGGTTTCCTTCCATCAGATGAAAGAGACACAGTTCCCTTGGAACCGTAGACGACTGCATTCTTGTCCGCCCTCGCAACAGGTCCAGCCAGGGCTAAACCTGCTACAAGCAGCAGCGACGCTGTAGCTTGGAGAAGCATTAGGAAGTATTTGTCTTAAAAAGTGAATAACAGAAGGAAAATAGTATAATGAAAGATAGTAGTTAAGATAATAGATAAAGAAATGTTTAATGAATGGTGTTGTATTAGATCGAATTACCAGAGAGATTGACTTTACTTATAATTAAACTTGTATCCGCATATCGCTATTACATCTTCCATCTCCAGATACTTTTACATGATGTAATGAGCCACTGTATGGAGTAAACCGAGCCCTTTCATTTAAGCTCTGACCGTTCTGGTGGAGGGCCAAGAAGTGTGTCTTGTGAACGAGGTTTTCGCAAAAAGCGAGGTTCGTTGCTGAAATATTAAACGAGGAACAAGGTTCGCTCTCTTAGTCGAAACCTAAATAAAGTGGGGTTGGTAGAGATTTTACTTGTCTTGCGAACCAGTCTTGAGTCAGGTTTTCATTTCTGAGATCTCGTTACTGAGTTTCTCGTTGGTGAGTCAATTTGCCATGTTTGGTTGGTATGCGAATTCCGAAATTCTGGTAATTTTGTATTGTCGAGAATTCGTAAGTCGGACCCTTATTTCCCATGATTGCTTTCGGCATTGTCAGTGAACTTGTACTCAATCGGTCTTTAGCTCAGATCAAACCAGCACTAACTCCAATGTCTCCAACTCCGGTCTCAAGGTTTAAGCCACAGCTCCCCGAATGTACAGGATCGGCAGAGGCGTTCCGAATCCTCGGTCTTTTCCCCTCCGCCTCTCATGATTCGTTACCCAGAGTCGCTTCCTACCGAAGACTAAGGTTTGCTCAGCCCGCCAAGCTGTCATGCGTTGCGTGTCATATCTCGGTGTTTTAGCTTTGACCACCATGCCAAGCTGTCCACCTAAATTAGTCTACACTAGCCCCTTGGGCCCTCTGCCGTAGCCCGTAGCTCCCCGCTCGTCATATATTACCTACCGTACTTTGCATCTCCATCTGCCGAGTTTCTATGCTAAATCCGATCAAACCATGTCGAAATTAAGATCTCAATCTCCGTCCAAGGGCAAGGAATCGCAAGACACTGACAATGTCTTGGACGTTCCTCGGGACGCACCGCCTCCGTACGAGCTGCATTCCTCTGGGTCAGTCCTCGCTAGCACCTCGCGCGTCAACGGTACGATTAACCCTTTTTTTGTCCTTTTTGAGGCTATCGTGATGCTGACTGCGCCAAGACCATGGAGGGGTCGATATTGAGTTCTCGTCGCTGCAGCCCGACAAAGTCAATCGCCTTCTGCCTCCCGACAAAGCCCAAGAAATTGAACCAACCAGCAGCTTCCCCGCCGCTGCTCCCTCCGGGCCGTGTCCAGCCCTCAATGTCGTCATTCAGGTTGTTGGCAGTCGAGGTAGAGTCTGACGACTTTAACAAATTGTTCTTGGACTAAACAGATTTAGGAGATGTTCAGCCCTTCATTGCTCTTGGTGTCGCTCTCCAGCGGTACGGCCATCGCGTGCGATTAGCCACTCATGATACCTTCACAGACTTTGTCCGTTCATCTGGTCTCGAGTTTTACCCCGTCGGGGGAGACCCTGAAGATCTCATGGCTGTAAGACTATCAACCCTTCTTCCGATATTCGAATGCTAAATGCATGGCCGCAGTACATGGTCAAGAATCCCGGATTGATTCCTTCCATGGAAAGTCTTCGAGGAGGCGATATCGGCCGAAAGCGCGTCATGATCCATGATATGCTGAGAGGCTTTTGGAGCTCTTGTGTCAAACCGGACCTCGTATCAAATCGTCCCTTCGTCGCCGATGCTATCATCGCAAACCCGCCGAGTTTCGCACACGTCCACTGCGCTCAAGCGTTGGGTATCCCGCTTCACATGATGTTCACGATGCCTTGGACAGCGACGAAATCATTCCCTCATCCTCTAGCCAATATTCAGTCTCAGAACATGGATCCCAGGGCTTCCAACTATCTCAGTTACGGCGTTGTTGATCTGATGACCTGGCAAGGGTAAGTCCCATAACGACGTTTCTTTTCTCGTATCTATGCTGATCCACAGTCTTGGAGATGTCATCAACGCTTGGAGAGTTAGTGACTTACACCTGGACCCATTAGCAGCCGCTGTTGGACCCGACATCGTTGGCCTCATGAAAGTACCATATACTTACTGCTGGTCACCAGCTCTGGTCCCCAAGCCAAGTGACTGGGGAGAGAGCATTGGTAAGACTCCACGAAGACACACATTGATGAGTACTGAGGATTAACTAAACTCACTAGATATTTGCGGATTCTTCATGCGAGACGAACCCTCCTATACGCCTCCCCAACATCTCGCAGACTTCCTGGCAAGAGGACCACCAGTATACATAGGGTTTGGTAGTATCGTCATCGATGACCCCACGGCCCTAACAAACAACATCAAAGAGTCGTGCAGGGCTGCAGGAGCTAGAGTAATTATATCTCGGGGCTGGAGCAAGCTAGGTGGAAATGACTCTAACACCGACTCTGTTTTCTACTTGGGCGATTGCCCTCACGGCATGTAGTCTGCCCCAAGTCATCAGTCTATTATCTAACCTTTTGACAGAGTGGTTATTCAAGCGTGTTGCTGCTGTTGTCCATCATGGCGGCGCAGGCACTACAGCCTGTGGCCTCGTCAATGGCCGACCAACTACCATTGTGCCATTCTTCGGCGAGTAAGTTTCTTCTCCACTCATCTCTCCAGATAGCCGTAGTAACATCGTCGCAGCCAGCCTTTTTGGGGAAGTGTTGTTGCGTCCAATGGAGCTGGTCCACCACCCATCGCCTACAAGAGCATCTCTGTGGAGAAACTTAGTTCAGCAATCAAGTTCTGCCTGAGTCCGGAGGCACAGACTGCTGCCAATAGGATTGCGACGCAGATGAGACAAGAGAGAGGTGTTGAGACAGCAGTGAACTCTTTTCACCGACATCTTCCCATAGCCAACCTCACTTGCGAGCTCATTCCGCACAATGCTGCTAAATGGCAGTACGTAGGCAAGTCGAAGAAGGGTAACGAGGGCCATATTAGGGTATCGAACGCAGCTCTGAAAGTTCTGCTGGACGCCAAGAAAGCCAAGTTGGCAGACTTCGAGCCGTAAGTTATTGTAAATGAGCGTTTTCCAACCACACTGACTTATATATTCAGACTTCGACCGAGGGAATACCTCGTTGAGAACGAACGCTGGGATCCTTTGACCGCTGGAGCCTCATCAGTTCTAGGCACCATGACAGACTTCACCTCTGCCCTAGGCGGTGCATTCATCGATCCCTTCAAAGATGTAAAGCGTGTCCGACCAGATGGCACTCGTCGCTCGGCCGGCACAGCGACAGCAGTTGCAAGCGGAAAGGCTCTGCAGGGCATGACAACCGCTGTGGTGAAGGGGTCGCTTGTAGATGTCCCGCTGGCATTGGCCGAAGGACTTCGCAACACGCCGCGACTGTATGGAGAAAAGGTCCAGGATCATGGCCCTGTGGCAGATTGGAAGAGCGGCGGCACAGTTGCAGCAAAGGTATGTATCACTACCTGTGAAGCTGGAAAGGGGTCCTAACATGAGTTAGAACTTTGGAGTTGGCTTCTACGAAGGCGTGACGGATATCGTGACGAAACCGATGAAAGGTGCCAAAGAAGAGGGTGCTTTGGGTTTCTTCAAAGGAGTTGGGAAAGGGTCCCTCAACATGGTTGCAAAACCGGGCAGTGGTAGGTCTACAACGCATACTTTGAGCTCTTTGACATGTGAGCTAACAACACTTTAGCAATGTTTGGTTTGCTGGCATACCCAGCTCAGGGAATGTACAAGAGCGTGAAGGCTATGAAGTCGAATAAGGCTAGGGAGTTGGTCGCAGCTGGTCGGGTTGAATCATTGCCTGATGGACATGCCGGGTCGACGCAACAAGATGCAGGCCAAGTTGTGAGACGATTCCAGGAATTAACAGGCTAAATAAATATAACGTATATTATATCTTAACTTATATAATATTAAGGCTAAAAATCTTCTATTATTTCAACTACAACTTATAATTAAAAATAAAAAGTAAATTAATAATTTATATAGCCTGGCTACTTACTTTCTTATTTCCAATTTATTATAAAAGTAAGGTTATAGGAAAAGAATTATACTGTAATAGATAGTTAGGCACACTCATGAGAGGGATTCGCAGTTTGTCGCCTGCATATAATCCTGACAGGTCCTAATCCAGTGTTACATCTCCTCAGGATTGAATACATAATGTTGTCTACCACTATCTGCTTCAGGCCTGCTGAAGCGGTCCGGTGGCCTGAAGATCTTCTAAATGCTATCTCGTCATACCCAGGACCTCGAATCCCAATTCTTTCGCAAATCAAGTAGTGTACCTCTCCATCAGACGCGATCTCGTAGGCCGATTTCTGTTTCTGTTGCAAATTTCTCGATCCTGCTCCGGTCCACAAATAGCTCAGCTGGGTGCATGAGATTAAATAACACCATGACAATAAACATAAGCAATGCATCAAAGACATATAGGTACCCCTCCCGGGCAAGCAGGTACCCGTCATCGCCCTGCAAGTATTCGACAGCGCGGAAGACGGACCGCACCATGATCAGTATTCCTGTAGCATAGAGCAGCTTCAGGTGCTTCTGCCAAGGGATGCCAATGCGCGAGCGAGTGGTCGGCCTGCGGACAATGTTAATATGGAAATTGACTGCAACGACAAGAAAGGCGCCGAAAAAGGCAAGCTGCACGAAAAGACCGATAATGATAATCTTGGCGCCCATCCTGAGAGCCGATAACGAACCGGCTGATTGATATCCGCCGCCTGTGAGAAAGCTTGTGAGATTGGGGCCAGCTTGAAGGCGTTGTCTGTAATACTTACCTCCACCCTGAAGAAAGAAGGAGAGAACATCGCCGACAACAAAGATCTTGGTCATCCATTTTCGCGAAATAAGGGCAAGACCCTCACCATCGACAAGAGTGATAATTCTTCCAAGCTCCATATAGATAGTTGCGGCGAATAGGGCAGGCGCTACAAGGAGCAGGATGGCCTGGATGATGTACGGCGTGAGGGTCCAGTTAGGGGTTTCCTTTCCCGAGGCATAACGAGCGGCGTAACCAATCATCTCCACTATAGTCCCAGGCATCATGGTCAGTTTTCTGAAGATTTGCATGGATGGGGGGTTAAGTTAAGCCCTGGGAGTGGAAGACACGTACAAATACCTCCTACAATAATAGGAATAACAAACCAAACACGGTACCGGAACAACTGCCATGTGTGCGCCAAGGTCGTCGCAAGGTACAAAACCACAAAGGCAATAGCACCGGCCTCGGTAGGATGGTAGTGATACATTTTGAAAGTGTTCTCCGACGGGTCCTCAGCCCGTATAGAGTGGATAGCAGCATGTGCTAGATTATCGCGAAGATCCATGATGCCGAGTAATGAAAGTAGTGCCAGTAAAACAAATACAGAAGTCGTGAAGGCAGAGAAAGCAAAGTGTTGGAAATTGACGTTGATCCAGAAATGAAAATGAACGATGATAGGAGACGGGAATAGCCTAAGAAGAAGCGTCGATCTCTCATTTAAAGTACTTCAGGGAGAGATCTATGCCAGGGGCAAGGCGCACACAGCTTATCTCTAAACGAGACAGCTAACCGCGCGCCTTGACCGCGTCAAATTTTATCGAACCATTTTGAAGGCTTAGCTGTAACGATTTGTGGTTTCAGAGGGGAGCACTGCTTCAGTGGGCATTCCTGTACGGCGAATCCATTGTATTTAATTTAACGAGCCCCATATCGTTATCATCGTATCTCGTTATTATGTGATACGTGCGCTCAATTAAACGAGGTAACGAACGACTCGCCCCACTCCCAGCAGCCTTGCACTTTCAAACCACGGCACATCAGGTAAAAGTGGCTGAAGGCATGAGTGGCTTGTCGCACCTGTTGTCGAGGATCAAGGAGATGACTATGTGTAGAACTAACTATTCAGCCATGTTTGCTTGAGGGAACACAAAGTAACTACAGAGTAATTACCTATATTAACTGCCTAAAGTATATTCTTATAGTTTGCAGTCCCTCCAATAGCACCATAATATGTCATGCAGGTCAAGGTACAATTCGCAGCCTTTGCTACTATCCAATAATGAAACGCTCAAGATAACCTTCTAACGGCTTCATGTCCCCAAGTGCATACCATCCTATAGCTATTCCTTTAAACGGTCGTGCTACTTTCCAGTCCCAAATGAGCTCAAAACTGATGCAATCTCCTGCTCACTGATCGGGTCAACCCTAGCAAAGTACTCATCATGCGCAAGCCGCGCCTCTAGAACGTTCTTCTCCGTCTTTGAAAGACTTCCCACGATACTCTTGTAAATGCCTAGGGCAGGATATGGGAGCAGGCCAAACATGGCTAGCCGAGTCAACACCAAATACATCAGCAAAGATTCCCAACTGCCTACTCGAAACAGACGGCATGGGACGTTGAAAAACTTAAACTTACCGCTTCCAGGCTTGGCAATCAGCCCGAAGCCTGCCTTGCCGAGACCTGTTACTAAACCCACGGGACCTCCCTTGATTGCGCCGACGGCGGGCTGTTTAAACAGACACCACGAGGCATCGAGAAAGTTATACGCAAAGTTCTACAGCATGTTACTACTGCTCTTCAAAGTCTGGCTCCTAAGCCGAGCAATGGGCGGAGAGGTTAGATAGAGCCTGAGAGTACATACCTTGCCAGCTTCAGCGGTGCCGCTTTTCCAGTCTGTAATCTTGTTATGCTTCCGGACCTTGTCGCCGTACAGCTCGGGCAGATTATGTAGGCCCTCAGTAAGAGCGAGGGGTACGTCGACAAGTGACCCTTTGAGAACGCTCGTGGCCATCCTGGAGACGCCTTTTCCGGCGGACTTTCCGGCGTTGGAGGATGTTGTTGATACCTCTCGTCCTGGTTTCGACGAGGCTGCACGGTTCGCTTCTACCAGACCTTGCTCTTGGGTGTCTGCACCGGTTGCAGTCGATCTTATGCTATTGCTCCGGGAATTATCCACATCTACCTCTATTTCTGCCCCCTTTGAGTCAGGAAGAGCTTCTACAGTCGCTAGAGACTCCGCTAGAGCCATGAATCGTCGGTTCGGGTTCGGTACCGCCTTTCTTTTCTTCCCTCGCCGCAGCTGAGCCATCTGCTCCTCGAGGCCAGTAATCCGCGCATTCTGAACGACAACCTTCATCTCTAAAGCTTCCAGCCCCTTTGCAATCTTCCTGTACTTCTGCCTGGTCGGGCGACTTCGGTGCTTGGCCATTTCCCTCACTTGCCGGCTCGTTTTCGGCGTATCATCTGAGTGCAGTTGAGGAGGGCTCGGCGTCTTGAACTCTTCCAGCACTTTTTTTTTGTCCGGTTGAATTTCTGGATGTGCTAGAGCTTTGTAACGATTTATTGGCCAATTTCCAGTAAACCTCCAGCCGGATAAGATAATCTTCTTCCTCATGCCCGCTTCCCTCGCTTTCGCGTATGCCCGAATAAAGTTGACTTTGTCAACCGGCGCAGAATCGGTCAAACTAGCCAGCTTTTGGAGTTCTTTCCGATACGCACCTTTTATAACATTAAAAATTCCATTATCTAATGGCTGCAAACCATGGGAACAATGTACTGGTAGGTAACAGCAGTAGACGTTGTTCAGAAAGCACGTCGCCATCCACTCGTCCTGACTGCTTGTTAATGGTCCTATAGCGGGTAACTCTGCGGCGAAAACACCAAAATGCTTACCTGCGCATGGCTCCCGTGACCGTCAAGGATAATAAGTCTCGTATCCGATGCATCACGAGGCTCCGTTTGGGGTAGATAGACGTCTTTCAACCATTCGAGAGCTATATGGTTGTCGGTCCAGCCGTTCGGGGATGTGATGTAGTGCCAGTCCGCTATTAATTCGAATTCATTCAGAAACCACTGTTTCTGCAGCTCTTTCCCTTTAAAGATAATTCCCGGTTTTAAAGAGCGGCCAGTTGCAGTGACAGCCTCAATAAACGAGGTCCAAGTGCGCGACTGGACGCCTTTCAACATCGCCGTCTTCTTCGGGTCAGAGCTCCCGATTACGAGGCTGTCCAGGCCTCATGGACAATCAATTAGCTATGCCTTATTAAAACCCATAGAGTGCTTGTAGAAGACTTACCGAAACCCACCATTATGCCGCCCTCGTCCACGTTAACCGTGTTCTCAGGCTTGATGCAGCCGTACTCGTTCTCCCGGATATCGAAGTACCAATTGACCGCCTTCGGAGTAAATCCATCAAACCTGGCGGCTTCCTGACGTTTTCCAAGCTTGGTAGATAGTTCTAGGTGACGTTTGACGAATCTCGTAGTCCAGTGCTTACCCAGAGGCTTGTTATCGCCTTGTTGTTTGAGGATGGCCTCGACACAGGCGCGGAGCTGGCTGTGCGAGAGAGCATAGCCCAGAGACTCTTGTCGCAGCACCCAACGAAGGAGTGTCTCCTGGCTCTTTGAAATACGCTGGTGGGCCTGGATCCGTTCATTCCTGCTCGCTTGACCGGAAAGTCGCCCAGAAAGGGTCGACCGAGGTACTCCATGTTTCTGGGCCGCCCCCGTCTGTGACAGGCCTCTATCAGTAATATCGAGTATAGCCTCAGCTACTTCATCTTCGGTATAGACACGGCGAACCATTGCGAAAGGAGTTCCGACAAGAAAATTAGGTGAAAATTCGGCTCAAGTGGATGGAGTCGCGTGGGGTAGATGAGGAGAAATGCGAAAGAATTCAAAGTGCTAGAGAACTAGGCCACAAGGCGGAACGGAGAAACGTCAAGCCGATATGAAAATGTCATGAAAACTGCTATACAACATTGGTATAGGTTTGCGAGTATCTACGTTCTTGGCTGAATGCGATGTACTTGAAAATTCGGAGTTTGTATGGGAAGATTGAAATTTTGGTGGTCCATTAGGTGGGGGTGCCCATTAGGTGGTCCTGGATGGTACGTGTCATGGCACATCCAACAAATTCGGGGGTTCCCGGCCGTAACTATCCTAGGCAAGGTCTGATGGATCTCAAAACGCTTATCCCCAATTTGTGGAGCTTGCATTGCCATCAAACCTCGTTTAGCTCGTTCATCTCGATTATGGCTCCTCCTCAGTTTAATTTCAGCTCGCAACCATCTAGCGCAACAAATCGCTTTTCTTCTTTGACCTTCGTTTATCACTGCACAAACGATATTTTGACACTTGTAGCTCTTCTAACTTTCGTTCAGCTCTTCGCCTTGCACCACCATTTTCTCATTGGATGCTATGGAGCCCGAGACTCATGACGTCGTCGTGGTCAGAAGTAGCGGAGCCCGAGCCAAGCCTCGGCGGCCACACAAGAAAGCAAAGACAGGTTGCATTGATTGCAGAAGACGGCGGGTCAAGGTGAGGGGTTTGGGTGTGGCGGTGTATCTGTTTCAAGGTATCAGTCTACTGACTTGGTGCAGTGTAGCGAGGAGAAGCCTCAGTGTCGAGCCTGTTCTCGTCGTGGAGTTGAATGCGAATACTCTTCGTTTCAAATGAGGTCCATGTCGGATGGCCATTCACCAGCTACGCCACATGGTGACCAAGTCTCACCTGAATCAACCTCGTCGCAGCCCTTGAGACATAGTCAGGACATTGCACCCCTCCCGAGCCTTTCATCGATTTCATGCCCAGAGGTACTGAGAGCACAGCCACGCGACAGGCCTTCGGTAACTTTTGGAATTGAGGACATGGCGCTACTACATCACTGGACGGTCTCGACCAGTCTCGATATATACAAGAATTCCAGCTTATCAATAGTCTGCCAAGTCACGTACCCAAAATTAGCATTCAAACACCAGTTTGTAATGCAAGCTCTTCTTGCCATCACTTCCCTTCATATTGCATATCTTGAGCCTCCCCTGAGACTAAGACATATAGCAGACGCAGTCCGCTATCACAACCAAGGCCTTCAGGGTTTCAATCAGGCCATCCGCCAGTCGAATGATGAGACGGCCGATGCATTATTCGCATGGTCATCTCTCAACCTCCTCTATGTGTTTGGAGCCTCTGGCCGTCTGGGCCAAGGCCTCTGGGATGGCTCAGGTTGGAGTAACCGCAAAAATCGTATCCTAGGGATGGAATTGATCCCAATGACTCGCGGTATCCAGGCTGTAATGACACCATATTTCGAGACACTGAGAGCAGGCCCTTTGAGAGACCATTTAAGCATAGGAAACTGGGATGATATAGATCCGGACCAGGCGTACCATGACGAGGATCAGCGCTTCTGTCAGACGAGAGATGTGTGGAAGAATAGCCCCGATGCATCGACATACGACGAAGCTCTGCAAGTTCTTCGGAAATGCCGAATGTTCATGGCGCAATTCTCAACCATGGAAGCAGAAAGTCCTGGGGACAATATGTTCAACAGGTCCTGGCAGGGAGCATTTCTTTTTGTCCCCTTTGCACCAGTCGAATACTTCACTCTGTTGCACCAGAGACAACCCCCGGCTCTTATTCTATATGCCTTCTATGGTGCCTTGCTGCATTCACTAAATGACTCTTGGATTATGGAAGGGTGGGGCTATGATATTGTCGAAGTCGTTAATGATTCGCTTGGGTCTTATTGGGAAAGTTGGATATCATGGCCACTTGAAGTTGTTGGTTTGCGAGCGGCTAATATGTAAAGGCTAGAAGTTTACGAATTGTACCATGAGGTGGTGAATCAGAGCTGTGACTGCTGCAGGAAATACGCAATCTCAATCATACCAGGTGTATGAGTATTGACTTTGCTAGGCAGTGACTTAAAGCCCTCTATATTAATACATTCCAATCATGGCCTGCGGCCAAAGTCCTCCGATTTCCTTCTCGCTCGTTCAGTTTCTTTTTCTAAACCCTAGACGTCGATACGCACCATATTGGGACATTTATAGCCCGCACCGCGTCTATATTTGGTGTCCACTTCTGTCTATCTGATGCTGCCTTGCCCCCTAGGTGAAATAGAAGATTGCCGCGCTTTTCCTCCGTACATAGTAGCATCTCGTTGCGTTGTATTGTCGATTTCACGCACTGGAAGAGAAAATATTCTACCGTTTCTTTTGCCCGCCCGCACGAACATTCATCCGTCGGTGCTGCCCTGATCTGATATAGATAACCGTTCAGTCGCGCCATTCCGATTCTAAGCTGCACTAGCACATTGGCTTCCTTCTACGATAACTGGTCGTAGAGCATATGTATATGTTTACTAGGCAGAGCTAAGTCGACTTTCCTAGAATGCCTACCAACTCCATCTGGTAGCTTCCCCTCCTTAGGGTTAGGATAGGGTTATATTAGGCTATGGAAAGCTATCTTGCTCAAGTGCTATTTATATAAGGATTTACTAAGACTATAAAGGAGATATAAATAAAGGAGATAGAAAAAGAAATAACAGAGATAGTAAGGAATAGAGATAGAGATAAAAAGAGATAGAAAAAGGATAGGATAAGAGGAAAGAGATAAAAGAAAGAGATAGGAATATAAGTAAAATAGAGATAGGAAAGAGATAGAGGTAAGAAAGAGATAGAAATAGGAAAGATATAGAGATAGGAAAGATAGAGATAGAAGAGAGATAGAGAGGATAGGAAGAGGCTATGTAGGAGTGAGTTCTCCTAGGTAGATCCCGAGCTATAGAGGCAGCTGAGATAGCCCTACTACTACTGTACGCAGTCGTGGCGGTAACATGACAGGATACAACAAAACTGGCCCGTGCACGATGACAGTCCTATCCGGCGGTCAATAGGCGGACGGGTACCCGTCCTTATAAAATGGGAAAATGGGGGGAGAAGGCCATAACACAACAACTGCAATTTTAACCGCACCCAAGGGAATCAGAAGATTACTGCTGTTGGTCCGACTGAGAAGTGTATATGGAGGTTAGTTAGCCTACCGTCATGGCGGATCCAATAGGGACCGAGATCGTAGTAGAGCAGGATACCCCTTTTTCGACGCCAAAGCGCCCAAGTCGGGTGGTAAAGCCTACAAGCAAGGTCCAAGACACAGCGCAACAATTAGAAGATACTGCTATAGAAACGCAACAAAACACTCAACAGACGACGCAAAACATACCGGCCGAAAAATAGACCGACCGTCCAATCGAAACCCAAAAGAGTAGCGCCAGCGGCGGCAGCAGCAGCGGCAGCAATAGAAGGGCCATACTGCAGAAGGCGCTAGATCTCCTGGCGGAGTTACACAGGGAGACCAAAAGATTGCAGGAAGCGCTAAAGGAACAGATGGAAATAACCAAAAAACTGCAGGAAGCTATTACAAAGCAGGAAGAGACAATACATAAAATAGGCAAGCAGATAGTAGAGATCAAGGATCAGATGACCGAGGAGCTGCAGCACATCTACAAGCAGCTCGAAACTATCGCTACAAATGCAATAGACGGACCTTAACGATCATATACTGACGTCACACGACTGGCACCGTTCTTACCCCACAACGATTCAAGGACCTTAGCCGCTCCTCCGAGCCCCACAGACGTGTTCTACTGCACAATTGACGTTTTAAGACTAGGAGAAGATAAGGCTAGACTCTCAGCCGGAACGATCCAAGCGACAGTAGAGAACTAAGTCCGATCCAAACTAGACAATCCCACGTGGCAATGCCAAGCAGTAACTAAGGACCCAAAGAATCCCCACCGCGTCAGGATTACCTACAAAGACAAAAGCAAGCATAAGATCGTAAAATGCATAGCAGAAACAAAACTGGCCCCAGGAGCCCGCATCCTACGAGACGACCTATACCCTATCAAAGTGGATAATATCAGCCGTATTGCAGTGCTAAACGAGAGGAACGAAGTTCAAGCTAAGATCACCAAGATACTCAGCCGAGAAAACGGTACTAAAGTCGTAAAGATAGCATAGCTCAGCAAAAGAGACATCCCTAAGGCATACGGCTCGATAGTCATATATCTCAAAAGACGGTCAGAAGCTAGGCGGTTTATTAACAAAGGATTCTTTATAGCTAAAGGAAAATCCAGTACTATAAAGGCATTTAAACGTCATAACCGCCCTAAGCAATATTACAACTGCCAATAGATCACAAACCACAAAGCCTATCAATACGACAGACCACAAGTCTATAGTAGATACGCACAAGAAGGCCATCACTATAGTGCATACACAGGAACGATCCCAAAATATATCCCTTACGGCGGCCCCTATAAGTCATACAGCAGAAACTGTCAGAAGCTTTATCCATCACAGCATGAATAACATATTCCGACTGTTTTAACTAAATGTCAGAAAACAAGGAGTAGTACAGAATAGTTTGATAAATAATAAGGACATTCAGGATACAACCGTATTAGCCATCTAAAAACCCCAAGCGCAGAGGATCCAGGGTAGGCCATTAACAACACTGATAGGGCACCACAAATAGGTCAAGATAGTACCTACAACAGAAAGGGAAGGTAAATAGGTGATTCGGAGCATGCTTTAGGTAAAGAAGGAGGTAGAAGCCGAGTAGGTGCCGATAGACTCTCCAAACGTAACGGCAGCAGTCATTCGGCTGCCAGATCGGCTGGTCTTTACGGCATCTGTCTATATGCCAGGGGGAGACGGCCAAGCTCTATAGGACATATGCGCTAAGCTTCATACAACTATTTAAGAGGTGAGACGGAAATCGGGGGGAGCAGTGGATGTAGTGGTTATTGGTGATTTTAATCGCCACGACCAGTTATAGGGCGGAGACGATATAGCAGTAGAGAGACAGGGCAAGGCAGACCCGATTATTGACTTAATAAACGATTTTATACTTAGAAGCCTCCTTCGCCAGGGCATAAAGATATGGCAAAGCAGAGACTACAAAACAACCATTAACTTGGTTCTGGCTTCCAAAGAGCTTACAGATACAAACATCAAATACGCAATACATGGTACCAAGCACGGATCAGACCATCGCACGATAGAGACAGTATTCGATATTTCAGTCCCAGTGCCGAAATAGGAAGAAAGACTTCTATTTAAGAATACACCCTAAAAGAAGATCAATAGCAAGATCACAGGCACACTAAAGAGCAGGCCGATAGGGAATACGGTGCAGCAGAAAACAGATAGGTTAATATCGGCCGTCTTGGATGCGGTTTAGGCATTAACGCCCAGAGCCAAACCGTCACCATACGCAAAACGATAGTAGACCAATAACCTCACACAGTTACGGCATATATACACATAATAGAGAAATCGAGCTCAAGCCGCAAGGCGTACGGGACAGAACACTACAGATCTTAAAGACACGGCAAAGGCCGCAGCAAAACAATACCACAATACTATTCAACAGCAGAAAAACACACACTAGAAGGAATTTCTAGCAGATAATAACAACATCTAGAAAGCAGCTAAATACATAAAGTCTAGAGATAAGGCAGCTTTTAGGAAGGTACCGCAGCTCATCAAAGCAGACGGAATAGCAACAACTAGCCATAAAGAGCAAGCCGAAAAACTGCTAGCAAAGTTCTTCCCGCCATTACCAGACAATATCGAAGACAAAGGACCGCGGCAACAAAGGGCCCCAGTAATGATGCCTAACCTAACTCTAGAGGAAATAGAACGCCAACTATAGGCAACAAAGCCATAGAAAGCACCAGAAGAGGATAGACTACCAGCAATCGTCTAAAAGTAGGTCTAGCCGTCAGTAAAACACGACGTCCTCACTATCTTCTAAGCATCATTAGAGGAAGGCGTAATACCAGACCAGTAGAGATATGCTCGAATCATCCCACTTAAGAAGCCGGGCAAAGATGACTATACGATTGCGAAGGCTTAGAGGCCCATCTCGCTTCTCGCCACGCTAGGTAAGGTGCTAGAGTCGGTAGTCGCCAAGAGAATCTCCTATGCGGTAGAGGCTTACGGACTTCTTCCAACCAACCACTTCAGTGCGTGCAAGCAGCAGTCAGCAGAATAAGCCCTTATACTCCTACAAGAGCATATCTTCTCAGCATGGCGTTCACGCCATGTCGTAAGTCTCATCAGTTTCAACGTAAAAGGCGCATATAATGGTGTGTGTAAAGGGAGGTTGCTGCAGCATATAAAGACAAGAGGGATTCCCGAGGGTCTCTTATGCTAGATCGATGCCTTTTATTCAAAGCGAATTACAGCCATTATAATTAATAGACAAAGCTCCAAAAGCAGACCTCTGCCATAAGCAGGATTCCTGCAGGGGTCGCCCTTGTCGCCAATACTATTTCTATTCTTTAACGTAGACCTAATGCAGACCCAGATCGATAAGAATGGTGGGGCTATTGCATTTATCGATAACTATACTGCATGGGTATTAGGACCGACAGCCCAGAGCAACCGGAGAGGAACATAAGCAATAATTAATAAAGCACTTAACTCAGAGAGATAAAGCGATGTGACTTTTAAGGCAGAAAAGACGGCAATTATATATTTTACTAGGTATATAGGCAGGGTAGACTTAGAACCTTTCACTATTAAGGGTAAGAGAGTCTTCCCGAAGGATCAAGTTAAGATTCTTAGGGTCATTATGGACTTGCGACTTCACTATAAGTAATATATCGCAAGGGTAGCAATAAAGAGTTTAGGAGCTGCGATAGAGCTGAAATGACTGAAGGGAATAGCTCCCTTAGCAATGAGGCAGCTTTTTATAGCCATGGTAGCTCCTGTAGTAGACTATGCCTCTAATATCTGGATGCATGCGTGCAAGATGGCGTCGGCGTATGCCGTTTAATAAGTATAAAGGATAGGAGCGCAGGCGATCATAGGGTCCTTTACAAGTGTGGCGACAGGAGTAGCCGAGGCAGAAGCTCATATAGCGACCATTTATGAACGGTTCTAGAGATAAGTAAGTAAACTTTAGGTAGGCATACATACGCTTCCACGCATAAATCCGGTCCGAAATCTCTTACGAGGATTAAAGCTTTCCGGCGATTTATATCTCCGCTTAGACGTATTGCGGATGCACGTAAAGAACTACTAAGAGATGCCATGGAGACCATCTAACCGTTCTCCCTTGCCCCGTGGGAAGAGCGCATGTAAGCCACGTTGGGCGGATAGGAAGGGGAAGAAGACGACAAGATCAAAGAGTTAGCTAAAGCAGGATGGGCGGTAAGAATAGCGACAAGCAGCTCGGCAAGAAACGACCTAGTCGGCATGGGAGGGACCATTCGGATCCCTATATCCTTAGCGAGAGCCGGCAAGATTATCGAGACCTTCTCAGTTACGCTAGGGACGACGGAAGAACATAACCCGTATACCGCCGAACTAGTAGCTATTGCTCCTGGCCTAAAATATCTGCCAGAGATGAAGTACCGAGTCATTGTGATTATAATAAGCAATAAATCGGCTATATAAGCTATAGGTAACCCTTGCCAGCTATCGGGCTAGGGGCACATTCGGGAGATATATGATACTATAGAAAAGCTTAAAAGAGATGGGAATAAAGTAAGGCTTATCTGGCTACTATCTGATAGTAAGGTTAAAATCCAGAGGATAGCCAAAATGTCAGCCCGCCACGTAATAGAGCCATACGTTACACCACGCAGAGGAATAAGTAAAGTAAAGACGACAATCCTTAGTCGAACGAGAGCAAATCTACCAAGGGAAAGAGAACTACCAGACGGAGTTGGCAGACATTTAAGAAAGGTCGACTTAGCTCTGCCTAGTAAATATACTTGGCTATTATACGATTAGCTACCGTAGAAGGAAGCCAGTGTGCTAGCATAACTTAGAATCGGGATGGCACGACTAAATAGCTACCTATATTAAATCGGAGCAGCAGTAACCGATAAATGCCTATATGGGTAAGTAAAAGAAACAGTAAAGCACTTCCTCTTCCGATATGTAAAATGGATGGCATAGCATAAGGAGATAATGCTTTAATATGTAGAGGAAAAGCGCGGCAACCTCTCCTTTTATTTAGGGGGTAAAGCTGCATTAGACAGACAAAAGTAGACACCGAATATAGAAGCAATATGAGCTATAATCCGTTTCGCAATCGCCATAGGTCGCCTAGAATAGAGATGGCAATAATATCACTATTAACCTATCGACCATAAAATTATACCTGCCGACAATTACTACCCCGGACAACTAGATGTAGGCACCGCTTTAGCTGCCGAAGATAGGAAACTGAACACTTGGAGGAATTAGGCTTTAAGTTGACCTGCTATTACTAATAATTCCGGGGATTAAGGATATAAGCGATGACCAGGCTGGAAAGAATAAGACAAGAACCACATGGGCTTGGCGAGAGCAAGGCAATAACTAGCGAGATGTATGTATTTTTTTAGCTTATAGAGCCCTCTGGGCAATGGCCTACCGGGCGTAATAGACTTGTGTGTGTGTGTAGGACTAGGCTTTCTACCTCACCCCACTCTGGTCCCTCTCTCCGGCCAATCACAACTTTATACACTGACGGGGGTTTCCTCTTTTACTGAAAATGGGACGGACAATAGGGATGTAGGGGTTAGAGCTTAGGGTTAAAGCTTAAGGTTAGCTGCCTATTTAGCTGGTTTTACTTATGGTTTTGCATAAACTGTAGTTTTATGTAAATAGTCTATACGCTTAGTCTTTCTGACTAATTAGCTAATACCGCAATAAACCCTAACTCTACCTGCAGTTATAGTTTAGCATGAACCTGCCTAGGACTGGCGGCTAGGTTTTTATCGGTAAGGTATAAAAGGTAGGTTAAAGTTAAATTGGCCCTGCCCCTATATTAATAACTTAACTATCTCTTAATAAAGAGATAAATTTCTTAAGTTTCTAAATTATAAATAATATAATTCCTTTATCTACCGTATAGGTACTTTAGCCCTTAATCTATTTCAGCTTATTAGTATCTAAAGCTTACTTATAAATACTCTCGATACTTATGCCAATTAGTATAGGCTAAATAAAACTATACCTTTATACCTTAGTCTTATTATTAATATTTACTATTCTATCTCCTACTTAAGATACTAGAAATATAGGGCTAGGTATATTAATCTTAACTTCCCTATTAAGTAAGGTCACTAAAGTATTAGTATACATTTAGCAATATTATATAAAGTATAGAGGAGACTTTACTAACTGCCTATTTAATATAAATAAAGTCCTTAGGTGCTACTATTACTAGTTAAATAAAGACACTTTAAAAGAAACTAAATATATTATAGAAAAATATAGTCTAAATGTTTATTTAGGTAAATATAAAAAATAAACTATAAATACTTAAAATCTAGGATAGGAAGAGAAATAAAAAGCTAATGCAGTTTTAATTTATAGATTGGTTTAAAATCTAAGAGAGTATATATATAACGTGTTATAATCCCCGCGGTTACATCACATATGACCCATAATTTCCAACCTATTGGAAATGGTCACTATTATATAGCCTAATTCGCTTAATGACCACTCCACTATAGTCACTTTAGACACTATAGTTATAAATAGTAACCATTACGGTTACTATTAACTACAGTCACCTAAATATAACTACTTATATATATATATATATTCATTTAGCAGTAGATAGAACTTAGCTTACCAGCTATTAACACTTTAGTTAATTTAAGCCTTCTTTACCTAAATACGCCTAACCCGCTTAATTTACTATTAAAAAATATAACACCTTATAACGCTTAGCATTACGCCTTATAACTCTACCAATATAAACCTAAAACGGTTTAGTTTATTACCTTAGGAACCCTAACCGTTATATATTAATAGCTTTTATTTAGACTATATTGCATAAACGCTAAGTAATACCTACGTAATGGTACCTACTACCTTAGTTCGACCTACTACCGCCCCTTACAGATAGCAGCACCTTTAGGCTATACTACCTAAGACTTAGCCTAGTCTCTAAGAGGAGCTTAACCTCCCTATAGACATAGGCGATAAAGAAGAAAAGGAAATCGTTCCTACTTATCCTAATACTTATAAGGATAAAGTTAAAAAACTTAAGAGAAAGATATAAGAAATAAATAAATAACATAATAACCTCCTTAATGCAGCTAAATATAATTTAAAAGTAGCTAAAATTAAGATTAAAAACTTAAAGGAAAAGGTAATTAACCTTATTAATATCATAAAGAACCTTAGCTAAAAGGCAGAAAAAAGCCAAAGACTCTATAACGAATATATTTAGTATATTATATCTCTTATTGCACTTAGAAAAGACCCTAAAGAGATCCTTTAACCCTATCAGCCTAACCTATATGGCGGCAAACCTAAGAAGCTTTAAGGATTCCTTATCAGTCTTTATAGCTACTAGATATATTATCCTATCCAGTTTAGTACTAATAAACTAAAAGTCTAATATGCTATAAGTTTCCTTAAAGATAGAGCCTAAAGACTTATAGAACCTATTGTTTGCAATTTTATTAATAACCCTTACTACATAAGGAAGGATATAACTAAATATATCTATAAGAAGTATAAATATTTTAAAAAAGAACTTACCTATACTTTTAGAATTACAGATAAAAAATAAGAAGCTAAAATAAAAATCTAATAGCTTACCTAAAAAGGGTCGGCAGTAGCTTACCTTATAGAATACCGTTTTTAAGCAGTAAAACTTAATTGGAATAAGGCAGCACATATAGCTTAAGTCTATCTAGGACTAAAAGCTAAAGTTAAAGATGCAATATTCTATATTAAAGATAAATTAAAAAACCTAAATGAACTTATTGCAATTGCAGTAGAAATCGATAACTAATAATATAAATAGCAAAAAGAGAAATAAGCCAATAAGTATAAAAGCTCCTATAATCCTAGCTGGAATAAGAATTACTAGAATGGAAACCGTAATAGCACTAATTAGGGAAAATAACAATAAACTAATACTTCCTATAGAACTTAGGCAGGACCTATAACTATTAGAGCTATTTAATTTAATAAATTAAAGCTTATCTGCTAGAACTATAGTAAGAAGGGCCATAAAGAACTAGAATATTAAAACTTTATAAAAACTAATTAAAAATATAGACCAATATCAAAAGGTAAGAAAGTATAATAAACTAACCTATAGGAGAATAAACCCTAAATGGCAATCTAATTAATATAAAGAATCGCTATAATTAGATCCAGATATAACGTCTAACCCATTAGTATAGTCACTAATGCCATATAATATTAGGATTAAAAAGAATATAAATAATAAACCTAGGCAAAGTAATATATAAACTATAATAATAAAAAACGATAAACCTTAATTAAATTAGGAAAGGAGTAAGAAAGAGAAAAGCGATAAAGGATTGCCGCCAAAAAGAAAAAGGCCTATAACTAACTGCCGGAAAACCGAGAAAAGAAAAACGCTTAAGTAAGAGCATATTAAGTAGTAGAAAAACTTAGAAAATAATAATAAGAATGGCAACCAGTCTTAAAGACGACAGCTAAACCCAGATAATAGAGGATTACAGTTATATATAAGGGAAAAGAGATCGCCCCTAATCCGGATAAGGCACTTATACCTAAAAAGGCTATTAATAATATCCCTATATAAATAATGCAGTTAAGACCTAACCGATACTATAAGGACCCTAACTATCTTATAAGCCGTAGGTTAATAGCAGCTATAGAAATAATAAGAATTAAAGAAGAAGCTTATTATAAGAAAACGATATATAAGGAAAATCTATAGACTAAAAGCTTTAGCGGACAATATTATAAATAAGACCTAAAAGAATAGGCAGATAAAACCGAATAATATATCGTATTGGCATAAGAATAAGTAGAAATAGTTTAGGACGACGACATCTATATATAAGCCACTATATTTAATAAATTAAACAGCTTAGAAATTCTAAATAACCCTATTTAAGCCTTCTTAGATATATAAATATATACTATAGACCTAAATTATAAACAATTATCCTAGATATCTTATATAGCCTATAACTGCGCCTTCTATAGATAAGATAAAGTGGCAAATAACTATTTTCTATAACCTATCTAAAAATACCGATCTTAAAAACCCTATCTTGCCATTAAAACCATGGGGTACTATCTATATAAGAAGTATCTAGATAACTAAATAGCATGCTTTAAGGTTAACCCAGAAGAATAAAAAAACGCCCTATAATATCTAGAAAATAAAAAGACTATTAAGTTATAGAGGAAACGCATTAAACAGCTAGATAAAAAACTGCTAGACCCTAAGGAGAGAAGCCAAGATAATAAACGCCTTATATAACAATAGCGATAATATAACCCTAACCGAACCAGTATATTAGACCTAGAAATATTAAGGAATTAAGAAGAACTAAAGGAAATCGAATTAGAATAACAATATAGCCTTATTTATAGCGGAGAATACCTAGACGACTATAACTATAAGGATTTTAAGTATAATTTAGAGTACCCCTTAATAACGGAATAAAAGTATAAAAATACCATCACTTATTACCGACATATAGAAATACATAAGAAATACTTTAATAAAGGCAAATAACTATAATAATAATAGAGATAAGATATATATAGTAACCCTAATAGAGGAGCTATACCGGAACCTAGAATTCTAAGATAATAAGAACTTTAGAGTATAAAGGAAGATAACGCCTAAGACTAGGCATAATGCAAACTTAAAGAATAATATAAATGCCCTAATAACCTAAACTGCACTAAAAGCAATTACAGTCTGGAATATCTATACCTATTAGGAAACGACTAATACTTATAGCACTACTAGAGCTATCGATAAGTAGAGCCATAAAAGGATATTAAGAAGGATCCCTAAAAGCTTTAAAAGTAACTAAGATAAACGGTCTACTAAACTGCCTAGAATTAAAAGTATAAATTAAGGGAATATAGCTAACCGCCTTAGTGGATAGTAAAGCTATAATTAATGCAATTGACCCTTATACGGTTAATAAGTTAAAGCTACTATAGAAACATAAGTCTTAGCCTTATCTGCTAAAGAACTTAAAAGGCGAACTATTTAAATACGGCAATAGAGTTATTACCTAAAAGGTTAATCACTTAAAGATATTTCTTAACACCTATAGGTAAAACGTTAACCTAAATATTATCCCTATATTAGGATTTAACCTAATATTAGGATATCTATAGTTATAATGCTATAACCTATATTTCGATTAGGTAATTGGCCAGATTAATAGTATTATTAAATACTTAGATAAAAAAACGACCGATTTAGAAAATAATAAATAGAGATCTTAAACTTTAACTAATGCGACTGGTAAAGTTAGGCATAAAGATATAATAGATACCTACCTACCTCTAAACGGAATACGACATAAATATAAAAAAGGCAAATTACAATAAATAGCATAAATAGTTATAACATTTAGCAAATAGCTATATAACCTAAAAAGAAACCTATAAGTATAATTAAAACTATCAAAAGATAATAACAGACTTAAGAATATACTATAAAAGTATTATACTTACGATAAATTATTTAAAGAAGAACTAGAAATAAAGGTACTATAGTATAGCCGCTAGGACCATAAGATCATACTTAAATCAGACGATTTACCCTTTTAGAAAATCTATAATCTTAACGAAATAGAGCTTACTACTCTTAAGGAGTATCTAAAAGAGGAACTACAAAAGGGTAATATATAAGAATTAATATCCTTAGTAGGATTTCCTATTATATTTATACTTAAGAAAAATGGAAAATTACGACTTATTATAGATTATTAACGGTTAAATGCACTTACAGTTAAGGATTAGACCCTACTTCTGCTTATTACGGAACTTAAGGACCAGCTATAAGGAAAATAAGTTTTTACTGCCCTAGACCTTAAAGGAGCTTATAACCTTATCCGCATTAAAGAAGGCGATAAATAGAAAACCGCCTTTAGAATTAAATTCAGACTTTTTAAATATTTAGTTATGCCTTTTGGCCTTATAAACGCATCGGCCACCTTCTAAAAGATAATTAATAACGTCTTATAATAATACCTTAATGTATTTATAGTATACTACCTTAACGATATCCTAATCTTCTTAGATAATAAAGAAGAACACTAGGAATACGTCTATAAGGTCCTTAAAGTATTATAAGATATAAACCTATTAGTAGAACTAAAGAAAAGTTACTTCTATATAAAAGAAGTTAACTTCTTANTCTATAAGGTCCTTAAAGTATTATAAGATATAAACCTATTAGTAGAACTAAAGAAAAGTTACTTCTATATAAAAGAAGTTAACTTCTTAAGATATATAATCTCACCTAGAAAAATCCGGATAGATCATAAGAAAATATTAACAGTATAAGATTAGCTAATACCTACTATAGTTAAAGAAGTCTAAAGTTTCTTAGGTTTTACTAATTACTACTAACGATTTATTAAAGACTTCAATAAGATCGCAAATCTACTTATAGAACTTATAAAGAAAGAACGAAAGTTTATATAGGTATAAGACGCTTAGAATGCCTTTAAGCAATTACGTAATGCCATACTTAGCGAACTAATATTAATTATATTTAACCTAATAAAAGAAATCGAACTTAAAACTGACTCTTTAGACTTCACTTTAGAAGGACAGATTGATTAAAGAGATATAGAAGGATAACTATACCCTATTGCCTTCTATTTATATAAGTTATATAAAGCAGAACTTAACTACCCTATCTATAATAAAGAATTCCTCGCTATCGTTAACTGCTTTAAGGAATTTTAATACTACCTTATAGGAAGTCTCTATTAGATTAAAGTCTATATCGACCACCAGAATATCGTATATTTTATAATAACATAAGAATTAAACCAATAATAGCTATACTATACTAAATACCTATATAAATTTGATTTCGTAATTATATATTGCAAAGGATCCGATAATAGATATATAGATACTATTAGCTAAAGACCTAACTATAATACTAAACTCACTATAAAATCTATAGAGAAGCTTTTAAAAACCAATAAGAAAGGGGAATACCGATTTACCTAACTAGTAAAGATAATTGCTATAACTAAAAAGCCCAATAAATAACCATTATTGCCTAAAGAATTAACTTCTAAATAGAAACTTAAGTTTAATTAGGCTATAATTAACTAAGAATATATAATAAAAGTAAGAAACCTAAGATAAATTAAACAATTAGAGGTACCTATAGTTTAAGGACTACTATATATCCCTAATAGAATCCTAGACGACTATATTAAATACCTTCACTAAACCGTTAAATATAAAGATAAGCTTAATAACGATAAATTCTAAATATATATCTTCCTAAACTATAAGAAAGGACTAAAAGGAATAAGAAACAATTGGCTTAACTGCCTAACTTATAAAGATAATTGGCATACTAACTCTTAGAATTATATATTAAACTAAGTAATTGCGCATATAACCAATCGAGCAACTATAAGAACATTAGAATATAATAAATGGCAAGATAGCTACTATAAACCTAGCAGTATATAAGAAATAAAATTTAATAGTTAAGGTTAATAAGTACCTTAGCTATAATAGGTACTAGATAAATTTAGAGAAGAATTAGTATAGGAAATATATAAATATCCCCTATATGGCCATTAAGGCATTATAAAAATAATAAAAAGGCTAAAATAAAACTATACTATAAAATAAATAAAGAAAACCATAAAGAAAGTTATTAGATAATATAATATCTGCATAAGAATAAAATTATAACGATATAAGCCATACGGCATATTATAAGCACTACTAATTGCATAACGACCTTAGGACTTAATTATAATAGACTTTATTATTAAGTTACCTATCTTAAAGGAACCCTTAACCGGCATCTTTTATAATAGTATTATAGTTATTATCGATCGACTTATAAAATTTTCCTATTACCTACCCTATAGAGAAGCAACAGATGCAGAAGAACTTACTTATATCTTCTACTAATATATTATTAGCATTTATAGACTACTATTAGAAATCCTATTAAATAGAGGACCGATATTTACTGCTAAGTTTTGGCAAGCCCTTATGTTATATATAAGACTAAACTACCGACTCTTAATAGCATTTAGACCCCAAATAGATAGTTAAACCAAATGCATAAACCAAATACTGAAATAATACTTATAATGCTATATTAATTATAAATACAATAATTAGGTTAAAAAGCTACCTATTGCATAACTAGCTTATAATACCGCTTATAATAAAAGCATAAAGTTAATATCAGCCTATACTAACTTCAGATTTATGCCAGATGCATATTATAATGCATAAGAAATAAAAACAATTAACCCTACTGCAATTCTTAAAGCAGAGGATCTTAAGAATCTATATAAAGAAATAAAAATAGAATTAGAATTTATTAGAAAAAGAATAAAAAGATACTATAACCCTAAGAAGCTAAAAGGACCTACCTTTAAGGAGGGAGATATAGTCTACCTATCAATAAAAAACATTATAATAAAACGACTAAGCTATAAACTTAACTATAAATATATCGGACCTTATAAAATTAAGAAATAAATATTAATAAATAACTATAAACTGGACCTACCTTTAACAGTTAGGATCTATTTAATCTTTTATATTTCCTTACTTAAATTAGCAGCCGACATAATATAAGTTAAAATCGGCAATAAACCTAAAGAAATCGATAGACTAGAACTCTATNAAAACGACTAAGCTATAAACTTAACTATAAATATATCGGACCTTATAAAATTAAGAAATAAATATTAATAAATAACTATAAACTGGACCTACCTTTAACAGTTAGGATCTATTTAATCTTTTATATTTCCTTACTTAAATTAGCAGCCGACATAATATAAGTTAAAATCGGCAATAAACCTAAAGAAATCGATAGACTAGAACTCTATAAGGCAAAGGATATTAAGGATATATAGAAAATTAACAGATAAATAATATATTTAATTAAATAGAAAAACTACCTAAAGAATAAAAACACTTAGGAACTACCAAAAAACCTTATTAATGCCTAATAACTTCTAAAGAAATTCTATTAAAAGAACCATTAAGTAGAGCATTAGTAAAAATAGAATCCTAATCGATTAAATTTATGGCCCCGGCGGCAATAGAATTAACTATAGAAGAAGACTTTACTACTACCGATGGCCCCTTAGTCGATTTAAGATTACCTTCGGTCTATAAGTCCTACTTTAATATTCTTAGACCTTTAGACTAAAGAAGATACTTCTAATAATGCAAACGCATTAACTTTAATAACCTTTTATTTATTTAATGCTATAGGTCTAATAATTCTTCCTTAATAGCCTCCTTATTAGCCTTTAATTAAGCCTTAGCCTAAACTAAACGATCTACTATTTAGATTAGTATAGCCGGAAGAAAAGACGAAAATATAATAAACCTTTAGCAATCGATACTCCTTTACCATTATAAGTACGACTATAGCGCATATATTTAGAATAGTTCTTATAACCCTCCTTTATTATATATTTTGCACCTTTCGACTTACAGTATAAATAAGGCATAACGACATAACCTTTAGATAAAATTAAGAGAGCTTTACATTTGCAATAAGCAGTCTCTATAGATAATATAATTAGCATAAGAAATAAATTTTTATAGAAGAAGGTTAGATATATTAGAACTAATATATATAAAAATAGTATTATATAGATCTTAAGGATAAGACGATAGAAGGGAAGAGATTATATTATAATCCCTGCGGTTATATTATATATGACCTATAATTTCCAACCTATTGGAAATAGTCACTATTATATAGCCTAATTCGCTTAATGACCACTCCACTATAGTCACTTTAGACACTATAGTAATAAATAGTAACCATTACGGTTACTATTAACTACAGTCACCTAAATATAACTACTTATATATATATATATATTCATTTAGCAGTAGATAGAACTTAGCTTACCAGCTATTAACACTTTAGTTAATTTAAGCCTTCTTTACCTAAATACGCCTAACCCGCTCTATTTACTATTAAGAAACGTAATACCTCATAACGCTTAGTATTACGCCCTATAACTCTGCCAATATAAACCTAGAACGGTCTAGTTTATTACCTTAGGAACCCCAACCGTCATATAACGGAACCTAAATAGACAGGAGATTAAGCCGATGCCCTAAGTGATATATCTAATGCAGCTAATAATCTAAATGGCGTAAGGGTAATTAGCTAGTCTTTTAAAGCTATAGCTAGAATTTTTAGGAGTATTATTTATCTTATTAGAATAATTTTATAATAGGGATTAATAAGATAATAAATTTTATTAATATAGTTAATAAGTAAGTTAGCTAGATAAGTAAGTTAGCCAGATAAGTAAGTTAGCTAATATAATATACAGCTAAAAATAGCCTACCCTATAGTATTTTTAAACTTAAATAAAATAGCTAAAAATATATAAAGAGTATTTTCTATAATAGTATAGTAAGCCTTATTGAAATTTAGTTTTTAAAATATTTAAGTATTTTTAATTTATAGAGAAAACCTTAAAATACAGTATATTTTACAATATAAATAAGTATTAAAGTTTATAGCTAACGTATTTGATAAGCGGGTGAGCCAGATAAGCAGGTGAGCCACTTTTTATCACCTCTATAATACAATTACTTCTGACAACACCATAGCTAATTAAATCAATTAAAACCACTTCCTGTACTCTTCCATATTAACCTCAAGTACCTCCTGACAGGTCCTTGCATTATGCCCGGCCTTGCCGCAAGTCCCACAGTGCCGAACCCTCGGCTGACCCGATCTTCCTTGACCACCACTTCTCGACGACTCGGCCGCTACCTGCGTATTAACATCCATCTGATCAATTAACTGCGATGCATCTTCTATAGTTAAAGGCCCTCCTCTCTGTAGTCTATTCCTTTTCCCCCTCCGGCGTCGGCCTACTATCTGATTCTCTTGTTCAAGTTGTTTTATCCTATCCTCTAGTAAGACTAACGTATATGATAAGCGAGTGAGCCAGACAAGCGAGTGAGCCACTACATTTCTCACCTTAAATGCCTTTTTTTTAAACTTTTCATAAA
>WETZ01000081.1:31827-48903 GCA_011034095.1 Fusarium cf. aywerte
AATAACGTATGCGATAAGCGGGCGGCACAGACAACCGAGCGGCACAAAAATCCCTCATCCTACATCTACACTATCAGATCAATTAATTCTCAATCATATAATATGTCGCAATCTACTATTGAGGCTCGTATTATTCTTGCACTTCAGGCCTATCAGGAAGACCCAAAATTAAGTCTACGACGAGCCGCATTTCTCTATGATATCCCCTTCCGCACACTCCACTACCGATCTCAAGGTCGTCAGGCTCGCGTCAATTGTATTCCTAATAGTCGGAAACTAAGTGATCAGGAAGAACAGATTATAGTCGAGTATATTCTGAATCTAGATTCGCGAGGATTTCCCTCTCGGCATCGCGATATTGAAGAAATGGCGAATCGACTGCTTGCTGATCGCGACGCATCACCAGTTGGCAAGCGCTGGGCTATCAATTTTATCAAGCGGCAACCACAGCTCAAGACGCGTTCTTTTCGTAAATACGACTATCGAAGGGCTCAATGCGAAGATCCAACCACTATTCGTAACTGGTTTAGGCTGGTAGAGAATACAATCGCAAAATATGGCATCCGATCAGATGATATCTGGAACTTTGATGAGACCGGCTTTATGATGGGCGTCATATCAAGTGGTATAGTCGTCACCAGCTCGGAAAGACGTGGAAACCCAAAGTCAGTCCAGCCTGGAAACCGTGAATGGGCTACTGTGATTCAAGCGATCAATGCAGAAGGCCGGGCGATCGATCCGTATATGGTGGTTGCAGGCCAATATCACCTTGCCAATTGGTACCAAGACAGCAACCTCCCGGGCACTTGGGCTATCGCCACGACCGGAAATGGCTGGACAGATAACGAGACGGGTCTCGACTGGCTAAAGCACTTTAATCGATGTACAACTGTCCGATCAGTTGGTGCCTATCGTCTTCTGATCCTCGATGGCCATGAAAGTCATCAATCCGTCGAATTCCAGCTATATTGTGAGGTTAATAATATTATTACCCTCTGCATGCCTCCTCATTCATCACATCTGCTTCAGCCACTTGATGTCGGGTGCTTTGGGCCGCTGAAAAAGGCTTATGGTCGAGAAATAGAGCGACTGATCAGACGGTCTATAACCTACGTTTCTAAGACTGAGTTCTTTGACGCCTTTCACGTCGCTTTTAAAGCTACTTTTACTGAAAGCAATATACGAGGAGGGTTTAAAGGAGCTGGCCTTGCTCCTTTTGACCCGGAAGTTGTGATCTCAAAGCTTGATATACAGCTACGGACTCCAACGCCTGTTGAAGAGGTGGCCCAACAAGCTCAAGCTTGGACTTCACAGACCCCAAATACAGTCCTTGAGGCCGGATCACAGTCTAAATACCTTAGCGATCGAATCAGAAGACATCATAGTAGCTCCCCAGAGTCAATCCTTGAAGCTCTTCAGTCTCTTACAAAGGCAGTCATAAGGAATATGCAGAAGACTGCCTTATTAGAGGCTGAGAACCGGGAGCTTCGTGAGGCAAATAACATACTTAGCCGGCGGCGTAGGGCAAAAAGGGCACGCGTACAGAATAAAGGGAGCTTACTTATACAGGAAGGTCAGGATTCAATTGATCAGATGGATGTAAGTACGCAGGTATTGGCTGAATCATCGAGACGGGGTGGTCGAGGAAGGTCGGTTAGGCCAGGTGTTCGGAGGTGTGGTGTATGTCATACGACTGGGCATAATGCAAGGACCTGTCGGGTAGCTCTAGAGGCATCTGATAATGAATATAGTAATTGATTTCAATTGATTAGATGGTCTGTTGTGTTTTTATTGTGATTTATCTTAAGAAGGTTGAGATTCTTGTGCCGCTCGGTTGTCTGTGCCGCCCGCTTATCGCATACGTTANGTAGCTCTAGAGGCATCTGATAATGAATATAGTAATTGATTTCAATTGATTAGATGGTCTGTTGTGTTTTTATTGTGATTTATCTTAAGAAGGTTGAGATTCTTGTGCCGCTCGGTTGTCTGTGCCGCCCGCTTATCGCATACGTTAGACTCTTTAGTAATTATATCTCTAAATATTTAAAATGATTTCTATATAAGATTATATTAAGTAAAAAAGGGAAATAGTCTCTTTTATCTTAACTATATTTAATTAGCTATATCTAAAGTATAAAGGATCTTAAAAAGCTACCTTATTATATTTCTTTTTAACTGCTATACCTTAAGCTTTAATTACTTTAATTTAGCTGCTTTAAATACACCTTTATGCTAACCTATTACTAAATCTATATTAAGCTTAAGTATATAAATAACTATCTTAAGAAGGCCTATAATATCTTAACTTATTACTATAAAAAGGGAAGGCTAACTAAAGGGAAATTATTTATTAAGGAATTAAACTTAAACTTCTAAAAAGGGGTTTACTATTAATAAGTCTTCTATTTTAAGCCTTATAGTAAGTATTTTAAGGTTAATTTAAGGGCTATACCTAAAGAATTATTTAATTAAAAAGCTAGTATTTAAGCCTTCTTTAAGAATTACTTATTAATTATCTAAAAGGATATAAATATAATAAAGGAATTAAATTAATTTATATAACTATTACTTTAGCTTAACCGGCTTAGCTATATAATATATCTTTAGGACTTTACTAATAAAAAGGACTTCTTATATAGACTTATCTCTCTTAATTTAAATTTAAGTCTGAAAAGCCTTAATAAATCTAATAATTTTATCTTTTTAATAGTCTTTAAACTGCTTAATTAATTAATCTAAAAGGCTTAAGGGTTAATATACCGCCAGGAGGTTCCTTTAAATGCTAGATTTAAGGTTATAAGATATAATCTTAATATAGCTAATAGGAAGCCATTTAGATTCCGCTATAAGTAAGAGACTAAATAGAGGTATATAAGTATACTAAAGCAGCTTATTATCTATATTCTATAATACCTTACTTTTAAAGATCTAATTAAAAGACTGCTATTTAAAGTTAGCCGGCAGTAATAAAAGGTATATAAAGACTTTATAGCTATTAGCAATAAATTAAAAGACTAATAAAAGGCAGCATAAGGATAATTACTTAATTAGGTATTTATATAGCTAATAGAAGACCTTAAGTAAGAGAGTTTAAGGTTATTTATAATTATTCTTTATTAATAGACTAAAGACTTTAAATATAAAAGTATTATAGTCTTTTTTCTTTATATCCTTAGTATTACACTAAATGGCTTATAGTATAGCTATAACACTATTATATTATAGCTATCTAGACTTATATCTATCTCTTATCTACTTATTTTAAGAGAGGCCTATTTAATTAAATAGAATGCCATTAAAGTGGGAGTTATTAATAGTCTTAGCATTAAAGAAGCTAAGCTAAATTCCCTAGGTATCTTAAACCTTATAGAATGCCAGACATTATAATACATGCTTAGCAGCATGCTAGGGGCTAAAGCTATGCCAATATAGTATATATTATGACTTTACAATTACGGGATAGCTGCCAAGGGTAATACAGCGGCTCCCGGGTTTATCAGCTGGGATAACCTCGACCTTATGTAGCTCAAGGAGCTACGTCTTGTCAATAGAGCCTGACCTGCCTGCAGTGCCTATCCGTAGCAATAGAACCGATCCCGCCTAAAGCGTTCCTCGTTCACCTGTATTCCGAGCCTGACCCGTAACACTCTCTGCCTTAACCCCTTACTAAGAAGGTAAATACCTAATACCTTATATAAGAACTTATTTTAGATATCTTTACTTATTAATTACAGTAAATAGGAGTTATAGTTAGGGACTAACGTTAATAATATTATATTATACTATTGAAGACAGGTTGCTATCCTTTTCTGCGACCCTTAATGGATTAGTGTCCTTTGTCTTAGAGAAAGACGCAAAGATAGATAAATATCCATCCGAGTGACGGACTGCTATCCGATTGTCGTAGACATCACACGCAGTAACTATACGACTTTTCGGCATACGTAATATCTTTTTCATATCGTCTATAATCCATTCCTCTTCTATGAAGAATGAATGTGACGTTTCCCAAGCAGGGACATAACGAGGGGAGTTGAAACAAAAATGTCGTAGCGCAATGATACCTAAATCCGTCCGGATGCAAGTGCCATCACTTGAGAATGCCATGGAGAAAACCAGGTTTCTTGAACGAAGCTGAGAAACTTGCTCCCAGGTATCCAAGTCCCAAATCCGAACAGTTCTGTCGTTACTTGATGATGCTAAGAGTTTTCCATCTGGTGAAAATGCAAGAGAATAAATGTTCGCTTTATGGCCTGTGAGTATCCGGGGTGCAGAATGATAGATATCTGTCCACACCGCTACCTTGCTTCCACCAAGGTTAGCTGCAAGGATTTTGCTGTCTCGTGATAGAGCGACGGCGGTAATTGGGGCTGAAAGGTCCCAGTGACCGACCTTGTGTCTTTTGCCAGTCCTCAGGTTAGAGACCCATATTTCCCGATCATCAGACACTGATACGAGTAGTGCTCCATCCGCAGAGAAAGTGATTGAGTTGACACGTTTCTCGTGGATCTCAATAATTTGGCATTGTGGTGACTCGTAGTTTCTCCAAAGCTTGACCGTTCCATCCTTTGATGCAGACGCGATTGACATTCCATCTGGAGCGAATGTCGCGCTTAAAATTTCGCCTTCATGACCTTTCAATGTGCCATGTAGTGACCAAATGCCCTTCATATCCTTTTTCCAGATCGAAATTGACATTCTGTGCACGCAAGCCAACAGCATTCCCCCACAATGGCACATCAGTTTTGTGACCTCTTCTTCGCCGGTTTCGAAAGTTTGAGTGTTCAGAAGGATATATGTGGAAGCTTTTACTTCCCAAATGCGGACAGAGTTCGAGTCCTTGTCAACAGAAAAGATCTGCTGGCCGTCGTGCGAAAAGACTAGGCCACCGAAATTGATCTCGTGGCTTTGATAGTCACATTTCAACTCCCCTGGTCGGACATCATAAAGTCGGAGTCCTAACAAAAGCGAGGCGGCAACACGCGTCCCTTCTGTGTTGATGGCAAGGGCTCTGCAACCAGCCGTAGATGCTATCCCGGAAGGGATAACGCGAGCCTGACTGGAAGACTGGAGGTCCCACCAGCAAAACTTTCCACCATCGCCAGAGGCAGAGACGATTATCCTGCCGGTGGACGAGAACGCGATTTGACTTACTCCCATAGAAGGTGCATCGAGAACTTTGATGAAGGTGCCTGTGTCAGACATGCGAATATCAATGAGCCCGCCTCCCTTGTTGCTTGTGGAAGCAAAATTGGCACCGTTTGAGGAGAAGCAGAACGGTTCTGTTGGCATGTCGAATGCCCATTGGTGAGAGAGATTCCATTTGGAAGTATTCCAAAGCAAGACAGACCCATCATCTGAGGCAGATGCAAGTAGCGAGTCCCCTGGCAGGAAGGCAAGGGCCTTGGCTATCCCTTGCTGTTTAGTGAGCTTGGCAAGGCAATTTCCGCAGTCGCGGTCCCATATGGCAATAGTAGAGTCCGAAGCCAAGAGGGATGGCTTAGCAGAAGCCGTTGCAATCAATGCGCCATTCTGTGAAAATGCGACGGCCCTGACTTCTGTTCCTTCATCATGGCAAAATGACCATTTCTCTGTACCTGTCTCGATGTCCCAGATATGTGAGGCAGAGTCCCAAGCTGCTGATGCTAACAGTCTGTTATCCGGGGAGAATGAAAGAACAACGATAGGGCTGCTCTTGTGGCCGTGAAGAGATCGAATCACTTGCCTTGTCGTTGTATCAAAGATTTGAATCGTGTCAAAGTAAGGATATGCGAGGAGCTTATCGTCTCGAGAAAACGCCATCGCAAAGCCATAGTAGTCCGAGAGCGTCTCTAACAGGCACGGAGGCCAATAATGCGGCCCATTGGTTGTTACATGAACCAATGGCCGGTCAATGTTAAGGAAAGTATTACGAACAATGCTGCTTTTGGGTGATAAGAGGAGGGCGCTGACATATACCTGCAGCGGGTACTCCATAATGAGGCCGCGATGGTATTGAATGAACCTCAAAGCATCTTGAACAAAGTCTAGTAGACCATTCCGCATATCAGCCTAGCAGTTGTGAGTACGTCCAAAGAACATTAGTAAGGCCCTAAAAGTACGTACATTGCTCAACTTCTCTATGAGATGGGTTAGATCACCAATGGCGCTTGGTAACTTTTGGACAAGAGCCAGCGCTTCAAACCAATGGAGCAAGTGTTTGTGCAGAAATTCATCGACTTTATCTTGGATTTGAGACTCGAAATCCTGTTTGAAGACATGCTGACGCCAGTACTGACAAGCGTACTGCTTAGGCGACGGCAGGTGATCTATCAACTGCTGAGATGAAATATCCTTGATAGCGGTTCCTGGTGATCGAAGCTTGCAAACGTCCCGCTCCAGAGCTAAATTTAGGTCTATACTTCGTTTAGCGAGGCGGCGATGAGCTTCGCCCTCATCAATCCAAAGTTTGCTGTCTTTGCATCTCCCCTAGCTGATAAGAAAGTCTCGGAAGGAAGGGTGACGCATTATAACGATCTCGGTATCACTCTCTGGAACTTTGACAATGGCACTGAGGCTACTGAGGACGTTGATGACGGCAAACCGGTTGAGCTTCAGCAGTTTTTCCAAATCTTGGACCGAGAGAGGTTTGAAAGACACACAAATAGATCCCAGAAGGACTCTCAGCAACTTTCGATCTTGTTTTCTTTCATTCTTTTGATGATGTGATATTGCGTGTTTAAGGATCGTGAGATAGATATCATCTACTACATCGTTCGGGTTGGGCCTAGGGCTCGCATATCCTTCTCCGTCGCTGTTATCATCACTGATGCTATCGTTGATGCTGTCGCTTGCGCTCTCCCCTGATTCCTTCTCAGGATCGCGAGGTATGTGTAGAATCTCTGCAAGCCGGTCGCATGCATACCCGGGGGTATCTGTTATGAATCTGTAGGCTGTGCTGGCCCAGAGGAACAGACCTGCGGATTGATCTACCATCAGATTAATCATCTTGTCATTAGGCCAATCCTGCGCAATTGTGTTAGGTCGCTGCCACGCGCAAAATTGATGCTTCAAGTATGTCTGTATGTCTTGATCTACCAGGACTCTAGGCACGTCATCCAGAGACTTCCGTGAGTACAGTTTCGGTTCAGCATTCTGAAAAGCCTGCTCGACGTTGGGCACTTGCCGGCTGGTTACAATTGCTCGGAGGCGAATTAGACCAAGAATGTTCCTAGCACTCAATAGCAATTGGATGATGGTATGAATGTCATACTCGCTGTCGCACTCATCCAGGGCGTCGATAACAAGGACTAACGAAATACACGGGATGTCGATCAATTTCGAAAGTGGTTCATGTATGAACAGATGCCACTGTTCGGGAAGACTCTCAGGCAAGACTTTTAGATGCTCGCGAATCGCTGCGGCGATATGCTGTCTGATGAGCCCCGAGGTATCAGCTAACTGTCTTGCAACCGTAGTGACGAAGTTCCTCGCACTCGTTATCTTGAGCGCTTGAGAAAAGTGGAAACTACCGGCTAGGACATTTTCGTGTTCGAATTGGCGAGCCAATGTTTGGGCAACGGTAGATTTCCCGCTGCCTGGGTAGCCGGTAAGCCATAGAAGGATCTCTCCGTGATCATCCAAAAACCAAGTCCGCATTTCTTGGATCAATGCCTGGCGAGTGTTAGGGAGGCAATCGCCATAACTCCTCCTGTCATAACTGTCGAATCTTGCTCCCGACGTGAAACTTTTTTCCAAGTATTCCAGTTGGTGGCGGTCATCAGAATCACCACTGTGGCGTCTTCCTTCGAGGATACCTTTTAACAGTAGTGTTGTAGAATCTTGAGACCTTGTTAAACGGCCCAGAACACATTCCTCAAATTTGAAAAGATTCTGACTGGAAAGCATAATTAGCAACTGCCGGCGCCGCATCGAATGCTTGAACGTACTTCGTGTCCAGGGTTAGATGAAGAATCAGAGTTTGCCGTAGTGAGTCAAGGCGGTGCTGCATGTCAGAGATATCTTTCTCGTTCCATATGCCTTTCAATGCTGCTTTGAAACTCTCAAAAGCCCCATGCTTTTTCGCACGTATCTTCTTGAGCACCTTGAGTAAATCTTGAGCCGCTTTGCTGCAGTCAGCCACGACCTTGGCAAAAGCGTCGTTGTGCGCCGCTCTGGGCCGTTGATTGAGTTCCGTGATGATTTGAGTAGTGACCTCAGTCGCGTGTTCGATTCGTTGATTGTGCGTGCTCGCCCTTGAAGCATTTTCGTAGATTTCGGCTGTTCCTTTGATGAGCTTTCCTGCAAAATCGACGAATTGCAATACCGAAGCGGCAAGGCCTACAGCCTCTAAACCAGACATGCTAATCAGAATTGACTGGTCAAAATTGTTGGGAACAAAGTGCAGAAGACAAAGGGTGTTATCCAATCCAGAGCGGCACAGCCGTAATATAAGTGAGTTGAATACCAAACTTCAAATCGGCATAATCCAAAAACGTCAGGCGAAATACGCAAGAGTGATGGCCGAGAATTAAGGTTTGCAAGGGTCAATAATTCCATGATCTGTTCGGAATCCTCAAAAGACTCAGCAGACCACCAGGCTATATACAGGTGGGAGACAATATTAGCACACCTAACCCTTTTGGGTCATTCATGCCGATGAGGCTTTCGACGTTGTAGATTCCTGTTATATTGCAGCTTGAAGTAGAATAATTCATAGTGACGCAATCATTCGGGGGCTGACTTGGATATGTCGTAATCCCCGTTGTGAGAAGGCGCTGTGGCTTGAGATCTAGACCGTTGTATTACGACCCCCGCCATATCTCTTTGAGTGGCACAAGTCGTCAACGGGTCACTCGCCCCACTTTGCTTACTAACCCCACTAGTACCTGTGGGGTACGTGAAGTTCTCGTCAGACAGCTCGATGATTTTTCACCACCAAATTCATCAAAAACCTCACACAAATAACCCCTAGCCTGTCGTAATTGAAACGAAGAGCTCTTCAAAGGTACAAGATAGCTTAGATGATCACAGCTTTGAGACCCCTCCTTTGAGTGACCCCACCGGCGTGCCTAATTTTCCGCCCGAAGAAGGCCGCGGTCAGGATTTTCAACCTTTCAAGCTAGAATATCGTGATTTCGAGATCAACCCTCTACCCAAGGAACCCCTTCAATTATTCCAGCTTTTTATACCTATTTCCCTTATACAATCATGGGTTAAATACACTAACAGCTGGGTCTCTTACCTCTAAGAAAACGGCGTTATTGACAACTGGAATACCCCTCTTTCTAAACACTCACTCATCCTTAAGTGGGAAGGCCTCTCTTCTGCAACGGCTTATGTATGGCTTGGATTCGTTATTTACCTAGGAATTCATAGGGAAATCTCAATAAAGGACCATTAGAAGGCACCTAGCCTAGGAGATTAGCGCCCTCTTCACTCAATCATCAAGTTTATGCCCTTACGGAAGTTTCAGCTGATCAGCCGGTATTTTCGCACTTTTGACTACACTAAAGTCGATGTGAAGGATGAGAGTGATCTTCTAAAGACCTTCCAAACGGCTGAAGAGTGGTCTGACCTTATACAGAAGGTGTCAAACGAGCTCTATCTTCCAGGGACTAATCTGACTGTAGATGAGTGTATGGTGCCGTTTATAGGCAGATCGAAAGAGACAACGCTTGTCAAGAATAAGCCTACGCCAGTGGGCTTCAAAGTCTGGGTTATCGCCCAACAGGGCTTCTTTTTACAGTGGCTTTGGCACGTGAAGTCATCACCATATACCGCTGTTATCGTCAACCTACCTACGCCGAAGCCGCTTGGCAAGAGGGGAAAGCTACGGACCGAGATCCCTCTCAGCAATACACAGAGCGTCGTGGTTCACCTAGTGAAAAGGCTGCTTCCTCAGACATATCACGTCTTCGCAGATAACCTCTTCTCATCACCGCAGCTCTTCCGTCTTCTTCGGCAGCTTGGCTTTAGTGCCACAGGCACGGCACGCCCTAACTGCGGCATCACCACCGAGGTGAAGCGGATAAAAGAGACCGGCAAAGCTCCTGACGGCACGACTTTAAAGTATAATAAGGTCATACTAATCCCGATGCCGGATAAACAGGTATAGACGACTTTCAGCTATATTCCCCTTACTAATTTATCTCTTTTCATTCCCCTAGGTCATCCGAATGGCTTAGAAAGATAGCAGCGTGGTGCTCTTCCTTTCAACTGTGCACAGCGGGGCCTCTCACGACCGCACACTAAAAAAGAGGAAGCTGCCGGCTAAGAGAGGCACGAAGGCAGAGGCACAACAGCTGCAGCAGATTTTCAATGGGAATAGCTTCAAAATGATCCCTATACCTACTGTTGCCGCTCAGTATAACGATGAAATGAATCACGTTGACCGCGGTGATCAGATAAGGTCCTATACAACGTACGAGCACCGATTCCGCCGCGGTCCGTGGCAGGCGTTGCTTTGGAGCTTCCTCCTTGAAGTCGCACTTGCGAATAGCTTCGTTTTGCAGAAGAAGACCCGGCACCCTCGTTGGAAGCCCTGTAGCACGCTACAAGCTTGGAAGGAATGCATTTGCAACGCGATTTTCAACACATATGCTGCTGAAGGCGGCACAAGGAAGAGAAGCCGGTCAGGGAAGGAGGAAGACACCGAGGATATCAAAGCACGGCAAAAATCACCTAAAAAGAGATATCAATCATGTCTATAGAGGCCCTTCTTCGCCCTGCCTAGCCTGCAAAGGCCGCCGGCAGGGGCGGCCTCGACCCTTCAAAAAAAGGAAGGAAAAAGGAGGTTATCTCCAACCGATATCAGGAAATGCACGAGGTCCGTATAGCCGATACGGCTGTAAAGTGTGTGATGTAGCGATTTGTAACAATGCGACCTGTTGGTACTTATATCACACGCCAGATTAGGCGTGTGTGGAGGTACCTTTCGCTTGACTAATTTTGATTGGTCCTAGACCCCTGTCGTGACCTCCTTGACGATTTGTGCCACTCAAAGAGATAGAGCCGATAAAGCAGCATCTGGTATTCCTCGTTTAAGTGGATGTGATGCTCCATTGTTGCTAATTTGATATATAGAGTTGCTTCGAGTCTGTTTATATGACTGTCAATAAGCTACTCTATGTGACATAACCCTTACCCCAAGTCGATGCTAGCTAAGCCTAAGCACCAATCAGCGCTTTAGTTTTAACTAAAGTGATAATAGCTAAATATGTTGACCCTGCAATCCTGTCTTGGTGAATGATTTGGCCTAAATTGCCCGCAAATACCACCTAGGTTAAATAACAGTTAAAGATTTTAGGGAGGACCTAGCTAACGTATACAGTTAGGAAATTGCGATTAGAATGAAGAATAAGTAGGGGGTGTGATGATCTTACCTGAATTTAGCAGAACCTCGCTACGTGCACGGGTCAGATTCTGTGTAATTCAGCACATTACATTTAGCTCTTGTTACAAGTAGACTTAGTGCTGAAAGTTTTAAAGTTGCCTGATATATTATCACTATAGTTGAATGATTGTCAAAGAGATGATCGTGGTTAAAATGCATCCAACTCCAACCCTTCACGGTGTCTGACCAACGGCCCCGTTGATGACGCCCTTGACAACATCCAAATATGCCTTCACAGTAGGAGGATATTCTGTATTAGCCACACACGCCATGACAGACTCCTCGGCAAGATTGCTGCGGTTCCACTCCCTAGAAATCGTCGATAAAGCTGGGTACTTGGTCCCGGTGGTGCTGCAGTCGAGGATCTGGATGCCGGGGGGGAGTGTCTGTGCACAAGGGTTTTGGATCTCGCACCAGTTGTAGTCTTGGCATTGGAAGACGCCGCACAGAACGATGGCGTCGGAGTCTCCTGCAGCGTCGGCGGCCGCCGTGCATGCGTTGTAATCCTGGTCTGCAATACAAATGCAAAGATTTTTGAATTCTGAAAATGCCTCGTACAGCTCCAAGGGCATTACAGGGTTGCATACCGAGGGTACTGGCGCCTCTTCAGTCTGAGCCCTGATGGGACTGGAGAGGGATAGAAGGAATATGAGAAAATTGATACCCATTGTTTCTCGACTCAAACCTGTTTGTTCAAAATACTGCCGAGACAAGTCCTCGACGAAATGTAAGATTCTAAATTTGCAGATGGCAGGTAGAGGTCCTGGACGGAGCAATTAGTTATTAAATAGAATATACAGACATCCCAAGACTCTTGTGACTTCTGTGTTAGAGTTAATATCATCTGATAACAGACGTCAGGTTACGTCATAATGATATTTCTTAAAATAATTAGTGCTAGGCTAAAAAAACCAATAGGCCTGCACGATGACTTACCGGTACAAGCTCGTTATAATAGTAAGTGGCTGGTCAAGGAATTCTTGTCTAAGCATCTTGTGATTCTCTTATATTGCTAGTGTTTGAGTCCTTAAGTGTTTGGATTTTCGAGCTTCGAAATAATGGCATGTAAGAAGCGGAGATTAGTCTACTCCAATGATTGCTGATAACATGACGGCGTAATACACTACCAAGCCTAAGATGTATCCCTTTGAGCGACATAAGACTGTAGCAGGTCACTTGCTCGACATGCCGTAGGTAATACAGCTAGCTCTCGTGCAGAATCATGCCACCATTAGGCCACGACCACTCTTCCTCCAGAGTTAGAAATGCCAGTTCGTGACCCAATTCGGTCAGAAATAGCAAGGTTTGGCTGGACTTACCGAAGCGTCACTCTGAGCGGTGGCAAGGCTTGCGCCGGCCCATTAAACGTGAAATGGACTGATATGTCTTCTATCAGCTTTCATATCGCCCAACCACAATAACTCGTATTATGTTTATGCCTTATGTCGCATTCCGTGCTAGGGCAAAAGGGTAAAAGGAAATTCGCACTCTTTGTGCGCTATGGCGAATAATGACTTATAAACGGGACGGTTTACTAGTGGATGTTAACCCGACCGATTATTAGTGGCCGCCTAGTTTCTCATAGAAAGTCTCTGGGCACGGACCATAGTGGTGGCTTGTGGTAACTTTGACTTTATGTGCAACCCGTCAAGTGTTATATGGCGCAGTGAAAACTAGGATTTTGATTATATCTGGTAGCCTAGACTACAAGCACAGCTAATCAGTTCAAGAATCATAGACGACTCGCGTCGGGATACAGTATTAGGTTTTCTCACACTTGAATCACAAGATAACTGAGCATGATGGCCACTACTGCCTCGCGTAATGTAACAACAAACCTTATGGTCAGCGTCCGTCTGCTGACCTACAATTGCATATTGAATCAGCCACACCATCCCGTGTTCTGGTCCATGCTGACGGGCTTTTTGACGAAAGCCAGGCGGCCGCTGAAATAGGCCGGGAGAGTAGCATTGGATACTGCCAGTTTGTAATTATGCCGTAGGTTTTGGCTATACATCTGGTGGGTGTACTACGCTACGGGCAGATGTTGCTGACATGTGATGACCATAGAATGGAAAGTTACACCCTCACCGCATGTGTCCGCCATGAAGTACAGGCTGACAGAAAGGGAAGAAAAAAAAAAAAAAAAAAAAGATAAAGAAGAAGAGGAAGACGAAGAAGAAATACTCAATTGTATCAATATAGTATAGTCTGAAGAGGCAGTAATACCTAGGTATTATTCACAGACGATTTGGGTCAAATCGTGCACCAAAATGGGGTTGTGGGGTATTGAAATTTGGTCCTTATCGCTTTGGTCGAAGCCGAGTAGCTGATTGGTCAAAAAATAACCCCAACTCCACATCTGGGGTTAGATCCTTGTCGGGTTAAGAGAGCTGCAGGGTAGGCAGCTTCCAGCTCACCTTCCAGTCTCAGCCCAATTATCTTTCAACGCCAGCCACATAACTACACTAAGCTTAGTAATATAATAGTAGGTCCATAGGGTAAGTAGCAGTTACTCCAGTAGGCGAATTCGACATGGTATTCAAAGCCACCAGCACACTTTTAGGGTGAATAAAACTACCATCTCTTCTTTAGGGCTCCAAATAGCACTCCAAGCCAGGTTTTATTCATTTTGGATTAATATTGTAGTCGTGGCATGTCATCTAATATTGCGAAAATTGGACTCTCGATCAAGCGTTACATTTCCTATTATGGTGTAGTACGTTTCATCCGCCGGCTTAGTCATGCCAACGCTCAAACTAACAGTCATTTAGAACCTACTGTAGTCAACAAGTGAGCCGGGTTAGCTAAAGTGTGAAAGTTGTACTATTGTCAGAAAACCCTGTCTTTCGTTTATTCTGCCCCAAATTAAATTATCAGCGGTTTACTTATAAGCTCAAGGATGAGAATAATAGTATGCGGGCGGTCAAGTTGCTCAATAAAGGCAGATTGGTACCAAATTAAAACTGCCGTAAGGTGCTTACAGTCCTAACACATACCTTCCCATCGCCATCGTCATCACCCTCAGATAAAGCCCACACCCCCGATACTCCAGAAAGCATATAACACAGATAACCCTAACCCTAAGCGGTTGATTCCTTACAGGTGTACCCTGACGTACGACGCCAAGCGTACCCGCGACTCTGATTCTGGCGGGAGAAGTCCCCTGGTAGGATAGCGCGGCCCGTTTCGATCACCATGTGCCTGTCGTGGCGTACTCCCAAGCTCGTGCCGGTGCCAGCTCTCGTGGCGTAGCCTAGTATCGCACTGAGCTTGGCTGTATGCCACAATCTTGAGTCGCACAACTGCACGCTGGTAAGCTCCCGTCCTCGTCTCTGTGGAACATCTAGAGTATCGTTGTCCGTTTTTGTTCATACGTTGCCGCTCTGTCATAGATTCAGTCTGAGTTCGTGCTGTCGACTCTTCTGAAGACAAGAGGCCTTGGCTCGCTGTTCTATGATCGTTGCCACCGTCATACCTGCACGTCGTTCAGAGACACTCAACGTAGGCCCTTTTGGAGTCCTCAGTCCTTGGATAACCAATACCCGACAGCGACCAAGAAAAATAAAATGCTGCAAACCGCGAACCAACTCGGTCTTCCCTGATCATCATCACGTGCGGTGTGACTACATTGTCGGCTGGAGGGCATTCCCCTGTAATGTAGCGTCATCGGATATTGATAATCCAGGCCGGGGAGTATTCCTTATTAGATGAGAATAATCATGTACCCCTGCGTTACCGGATGTGGCGCTGACCGAGACTATCGCATGGGTGGCGCTTGAGAAATTCGGATGAATGTCCCATATGGGGTAGGAAGAGGAGCTAAGATAGAGGCTGGTTCAGATAACGCGGAAGGCCTTGCAGGCCTTTGATGGTCCTTGGAGGTGCTTCTATTGCCGCCACCCTCAAAGGCAGGATCCTCGACATGAATTGATTCGACCCCTCGCTGGAATATGCCATGTCCCTGCAATTGAATCCGGAGTTGGGCAATATTCTGCTGCCACAATTCAGAGACGAGCATTTGGTACGAACTATCTTCCAAGTGGAGGTCGTTATCGCGCCAGCAATGACGTAGAATTGCAAAAGGTATTTTGTGGATATCTTTGGCATTGACGTAGGACTGCTTATTCATAGTCTTTCCGTGGCTAACAACGAGCGAGCGGTCCGTATCTGAATGTTTCGCTGGGCGGATTGGAAGGTATTTCTTTCGTCGCGAGGGGTCTCTGTGGCGGTTCTCGATAGCTATTGCATGAGGGCAGCCTTAAGACCCTCCTGAGGGCCCTATCTAAAAGTTGCAAACCTGATAACTATATGGTCTCTATGGCCTTGGGCAGCCATGTATGGATATGTCTCTAAGAGTATATGTAACGTCTAAAGTTACGATAAGAAGTAATATATGACTTGATGTTAGTTTCAACTACATTTACAATAAAAAGTCAACAGTTATAATATAGAAGTCAGTAGAGCCCCTCTATAACAACCATATTTATAGTTGAAGTGTTAATTTCGCCACCAGAGGAGCTTATACCTGAGAAGCGGAGGTAATCAGCTAGGATAATAATGAACCCTTGTCTTTTGGCCATAGCCATAGCGTGGCCGTAGCTCAAGGTAGTGACGGAAATAGGTAGGGAAGAGTATGGAGACCGTTTAGGTAAGTTATAATACTGACTCGTGTCGATATTGAGCTCTGCAGAAGAATAATCCTTCCGGTTAAAGGAATTGACAAAATTATGGAAGTCGGGCAGGCCCAGGGTGTACGTCGCTGGGCGGGCTTTCCGGGCCTTAGTACTGTCAGACTTGCGACGGGGACAACGAATGAAACCGCCCGCGGGGATCAGATCAGATGCGACAGATCCCCTCTGTTGGAAAGCCTTAGGCCATCACACCTCTCATTACAACGGCTTGGAATGGAGTTCCAGCTTTAAACTCATCGGGCCTGCGTTCGGCTGCTGTTTTCCCCACGATCGCGTACATGGGGTCCTCTGTCGGTGCCACTCGCTGGATAAGAACAGGAGCTTGGTGCGCTAAACGGGGCCTGGTAATTATACATCCTGGGAAAGACTATGCCCGTTCCGGATTTCTTTTGCACTAGAGATCTTACTTCGAATCGTGCTGGGATACACATATCTGCTGTACCACCCCCTCATTCTTTAATATGAATACTTTTAACTCTTTCTTACACTATTCTATGCTTCCCACCTACCTCAAGCCAGGACGGACCATCTCGCTCACAATCATCCGAACATTACAGATATAATGACGACTGCTATTTACAATGAATGTCTAATCGAACGGCGCTCGGCAAGTTCCGATCATTTTGGCTTGGGGCAATTGTTTGTATAGGCGGAATGTTATTCGGATATGATCCTGACATGTCGACATCTCTTACGCTAAAGATCAATGATGATAACTGCTGACCATCAACTTGCGCAGAATTAGCGAGTTTTATTTGCATTGAAAACTTGACTTGCTATGTGCAACGGCGAAGCAGTGCCTGCGAGTGCGAATGAGCCAACTGTCGATGGCATTGGGCTAACGAGCGAGCGATCCTAGGTGGAACTCTGACACTCGAATTGTTCCAGATTGACTATGATTTGTCGCCAGGCAACGAAGAACATACGTTGGGCCACCAACAGCTTGGTGCTTGGGTCACCTGCAAGGCCGCATAGTGCTGATACGATTGCAAGCCCCTTGTGGGGTAA
>WETZ01000109.1:0-22365 GCA_011034095.1 Fusarium cf. aywerte
TATTAAAGTTATAACTATTTTAAGCTTAATTTGAATTTTTAAAGAATTTCTTAATATATAGATTTAAGGTGGAAAATGTAAGTGATCGGATCACTTGTCCGGTCGGGCCGCTTATCAAGTACGTTATAGTGAATTTAACTTTAAATTTAATAGCCTTCTTACTATAAGAAAAATTAATAACAATAACGTTAAATATTGTTTGTTTGTTTGTTGATTTCCGTCATGCGGCCTAATGCCGCCAACCTCCTGATGGAGTAAGATGACGTATTGGGCTAGTAGCTAAATAGCTAATATTACATTATACTATAGGGTAGGTCAGATCTACCCCTACTATCCAATAATTCTTCAGCCAAATTGGCGTTCTCTATTTTTCGGGCTCTTATTCCGTCAGCGGATCCGAGCAGGCTGTAAGGCCCGGTTATCAAGGCACTGTAGTAGGCCGAAGAGGGTCGTGTTAGAAGCTAGCTAGCCACTGTAGCTAGCTTCCTAAGACCCGGGTCCGTTGAGCCGGGCTTGTGATAGAAGAAGAAGGCCGCCTTGATAGGCGGTACGAAGAGAAGGAGGCCGAGAGAGGAGGCTGCTGGAGAAGGCTGCCGAAGGAGCCTGCCTCAGTCGTAGCTATAGGTGGCGGTTATAGCAGTCCGTTCGGTAGGTCGGTCGGTCGGTCAGTCGGTCAGTAGGTCGTTCAGTCGGTCGGGCAGCTGCTGTTGCAAGCTGCAAGAAGGGATCGAGGCTGCAGAAGCTGCAGAGATCAGGTCGGCAGGCGGCTGCTGTTGCAGGCCGCAAGAAGGGGTCGTCGGGCAAGAGGCCCGTTGAGAAGTCGGGCAGCTGCCATTGCAAGCTGCGAGAGGAAGTCGTCGGGCGAGGAAAAACAGGCCCTTTTGGCAGAGTAAGGAAGGTCAACTCTCAAAATCCCCTCCTTACTGTGGTTGTTAGGATCATGTTTATCCTAGCTGCCAATTTGTATGCAGACCTTAACAGTGGGCTAACAGCCCGTGCCAAGGAAAAAACTTACAAGGGGAGAGTTGACTAATGCAGTTGTTTCCTGAGGCTGTGAAGATCATACCTACCCTGCGACACTGAGACAGGCCTGATGGTTGCGATGTTAGTTTTGTTTTTCCTCAAGGGAGTGGATCAAACTACGTACGGTGGTCATGGCAGAATGATCTTCAGTCTTTATTCCTAGATAAGAAGATTAATGCGCTACTCCTATAACTATCTCGTATCACTGGTTTCTTCTTAGCCTTGCCAATGTCCTATATGGCAATGGCGCAATTATAATTTTAGGTCAGGAAGTATTTATCTAAGTACCTTATTTACTTTTACAGTTGCTGAAATAATTTTATCATTCGATCCCTGTTTGCGGGAGCTGACTGTCGGAGAGTGTACCCTTGCTGCAGCTAATCCTTCATGCAGCATACATATTCTCTCGACCTGTAAGGCAATAATTAGGGCTTCCTGACGCTCGAGGTAATTTTACTTGATTATAATCCCTGCAAGGTATCTATATATAGGTTGGTCTTTCTAGTATGCTTAATCCAGCTAGCAAGTCATACACTAAAATTTCTGACACTTAGGCACACCTCTAAGGCTTCTTATTTAGCTATTATCCCTGCAAGATGTGTTGGTTGGTCTTTCTGACACGCTCAATCGAGCTAGCAAGTCATACACTAACCTCTCTGACACCTATGGCCGGGATAGTTACACTAAATTAGCGCACAGTGATTGTCAAAGTCCTTTGGACGTAGAGTCGCGTTTTGTTGTATATAAGAACATAAACAAACCGCATTAAGTGAGCCATCTGTCAAGCCACTCTCCACCAAATTTATTTTCGGAACTACTCTTATAGAAAGATATCACCCTTCACATACATAAACACAAACCACATAAAAGATGTTCTCCTTCACTGCTATTCTCACCGCTTCGGCTACTCTGGTCTCTGCTGGTGCCCTCCCTCGCCGTGGAGCTAACTCTGCCAGCATCACTCCTCGCGCTGAGTACTCCAGCAGCATTGATGTCATCGGTTGCAAGATCGACACTAACCGCGTCGCCTACTGGCCTGATCTCATTGGCTGCGACGATATCTGCATCGAGGTCTTCAATGAGGGTCGTTCCCTGTACCTCCTCCGAATTGGCACGTCTGGCGGTGACTACGGTATCTCCAATGATGCCTGGAACTACCTCACGAACGGCGAGTCTGCCACCAAGGCTCCCCGTGAGAGTGGTGGCGTTGATATGAACTACGAGGTAGTTAGCGTCTCCAAGTGTGAGAGCCTCATGACGGACGGCAAGCTGCCGCTCTCGGCCGCCAACAGCATGAACTACCTCACATCGTGCCTCAGTCAGCCCGAGAGCTGGGTGGCTCGGAACCATAACCTCTACAATATCAATGACCCTACCTGCAAATCCGGTGTCGACGAGATCTGCCACCTCAACTTGGCCATCAGCAACCAGCCTGTCTGTGCCAGCGGTCTCGGAATCGCCGCAGTGCTCAATGGCAACGTCGTCAACAAGTATTGAAGGAGTGGTTTAGAAGATTTGGTCTTAAGGGACTTATTGTACATATATATGCACACACATACACAAGTCTATTACGCCCAGTAGGCCAACGCCTAGAGGGCTGTAAAGCTAAAAATACATATATCTCTCTAGTTTTTGCTTTGCTCTTTCTAATCCTATGAGAATCTTACCTTATTCTTTCCAGTCTAGTTATTACTCTTCTCCTTGGCCCTCCTAGATATCAGTAGTAGCGAGTCAACTTAATAACTATGTCCTCTAAGTGTTTAGTTTCCTATGTTGGGCGGCTGAAGCGTGCCTGTTGTCTATGACACGAGGTGTTTGATATAGGGTGAGTTAGTAAGTAAAAGAGAGTGAGTGACATTTTGAAAGCTGTCCTCAACGTTGCCTATTGTCAAGTCGACCGGTGGCTATCGCAAATTGTATAGTTACGCGGACTGCTTTCATATTTAGCGTCTATTTTGCGTCGCCGTGACAGTGACCTTCCTCCCAGGAAGAATAAGATATTTACTCTTTGTATCTCAGTGCATTACATAGTTTCGGCTCGGTGTGCTGTCAATGTTCTGCATCGCAAGAGAAAATGCTCGACTGTCTTTGTCACTTGTCTACATGCGCATTGCTATAATGATATTGCTGTGATCTGAAAGAGATACCTGTTTAGTCTCGCCATGCCTGTCCTGAGCTGCGCCAGCACGCTGACTTTTCTGTATGACAAGCCATCATATAGTTATTAAATGTGCTTGCCTGATAGGGCAGTATTGACTCTCTTCGAAAACTTTCTGATATTATCCGGTAGGTGCTTGCTAGGACTCTGGCTTAATCGAACCATATTAAGGGTCATCGACCGCATTCTGGGAAACTTCTGAGCCGGGATGGCGCCGTCTCGGGTCGTATTCCGCGCCTCTTCTTCAGCAGTCTTCACAAGAGCTGGTGGACAAAGGTAAGACGTATCTCTAACATTGACAGCTATTTCTAGGAAGATATTTTGATTACATGATTAATTTTAACGGGATCCAAATGAATCTCGAACCTGTGGCAACATCTCAGTTACTCTCCTGAGAAATGGTTATTTCTTGGTTGTCGAACCATCGGATGGCCCTGCACTGAGGGGGGATGGAATAAGACGTCGATATCCTGCCGCCCGAGTTGTAGCTGGATGAACTCGGTTTTATAAAGCGGGTCTCTAGGGCTGATGCCTTGGATGAGTTTCTGTGGGGTGCACTTGACATAATAGCGAGGGTCGTAAAAGGTTAATCGAAGAATTCGCGTCTGGCCCATGTTAAGATGCAGCTCGAAAGAGTTAAGCCTCTGTAATCTTCTGATAATCCACGCCACGAAGCTACAGCTCTAATTTTGGCTTTGCCTATGCTATGGGGACCAGCTCTGGCTCCGGCCAAAAATCCTCATTTTAGGCATGGGCTAGATTAGCATTGTCCTTCATCTTAAAATGGACCCAATCGCGCCTCGTAGAGCACTTTGGAAGTTTAGCATTATCACGTTCTATCTAGGTCGACACCTGTGCTGAGATCTCCGTCACGGCGGACGCAGGCAGCAGCCATATAGATGCTGCTTAATGGTATATTCTCTATACTTGAATTCACTGTCCACAGGTAGCTAGGTTCTCTTGCAAACTAGACAGTTCCTCTTTATTAGATATCTTTTAATTAGTGTGTGTATACTAAGTGGTATTTGAGAATGGGGGATCTCTCAAGTTCCACGAGGTTAATTTGATAATCTCCCTGCTCCACCGAGTCCACTCCCCCCAAGCTTCATTTGCCCCATAGGGCTAGACACAAGTACCTAACAATAGACTCTACTCAAGAGAAGGGAACGTGAGCGGGTCGGCCCCATATCGCGTCCATTGAAGTGCTCTCATCTTCTAAAGCAAGATGCCGGCTTCAAGTTAGTTAATTTGTCAAGATAGCTAACTGAAAGCCCAAATGATGCTGTAGCGCAGACAGTTTTGCCATGATATGTCTGTCTTGCCTTGCCAGCTAAACTAAGAATGGGTATATTCTTCAACAGGGGAGACTCATGTCAGCAGCAAGGTCATGGTTTATCATCCAGGGTGTAGAAGACGCCTAGCTCTTCTTTGCCATTGCGCCGTCTTAAATTTAGGAGAGACCTGCAAGAGACCAATTGCATCCAAAGCCGTTGTCTTGGATAGGCCCTGAAAGTTTGGCGCATAATTACGGTGGAGAAGGATCGCTGGAGACTGAGGTTCGAGCTCCTTGACAACCAATCAAAGCAAGTGATGGAGTGGAAGCTTTTGGACCCCAAGCGCGGTTTGACCGCTTTAAGCGCGGCACGGTTCTGTATTGGCAGCGATCGCCTTACCGGTTCTTTTAGTCCTGCGAGCTAAATAAGCATCCTCACGGCACATTAAATAATTCAAGATCTTGGCGTCAGCGTTATTTTAGATGCGGAGACAGTCATTTATTAATAGGGGTTATTGTTGAGACGGTAAAATGTCTCCGACGTGGTGACTGGGACTATGCAGAATGGGACATATAATAGGCTTAAGATTCGAGCCTAGCACTCAGATCTTGTGTCCCTGCTTCAAGTATCTTCGACCATGTTACTTTCTTTCCCTCAAGTCGTCGGCCGTCTGGCCGTGGTTCTTGGACTTCTACCCAATCTTGTCCTCGCCCAGTGCGGTCCTGACAACGATGGAGCCCGCTGCCCTTTGAACGTCTGTTGTTCCTCGGCCGGATACTGCGGAACAGCGAGCGTTTATTGCGGAGATGGTTGTCAGTCAGCGTACGGGAGCTGTTCTGTACCTACGGCCCCTTCTTGCTCCTCTGACGGTAAGACGGCGACCAACGGCCGTCGCGTTGGATACTGGCGCGTACAGCAGGCATGGGGCCGGTCTTGCGATGTCGTCCTTCCCTCCCAGATCCAGACCAACGGGTTGACCCATCTCATCTTGGCGTTTGCCGATTTCGACTCTATCAGTTTCGCAGTGGGCGCTCAGAACTCTCAAGACGTCGCCTACTATAAGCAGTTCACCGCATTGCAGAGCAGCTCGCTGCAAACATGGATTGCCATTGGTGGCGGCAGTTTCTCTACCGAGACTTGGTCTTCCATGGCGGCTTCATCTAGCTCTCGATCTGCCTTCATCTCGTCTCTCAAGTCCTTCATGGAGACCAATTCCTTCCAAGGTGTTGACCTTGACTGGGAATTTCCGACAACCTCGACCGCCGATGCAGAAAACCTGGTCTCACTCGTCCGGGAGCTCCGAGCTGCCTTTGGAAAAGATTATGGCATTTCAGCAGCGCTGCCAGCGGACTGGGGTAGCATCCAGGGCTTCAATCCTGCCGGCATGGCCAAATATGTCGACTTCTTCAACTTCATGGCCTACGATTTACACGGTTGGGGCATTGACTCAGAACCAGCCAAGAACACTGTGACCTACCAGGCCAGCATAGTTGATATCGCCAACAATCTCATGCCGCTGTGGGCGAACCAGACCGATCCGTCGCTCATCAACCTCGGTATCGCCCTGTACGGCCGCGGGTATACCCTCTCCTCCTCTAGTTGCAAAGAAGCTGGCTGTGCTGCGTCGGGACCCAGTGAAGAGGGTTCCTGCGTCAAAGATCCGACGGGCGTCATGGTGCTAAGTGATATCAAAAAGGCCATATCGGCCAACCAAGCCACTGTCGAGCTTGACAGCGAGGCCATGCAGAAATATGCGACTTGGGGAAGTGATCAGTGGATAGGCTATGACGATGCTGATACGTTGGCACTGAAGATGACATGGGCTGATGGATTGTGCTTGGGCGGCGCTGTATTCTGGGCGCTCGATAACAATGGCGGTGCATGGGGAGGTAAAAGTAAAAGCCCCTGCCGGGCGTAAGGACTAGTGGCATCTACCTACTACCAAGTATTTCACAGCATCTCTCTATAAGTTATTGTGAAATTCCTAATTATGTAATATTATACCCGCCTTCCGCAGCGTTGGATGAGACCTACTTTCAAAGATCGTTCTTCGTCACGAGGGGACTGAGATTCTATGGTTGCTAGATAAGAAGCGGACTGATAAGTAGCTGAAATGAAGTTAAGCTACAGAGCGAAATAACAATAAAAGCGGCAATCGGTAGATAGTTATGCGTTACTTGAATTTCGCCTTATGGTACCAATGGAATGTGATGAAGAAGAATCTTCAAGATTACAGCTGATTGCAGGTATGACTGATGCGATTGCAAGCACTGTTGCCGCAGAGAGCGTAATAAAGAAGCAGATGATCTTTAAGGAAGATTGAAGCTTTGCGTGTAGTATGTTCAGTTTGCGTAGAACCGGTTTGATCTGGCTTGGTGGAATGATCGGGTCTTGGTGCATCGGGCTGTCGCCAGTAGATTTGTCTGTCTGACAATTCTGACTGTGGGACTGCCAGAATGCATAAACGAAGTGGGTAATGGCGATATCATCGAATCACTACATAGACTAATACATACAAGGCTAGCCCTTCAATCTCCATTCTGAGCCGGACCTGTCCAGACTTAGAAGGCCACACTACCTTTCAGAACAGATCCTGACCTGCATTGGCTAACTCGAGGATCCAAAGGCTGATGAGCTCGTCCTCGAAGAAAGATCTTCAGTTCCCATTCCTAGATGAGAAGGTTGATATGCTATCCCTACTTCCATCTCGTTTCACTGATTTCTTCTCAGCCTTGCCGATATACCACATGGCCACAATCCCTGTAAGATACATAGGTTGGTTTGTCTGACACTCAAAAGTGATTTAAACACGCTTAACCGAACTAGCAAGTCATACACTAACCTTTCTGACACTGACGGCCTGTCAGAAAACGTGGGTATGCCTTTGCTTTTTAATTGCCTACAATCCCTGCAGGATACATTATTGGGTTATTCAGAACAGGGTGCCCTAGCTGCTGACATTTCTAAACAATAACCGCTACTGGGATTCAGTCAGCGTTTAGGCTCAGTTTTAGACCCAGGGCTGGACCCATCTACATCCTCTAAATTTATGAGACTTGTGCAGGCTAAAAGAGAGAAAGGGTTACTCCGACCGAATCAACATTCCTGATCAGGCAGGCCCCATTACTCGTCGCGAGACTTCGCTAACTCGACCCGGTCGAGCCAGCTGCGCCATATCCACTCGGGTTCGCGACTCCGCCACGCCTCACCTCGCGCATGGGCCACTTATTTCGAAAATTACCATGCAGTACCCACCTACCGGTAATACCCACCTACCGGTAAGCCAAAAAAATATTTCCCCATACAAAATGCCCAATTTCATTTACACAGTACTTTATCAAAAGAAATGATATATTCATGAGAAAATGTCTGTTGTCTTAAGAATTGCATGGAATTGAATATTATAACATTGCTTCCTCAGTGACGCATGCGGCATGGTCGCACGGCACTAATCTGAAATGTCTCAAAATGCCCCCCTCGTCGACCAGCCTCCCTGAAGCTTCATCCAGAATTTTCTCTTTCCCATCTTTCCTTCATCGCCTCAAGCATGCCTCAATTATCTTATACGGAGGAGGATGTTATCCAGGGTATGATGGATGTCACAGATAATGGCCTCTCCCAGAACCAGGCTGCCCAGAAGAATGGCGTGCCTCAAACCACTCTCTCACACAGATTAGAAGGCCTACCGTCAAGATCCGAGATCACCCAACCTGTTCAGCTTTTATCCAAGTCGCAGGAGTCCAGATTAGTCACCTGGATACTTCGACAAGAGGCCTTGGGCTATGCTCCTTCCCACAGTCAAGTTCACGCCACCGTCGCTGCCCTCTTGAGACAGCAAGGCCGGGAAAGGCATATCGGTGTATACTGGTTAGCCAGGTTCATAAAACGCCATCCCGATATCGAGACGAAGGTGGGAAAACGCCAGGAAGCTGCAAGGTTCAATTCTTTTACCCCAATGGCCGTCAATTGGTACTTTGATATCCGGGAGAGCGAATATGGCTGGATCAAGCCGGAGAACACGGTTAATGTTGACAAGGGCGGCATTTAGTGATGTAATTTCTTGTACACGTACGTACGTCCGTACTGTATTTTAGCCGCTGTATGTACGTACAACTTTATTGTACGTACGAATATGTACCATACAAATTTCCCCCTTCCTTTTCAGGTAATACCGGTAACTTAGTAGGCTTCTCACGGTCCTCGTCTTCTGCCATTCTGGTCTCAAACCTCTGATTCCACCACAGTGCCAACCCCCAATATATCACCCGTCGACTGTCATACACCCTGCCACTCAAAATCTCCACTGGTGGAAGCCATCACACCATCCATCCCGACCTTCTTGCCCTGCGTATTCACAAATAATTCGAGATATGAATCTTCGAGTTCTAGCCAGTCCTTCTCCTCAAGATCCGCCCAGCGCTTTTTATGGGCGTACTCCTGATCTTTAAGGTGATCTAATACGCGGTCGTTCATAAAAATGAAGGCCTGCATGTCAGCGTGCATGGGCGTAAGGCGATTTCGAGCTTTCGTGTGTAGGAAACTAATAGCAGAGAAACTTCGTTCTGAGCAGATATCCCAGTAATGAATATATATCCATTATTAAGAGCATATTCATTCTTAAGCTTATGCATAAGGATAAGATTATAGAGGCTACCAATGAATACATAATTCTTATATTCTTAAGAATAGGGATCCGCCACCTCCCCCACAAGGATGTCGCATATCACCACTAGTTCGTGCGACTGGATATAAAACGCGGCTCGTATTTTTGGGGTCGTGTATCCGGTTTCACATTCAACTGGTTGCATCAAGGACTCCAATTCTCACAACATAAGCTTAAATGGCTTTGCGCGAGCGCATGGCTGTTCAATTTCTTTATTCTTTAGATAATTCTCATCAATTGCCATCAATGATCCCTGTGGAGCCAATTGTCCGACATCCCGATTAGTGAGCGAAACTTCGGCCTCGCCATTCCCGCTATGACAGAAAGCACGCAGCTAGAAACTTAGCGACGTACCTCCACAATGGACGTCAATATACCCTCACTGTCCCAATTCAATCCATCATCAAGCTCTTCCTCCGTGCTGCCCTCGGACAGTGCCTCACAAGCTGCCAGCACACTGTCGGAACCCGAGGCATCAACTCAGCATCCGACCAAGAGAAGGAAACTGAGAGCCACATTAACCTGAGATCACTTTCGAGAATCCAAGGCGATGAGCCACGCACAGTGAGCGGGAGATTGCTACACTACTGCACGCGTTGTCGCAATCCATCTTGGCCAACCCACATATCCGACAACGCACGCTATCACCTCGAGAAGGCTCATCACATACTTATTCAAGAGGATTCAAAATCCCAAGACAAGCGCCAACTAGCCATCAAAAATGCCTTCGTTAGAACAGCCGTCAGGGAGTTGCAGCAAGTCAGGGAGGAGGAAATGAACACTTTACGGAGTGTAATCAACTTCGATGCCTTTCGAGAGGCACAGATGCTACTTTCCGCACATAAACATTTGCCGCTCAACTTCGTAACGTGGCCGGAATACCAGGCGCTTCTAGCCGCGATAAACCCTGCCGTTCAAGAGTTCCTGACTGACTCTGGTAGCACAGTTGCAGGGGACTTGACTAGGGCCTACGATGCGCATCGAGAATCCGTAAAGAAGTGGCTGGAACGTGCTCGGAGCCTCTTACACATTTCCATGGATGTATGGTCGTCTCCTCAGCGCAAGACATACATCGCTATTCACGCACAGTAGGTTGATGATACCTGCAAACCTCGGAAAGCATTACTAGGGCTGCCAAACCTCCGCCGCGCTCTAGATTGAGTTGAAAGCAACTTGATTTCGCAGCTTAATGGGTAACTATACTCCTGGTTGTTCCTTCAGACTAAGTACCTCATTTCTCAAATTTCGTTTGTACGAGCCAATTCTCTTTCTCACCAAAGCTCACAAACAGGTTCCTTCTTTTGGCAGTTAAATGCTTCGTTGAATCCCTTCACATTCTTCAAAGGCAGCATGATTCTAGCGGAGTCTGGACTGTGGACGTCCGCCTTCAATTTCCTGAGCACCGTCTCAGGTGGGGTGTTGGAGCACCACGTCTGGCCCCATTTGAGGAAGAACAGTTGCTCGTGGGTAAAGTCATGGAGACCTGGAAGGTTCTTTGCCTTGCCTTTATTGCCCTCCCACTTCTTCCAAGCTTCAAAGCTAGATACAACGCCTCCGGCATCAGCAATATTCTCACCAAGCGTGAGCTCGCCGTTGACGTGAACCTTGGTACCGTTGGGTGCGATAATAGTGTATTTGTCATACTGTTCAACAAAACACTTGGTCTTGTTGATGAACGCTTCAGTGGACACCTTATCCCACCATATTGTCTTGTTGCCAGTCTTATCAAACTGGCGTCCATTATTATCAAAGCCATGTGTAATTTCATGACCAACGACGCTACCCATACCACCGTACAGAAGATAGGAGGGAAAGTCTACATCGTAAAGAGGGAACTGCTGGAATCCAGCCAAGAGAACGATCTGGTTCAAAGAGGAGGCATGGTACGCATTGGTAGTTAAGGTACTCATGTCGAATTGTCCTTTGTTATATGGCTTACCAAGTGTCGCCCACTTCTTGGCGACTCTCGACTTGGCAAAGGCAAGGGCGTTGATAGCCAGTGATGACTTGACCTCAATATCGGCATAGTAGTTCTGAAGAGCAATTGGGTCTACCACATTGGGGTCGGTGGGAAGTCCAACCAACTTCTCCATAGCCTCGAGCTTCTCGATAGCAGCCTTCTTGACCTTGGAGGTTGCCCATTCTCGCGTCTCAATACGCTCAGCGAAGGAGCTCTTGATAGAGTCAACGAGCTCCGAAGTCAGTTTGATCGCCCTGGGACCAAAGTGCTTTTCCACGAAGAAGCGCGAGAGGATCCATGTCAGACCAGTTGGGCCAACCGTTGTCTGGGCTACCTCGGAGTTGTAAACCCAGTCGACACCGTAGTCTATGAAATTGACACAGCGCTTCCAGCGAGGGGCAGGATTTTCCGCGTCTTTGTTGTTAATCTTGAGGTAAAGATCATTGTAGGCGTTGGTCAAGTCGGACTCAACGTAAGGCGACAATGAGATGATGGTTTTCCAAACAAAGTATGCCTGGAGGGTTTCCGCTGGAGTATTGGAGACGACCTCGGATACATTCTTGAAGTAGCTGGGGTACTGAACTAGTACTTCATCCGTCCAGCCCTTGGGGGCTAGCTGCTTCACCACGTATTCGTAGTTCAACTGAGGAGCGAGCTTCTGGCCCACAGCGATGGGCAACTCGGCTTGCGGAGGTCCTACTTCCTGACTCCATTGATAGGCAGCCTTGAGTCTTTCTTGAAACGTCAAAAGAGAATCCACTAGCTTGACAGCAGACGTGATACTGAGCTTGGAAGGATACACGGCGGCAATAAGCTCAGAAGCGATCTTGACATACTCTCGAAGGTCTTCCTCTGTGGATGGAGTATATAATTCCCCTACTTGCAGTGGGATGAGAGCAAGTTTGACCTCGTCAGGATTAACTTCATTCCTTGTGAGGATGAAACGTTGAAGCGTCTCGATGCCGATACTCTCGAAATAGGCCAGAGTGTTCCCCAACGCAGCAGAATGATCTTGAGTCTTTCCATATGTCTGATCCGAGGCAGGGGCAGCAGGAAATAAACTGACGACGTCTTTCACGACGACTGCCAGATTATCGAGACCCTCCTCCTCGAGGGCAGTGTAGTTAGTGCAGACTTTGTATGCATCTTGGATCTTGGCAAAGTTCTCCTTGTCCACCTTGGACTGTGCCTTGGTCAAGTTGACCGTGATGTAGCCAGCATCTTCACCCGTAGGATATGGGTTCTCGAGGATTCGTCTCGCAGCTAGAGAGACCTGTTCACCGGCAAGCCCGAGGCCGTTAAGAGATGTTTCGCCTGCAGGAATTCCATTACGAGCGGCAAAGTTACCACAAGCATCTATGTGATCATTAGGGTTAGATCATAGCACAAGGCTGAGTGTATGACTTACACTGTCCAAAGTCTTCGCAGGGATCAATCTGGGTGTAGTTCAGAGCTAGATTTCCGAGGATATCGGAAGCAATGAAGATGCAAGACGGAGTTGTGCAGAGGCTGGTATCCGCCGCGCTGGGTGCCATGACGATCGACAGCGACGCGACTGCGCAAGCTCAAATAGATTTAATAAGAGAAAAGAGTACACTCGTTTATAAAAAGGGAAAAAGTCTTTGTTTCTAGGATGCCGAAGACTAAAGCTGGGATGGTTAAAGTTGCAAAGCGAGGCATCTGCTCTTATATAACTGTTGGACACCATAACCCTAACCTTTAATCATTCTGCGTATATTCCATACAAACATTCAGGATTGTTAGTCCTCCTTGTTAGAAAAAATCGAATGAGAAAAATATCTGTCAAAATACATCCTAATGAGGTTAGACTGAGACCTGCTAGTAATATCCCTATTATTACTTCTCAGTTCTGACAATTCTGACAGGGGACTTGTCAGCTCGCATACACCAAGCAGGTAATGGCAATATCATCGAATCGCTACACAGACTGATTAATCCATACAGGGCTAGTTCTTTAAATTCTATCCTAAGCCAGATCCGTCCAGACTTAGAAGGTCACACTACCTTCATCAGAATAGAATCTAAATAGGCATTAGCTAACTTGAGGGTTAAAAGGCTGGTATGCTTATTCTATAAGAAAGATCTTTAGTTATTATTTCTAGATGAGAAGATTAATACGCCATCCCTACTTCTATTTCGTGTCACTGGTTTCTTCTCAGCCTTGCCGGTATACCACATGGCCACAACCCCTGTAAGATATGTAGGTTGGTCTGTCTGACACTTCAAGTGATTTAAACTCGCTTAAGCGGGCTGGCAAGTCATATACTAAACTTTCTGACAGTTATGACATGTGAGATAGTGTGGATATACCTTTAATTTAAGGCTTTTTAATTAACTATTATCCCTACAGGATATATTATTAGGTTGATCTAATACCTAAGGGGAATAGGGCAAGTTGCATTTAGCTTTAGAACACGGTGTCCTGGCTGCTGACATTTCCAAATAATAAGCGCTACTGAGACTCCGTCAGCGGCATAACCACAAATATGCATTTGCGTCCGTCCCTTGCCGTATGACTCAGCCGCACTACGCTAATAGGCTGTCACACCAAATTAGCGCGCACTCATTTTTACAGGCCTTTAGGCTTGGAGTCGCATTTTGTTACAGTATATAAGAACATAAACAAACCGCATTAAGTGAGCTCTTTGTTATTTTCTAGCATCTTCACTTCTTCCTTCTCAAAGACACTCGCAACATCAGCCATTCCACCGATCACTATGTCATACCAACAAGGAAACGGGCACCCTACGCCGCAACAGCAGCATCAGTTCTATCCTCCTCCTAGCACCTTACTGCAGCCTCAACAGATGCCTGCTGTCCAGCCCCATGCTGGCGTAGACCAGCACTCGCCAGTGCAGAGTAACAGAGGTGCCTTTGCGGGTGGCAACTACAACATCGCCCATCGTGACACCAACGCCGTTCTCAATGTCAATCTTCAGCAGGGCGCTACCGTGCGCTCTAAGTCAGGTGCAATGATTCATATGTCAGGCACCGTGCAACTATCGGGCAAGGTCAAGTTCTCTATGAAGAAGCTCTTTACGGGCGGCGAGATGTCTGAATCGACATATACTGGGCCAGGCTATGTCGCACTCGGCCCAACTCTATTCGGAGACATTATCGCTTTGCATATTGACAACCGTCAGTCCTGGAATATCGGCAAGGACGCTTTTCTCGCCTGTACGTCCGAGGTGTCCAAGAAAAGCGAGTCTCAAGGGATTGGAAAGGCTATATTCTCGGGCGAGGATCTCTTCGTCTATCGTATTGAGGGCCAGGGCACTATATGGTTGACGAGCTTTGGTGCTGTCGATCGACTAGATGTAAGACTTCTAAATTCCTTTTCTTATTCTAACTGCTTCTCACCCCACACTGCTAATCCCTTACCGACAGCTCCAATCTGGCGAGCAGCACATCGTAGATAACGGTCATCTTGTGGCATGGAGCTGTACTTATAAGATTGAAAAGGCAGGTGGCGGGACTATGAGTGGTATCAAGACGGGCGAGGGTCTGGTCTGCCGTTTTACCGGCCCTGGCTCGGTTTATGTGCAGACTCGAAATATGGATGAGTTCCAAGCCTTTATCCAGGCCAGTGTCACTACAGCCTAGGTTAATTTAATCTATATACGTACTTGGCCATAGTCGCTATTTATAGAAGCTATACCTGGTTAGTGCGGTTTGCTAGATATTTATCCGCAGCGCCTTACTTTGCCAATACTATTTGGTGTTTAGCCAGCTGCCCCCGGACTTCTCGCCTTTCCTTATTAACCTCTTTCTACATCTGCCTCCCTAGCTTCTACAGATCGCAATTCCAAACACTAATATGAATATGCTCTTAGACTCCCATGAATCCAGATATCCGCCTCATGTATGGCCCCTTTCTGCCCATAGTTTCCCTCCAGTGCTCAGCTTTGTCTTATTATAGACTGATCCTGAATTGTCTGAAAATTTGGGTTTATTCCATAAGTCTAACGCTCTTTACTGCTAATTAGCTCTTATCAAGTAATTCCCAGACATTCTAACGTCTTACAAATTGGCCTAGTTCTTGCGTATACAGTGCGGTATACTTCCTATATTAGAGCAGGATGTAAGCTACTTTCTATTGCCCTTCTCTGCTGTAGTCGCATTTCGGGTCGGTAAAATTCCGGCACTCTTGGTTTGAAGAGAAAGTCGCTAATGCCAGTCTCCTCTGTCTGGAGATGAATTGAGATAGCGCTGTGCCTCTTGCTAAAGTGCTTGTGTAGTAGTAGTACTTTAGCCATTGGCTCTGGCATATATCTAGAGGTTATCCGGCTCCTGGTTTCTTATTATTACTATGCTTTCCACCTTTAGTTGATAACTCTGCGCGACTAACCCTTTAGTAAAGACCTCGATGAGTATAGTATTGGGGGTTATTGTGTCCTTGGCCCAAGCAGTCCTCTTATCGATATCCAGTGACTTCTGTAGCCGCACGATCAGCCGCTTCATGAGCATACATCCTCTTATAGGTAAAGTTCTATCAAATCATAATAGTAAAGCCTTATGTCCCTAGTTCTTATATTCGCCACGTGATATTTTAAAAAAATATATAACGTCGATTTCATTCCGGGCCTAGCTACTAACCTAATAGCTACTTAAGTATCTATATATAACAAGTCTTTATTACTTATATTTGCCTCGATTTTTATCCTCCTGAATAATCTAGATAGCTAAAGAGATGCTTGTAGTTCGCCGGCGTACACTATTGATAGAGTATCATTGCCCATATAGGCACTCTTACCTTATTCGGTGGTATGCATATAGTTGCAGCCACGATGTAACCATTAATACCGCTCTCATCTGTGTATTTATATAGCTGTTGGCTCAATGTCGATGCTATACCAGTGCCTTGCCTTTGCTGTCTCGAATCTTTCTTATATAATTGTTTTCGGGTCTATCTACCATGGTAGGACATCTGCGGGATAATTGCTCCTATTTCCATCATGTTGAATCCTTGTTCATCCTGTATCGCCTTCTGTATCGCTTTGTACGGGCTTATCTTTGCCTTCCTTTCTCCTTGATCGTCTAAGCTATACTACGGTTCCTACCCTATGGTCTTGTCCCCTGAAACCAACTCTTCCCAAGCACTCGGCGTTATGCTTCCAATTATGTACTCGATGGGGAGAAGATGTGTTTCGACGTTTAAAGCTGGTACTGACGTGGCCTTAAACGCATCAGAGCCACTCTGGCCGCCAGTATCTGCACACTTTATAATTGCTCTGATGTCTTATTGGTATATGGCATATTTTGTGTTCTTTATTTTGCATCTGATCATGCTTAGCTTCCGACCTCCCATGCGGGTTCAAGGCAGCAGTGTGTGTATCTCAGCTATATAGGTTAAGCGATTTACTACTAGCATACATGCCAGGTAAGCGGATCAGTCAAGTGAGCGAATCGAAAATCCCTCAATCTACATCATCTCTCTTTAGTCAATTAATTCTCAACAACTAGCTATGTCAAAATCTATTAAAAAGTCTCAGACTCTCCTTGAATTTTATACCTATCAGAAAGATCCCAAATTAAGCCTCTGATGCGTTGTAAAGCTCTACCAGACTTTGAATACTACTCTCTACCGCCGTCAGGATGCATTACTACTAGTCGTGATACTATCTCAATACATCGCTATTGTTCATAGTTTGCTGGAGCAAGGAATTAGTGCGTTAAATAAACTTCTTTGTTTGGTCGTCGCACCAGTCCCAGAAATCAGCCGCAAGGCCGGTACCCCCGTCATCTTTCGGCTTCAAGCTTGAGAGAAGATCCCTCCTAGGGCTCGGATGCCATCTGCCCCATGGGACGCCATACCGGCCACCGTCTTCAAGCTTTATCTCTGGGCTGAGCCCAGCCCAGAGCTCCGAATAAGCGCCTCGTTTGGGTGGGTGCAAAAGGATTTTGACAGGTGCCTTGATAATCCAAGGAACACGATCCCATATATTAGTCACCAGGTTGCCTGGATTCTGGGCAATAAATAGAATTCCATCCGCTCTGGTACGGCGGTCAAATTCGGACGCGAGGAACCAATTCCCAGTCTTTGAAATTGCGTAGTTACGCGACGGGTCGACAGATTGATTGCCAGGGAGTAGCTCAGACAGCGGCACACCTCCCAGCGGGGCCGCCATGTCCACCATGGCTGAGGCTATGAAGATGACTCGTGTCGAAGGTCCAGGAGAGATACTAGCCGTTTGTTTTAGGACAGGAAGCAAGAGCTTGGTAAGGAGAAATGGCCCCAAGCAATTGATTCCCATGTGAGGCTCATACCCTTGAGCTGTAAGCTCATTAGATGGTGCGTAGCTAATGCCCGCGTTGTTCCATAAGACGTCAAGGCGACTCTCTCGTGCCAGAAAGGTAGAGGCACAGGCTGCCACCGAATTGAGATCATTGAGATCGAGATCGAGAGTTTGTAGATCGCCGGTACTTTCTGGGTGAGCAGTTTGTATAGCTTTAATAGTCCGTGCTGCCTTGGTGGTAGATCGGCAGGGAAGATAAACCGTGCCTCCTTTAGCATAAAGTACATCGACCAGCGCCAGGCCGACCCCACTAGTTCCACCAGTCACGAAAAAGACTTTACCCTTTAATGAGGGTATGCTTTCCTCGGTGTAGGTAGGTTTTTGGGGGAATAGCTGAGTGAAAGTAGCTCTCATGATGGTGTCTTGAAAGACGATAGAAATCTTGGAAGTTGCCAAATGGAAGAAAATAGTGCTGGAGACCTGGTATACTTTAATGTTTCCCTCAAATAGAACGGGGACGTAGTTGATACTTATATATGTGAATACACTTTGGTTTGTTAATCTTTCTGTGGGCTTTCCCTACGAACAGTCTGACGTTCAGGATTGTTAGTCCTCCTTGTCAGAAAAGAATCGGCTAAGAAAAACAATAGTCAGAATGCATCCACTAAAGCCCCCCTACGTAAACACGCAGCAGAATGACAAGAATAACGACTTATGAGATAACTACTTATACTCCTGGACCAATCATTCTAGTAGAGCCAGTGACAAGGGTTTCTCTCCTCGTTGAGATCTCCAGAAATTAGTTGTTTCGAGGATCCCATTATCCATCAAAAACCACCACCTTTTCGCAAATTCTTTACTAACTTCCCATCCCATTGGCTCCCAAGGCACGGTTCCCCAGATTCTGAGATTTCCGTTCCGCATCTCAAGCATAAACTCATCTTCATTGATGACGGAGAGGGACTTGAGAAGCCGGTCTCTTAACGAAGCCCAGGGTAGCATGTCTAAGTAGGATCGGTGTGGAACGCTTCTTTGCAGCTGAGTCGGCGCTATAGGCGAAGGCAGATTTTGAGTTGAAGCCCTTATATGGAAGCCGGGCCTTATTTGGCAGTCAAGGTCGAGACGCTGGGCGATGACGGCCAGAGCTGCACAAGCAGTCATGTCAGTCAGCACAATAAAATGACTGTCCACCATGGGCCCCTGGCACGAGAACTGGGCACAGAATGGGCTTAGCTCGGACATGTCCGCCACAGCCATACCTGACACATCCGTGGATGACTGCTGGTGACCGGGACCTGGATCAGCATCTCCTCGAGATGGGGCGCTCGCGTCCATGTTGTCAGATTTGCACTGTGCCATGGCTTGACCTCGTTTTCCAGCAAGCCTCGCGCCTGTGATTCATCATTAGCTAAATGATTTCTTCCATTGCGACAGCGATATCATTGTACATACGCCTTGCCCGTTGTGCCAGCCGGTTTTGAATCCGCTTGCGCTGGGCGGGGTCTGGTACGGCGGTCCAATCATCCGCGATGGTCTTCATAAATGGCTCCCAGTTGGATTCCATCTTAAGGGAATACACAGATTTGAAGAAAAATTCAGTGGATGCCGATGTACAAGAGCATGACAAGTGTGGAGGACGGTTGATGGTTTGGTTCTACGGGGTGATGGAATGATAAGGCCTCCTATTATTGCTTGTCCATTTCTGACAATTTCTGACAGTGGGACTTGTCAGCTTACATAAACGAAGTGGGTGATGGCAATATGATCGAGTCACCATTCAGACTAATCTATACAAGGCTAGCCCTACCAGTTTCATCCCGAGCTAGCCCTACCTATATTCGAAGGTGGAGGCTGGGGCTACTCAATCATCGTCCTGGTTTGTTGACCGGTCGAGGCTATGTATGTCACTTAAATTAAGGAGAGTGGAGACCTTAGGCAGCCCGACTTTTGCCAGCAAATCGCTGAACAGTCACTTGTGGCGTGACTTATCCCCACAATCCAATCAGATGCAAGGTATACACCGCAACACCAAAGAACCTCGGCGGTTTTGCCAGGGCCGTTTTGAAGAGTGAGCCCACATAAAGGCATTGTGCCCTGCTAGGACGTTGAGGGAAAATTCCTCGGCGTCGTTTGCCTTTGCCAGAGCCAAACCAGCGAGTCGTCGCCATGGAGCTCTCCCTGCTGTACTTTCTGTGTATACTTTCTCTAGCCTCAGCCTCGTTCCCCTTCAACTTTGGACTGTAAGCTGCACGGATCCTTTTACTTTTAACTTACCCCTAACTGGTCCCAGTTCATCCTCTCCCGTCCTACTACCGCGCGCAAAAAATCCTACTAGCAAAGACGGCAACTGTGGTTCCAATTCCGAGACTAACGCGACATGCCTCACCTCCACTTTCGGTAACTGCTGCTCCGAAAAAGGATTCTGCGGCAAGACTTCAGCATACTGTTCGGAAGGCTGTCAAGCTGCCTTTGGTAGCTGCTCGACGGGGGCTGATGGGCAGCTTGTGAGCACTTCGGGGTCATGTGGCGCGACTTCCACGAGCAATATCACATGTGAAGGCAGCACGTATGGAGACTGCTGCTCTGAGAAGGGATACTGTGGCAAGAATGCAACCTATTGTGGCGCCGGGTGAGTGCAATCTAGTGTTTGTTTTGATATTGATCCGGCAAGAGCGGGATTATCCTTGGCTTCTAGCCAGGCGAGCACGTAGTCAATCCAGACGGCATCGCCAGCATCAGGTTCTCCAACACTCTTTTAGATGTCGCTGACATCGAGATATCAACAGGTGCCAAAGTATGTTCGGTTCTTGTTCATCCGGTGACGAGTCCTCCCCGACAACCGCAACATCTGACAAGACTTCAACCTCGAAGGCGGCGTCATCAACGAGCCTTGGTGCTATATCTATTGACGGAAACTGCGGATCCAATTCGGATATCAATGCCACCTGCAAAGACAGCACGTTTGGCGATTGCTGTTCGGCAAAGGGATACTGTGGCGGGACCTCAGGTAAGTGACCCCGCGAAAGGGGCGTGTATCTCTAACACAGTCCAACAATGCTAACTCGGCTATCTAAGATTATTGTGGCACTGGATGCCAAAGCGACTTCGGTTCCTGCGATTCGACATCCTCGGCTGAATCCTCCTCGACAACCCCGTCCACAACCCCGTCCACAAGCTCCCTCAGCACCGGCGCCAAGGCCGGGATCGCGGTTGGATCTGTCATTGGCGGGCTCGGAGCGATAGGACTTGTCGCTTGGCTTGTGCTACGAAGGAAAAACAGAAAGTCTTCGCAGCAATTGACGGATAGCGACGCGGGGAAACCTAATGAAGAGACGAGATATGAGTTGCACGACGAGAGGACACATGAGATGCATGCGCAGAATCTGGTTGAGTTACCTGCTGATTATGGGAGGGTTGACGATCGGGCTGCGGCAGGGTATGATGGGGCATACAGAGAACATTAAACTCTGGTTCTGGATTGTAAGCTCGCTCTATAAAGTGCAATTGCTTATCTCCTAAGAAGTCATAAGCCTCCAAGCTGGTACCGACGAGGGGTCGTATCCAATTAAAATGCAACCAACAAGAGGTACTTTTACCACCACCTAATCTATGCGGTGATAGAAGTACCAACAGGTCTCATTGTTACAAATCGCTACATCACAAATCGCACAACCGTACCAAGATTGCCCACCGCGATGCCTGCTTCTTGCGCTGCCGCTGATTTCACTGAAAGCGTGCCTTTTTGGGCCTTTTGCTCTGATTTGCCCTTGCCGGAAGCCCAAGCAGGCTAGGCACTCTGATTTGCAGCCACGATAGACATGATTGATATTCCTGTCTATATGTTTTTGCCGTGTTCGAGTATCTTCTATGTCTTCTTCTGCTCCTGACCGGTATCTCTTCCTTGCTTGACTTTCGCTATGATATGTATTAAATAGGGCGTTTGAAATACACTTCCGCCAATCCTCCTGTGACGTATATCTCTCCCAATTTGGCTGGGGACCATGTAGTTGAAGGATGTAGCTGTTAGTAAGTGCAACATCGAGAAGGAAGGTCCAAGTAAGTGCCTGCCAAGGGCCACGACGCAGGGGGTGATCGTAGCTTGTATACGACCTCAATTGGTCACCTTGGTCAACGTGATTCATTTCATCGTTATAAGCAGCAGCTGTTGTCGGGATTGAAATGACTTTAGTGGTCTCTTCACCAAAATATAGCTGTATTGGCCGGGCTCTCAGGTGCTCTGTGGACGGCTTCTTCCTCTTCTTATCGGTACGTTCATCGCCTCGAAAGACAGTTGTGATGAAGAGCACAAGGCTATTATCTTTCCAAGCTATTTGATTGACCTAGGAAGGAGGAGAAAAGACAAGTTAGTAAGTAGAATATATAGAAACCTGCCGCAGCTCCTTACCTTATTATCCCTTGTTGGGATAGCCCTGACTTCATTGAAGGCATAGTCACAATGCCCTGATTTATCGAGCTTCTTATCCCTCTTTAGGTCCTTATGTATGCCACAGTTAGGGCGGGCTGTGCCTGTGGCCCCGTATCCGTGATCACGCAGCTTGCGGAAAAGAGGTGGTATTGAGAAGAGGTTATCCACAAAGACGTGATATGTCTGCTTTGGCAGCGAATCACATAGGGAAACTACGACGCCCTACTGTACCAATGCTGAACAAAAACGCGTCGCATTGTTCACTTTTCGTCCGTGCCAACCTAGACTACCCTCCTAGGAACTATTAAGACGCGATTCATCCACAATCGGCCACCAAAATGGAAAATCTCGCTTAATTTTTCATGCTCAATCGTTGGATGTTGAGACGAGTAGCTGATTGGCTGAAAATAACCCCAACCCCACACTTGGGGTTAACTAGCGTCAGCTTGGGGTTAGTGAGATATAGAGGAAAGAGTCTTTACTATTATATAACGTATATGATAAGCGAGTGAGCCAGACAAGCGAGTGAGCCACTACATTTCTCACCTTAAATGCCTTTTTTTTAAACTTTTCATAAAAGGTCAATTTAACTCTAAAATAGTTA
>WETZ01000095.1:0-31705 GCA_011034095.1 Fusarium cf. aywerte
TACTTCGAAACGTTAGTCGTTATCATCAGCCAAAAAATCCGCCATGCTGACTCAGGCTTCACTAAGTCAAGCGCGATCTGGCTGTTGGCCATCCAGAAAGGGATTGTAACAGCGGAATGTTGGGCTCTGTAAATGTATGGATGTAGTCAGAAGGCCAACCCCAGCGCACGTGCCAGTGACAACAGAGGATGCAGAGAGGATGTATATCCCAGAATACGGACTCCGTGGATCATAGTCACGACCATGACATACTATAAGAACTCATGAGATGAATTCAGCCTTACCGGCCTTTTTACGCTCTTTATTCTTTGTCAGATCTATAATTGGGTTAGTTAAAAATTCATGTGGACCAGTCGGAGTTTTACCCCATCAGAGAGGCCTATTACCTGAATTTACAAGAGAAAAATCAGCACTAAGTAATCCCACCCCGCTAACAAAGCCTACCATCGAGTAATACTTCAAGTATTTAAGTAAATCGGGATTACCGCGCAATGCCGACCCATACTCAAGAGGTGGCATAATAAGTCGTAACTATGTAAAAACCGTAACTTTTTGTCACTCTTACTAAGATACCCTAACTGACTAAAAGACTAAGTCAGCTAAAAAGCACTGTATTTACTGTGTACCAGTAATTTTATCCAGTAGTTAATCATGTATGTGATTTGCTCCAGTGGAGCTTGGTTACGGTTTTTACACCATTATGAGTTATTGCGCCCCCTCTTCAGAGGGGGCAGAGTTTTCTTACTCAGGCCACCACATAGCAAAGGATTATTCTTTATGTAAGATTTTAGGCTTACAGGTTTATAATGATATCAAAAGCACTGCCTCTATTCAGATACGAAGTTAGAACAGCAAGATTGTCCGTAGCTCCTACCGACCTGTACGTTCTTACGGTAAAACATAGTATTTAATAGGCTATGTTGCCTCTCTTCCCCAAGCTTAAATTTCAAGCAAGAGACGCAACATAACACACCAGAACCAAAAACCACAACATCTGACTTTCCCATTCCCTCCTTATTAACCACCATAATGAAGTTTTCAATCTCTATGATTGCCGCCGCGGCACGTCTTTCACCTCTCGTTGCTGCCAATTTCGATCTTTACTTCCAGTCACCAACTAGTTCTGTCGGTGGTATATCCGTCTGGCAGGCTGTGGATGATACGGCAAGTACTAATGACTGCGGTAAAATGATTGGCACAAGGACTTTCGAGCAAATGCCCGATGTCAGTGGAAAGAAAGACGGGTTCCGTTGCAAAGGCAAGGGATGTTATCTCGATGGCGATGTCAATGGTATTGAAGAACTTGAGATGAATTTTGGAACTACGGATAGCGCTGTCTATCATTTCAGTAAGCTCTATTGTCACAATTTGACCTCTGGATCTGAAGACTAATACTTTGTAGCTATTTATCAGCGGTTTCGCGAGGATAACAAGTGGTGGATGGTTGGCTGTAAGTGTCGATATCCTAGTTGTCTGACTTACGAGCATTTACTAATTTGTCGTTAGTGGATAACAAAGTATATGGCTGGTGTTCCCCTTCGACTGAGAAGTCGTACAACTGCCTCGCCACGATGGGTCAGCAAAAGTTCAGGTGCAACATCGAAGGACTGTCCGCGCAAGATATCACCCAAAAGGTTGAAGGAGGAGGCTGGTGGTGAGCATTTCCGTCTAGGCTGGGTGCTCGAGATTGCTTTCCTTATGATACTATACCACTAGTGCCATAGGTCTATAGGTGGTATCCTGTTGGTGTTCAGTTATTGAACCTGCGCTGTACGCGCTCTACCTTTCTTATTCTAGTTAGTCTATTATATCAATCTTTTATTTATACGAAGCCGACTTGATAAGTCCCAATTATTGTTCCATGCTACCTATCATGGATTTAATCTTTCAATCCTCTTTAATGTTAATAAATCTTCTATTAAAAGCGGAGATAAAAGCCATAAAGGTCCGCGCCACTTCTAATAGTAATATGAATATTTACTTACTCGTTGGCTAGCCGGGAGGGGGTGCCAACTAAGCAAGCTTAGTTGGCCACAAAAGTGTGAGACAGGGCGAAAAGTGTGAGACAGGGAATTTGGTGGGAAATCAATAGAATAAGGTGTAATTACTAGTTATTCCTAGTAACTTTATTAGCTTATAAAAAAGCCAATTAAATAGCTATAGAAATAAGGACTTTACTTCCTTATTAATTACTATAGAATCTATATATATTATTTTCTATAGATTTTTAGCTAAATTATATAATAGGTTTAAATTATATAAAATTACTGAAGGAAACTTAAGAAATAAGAAATTACTATTATAAGGGAGAAAAAGCTTTTATATTAATTTAAAATTAAGGAAAAATACTATATAGTTAAAAAAATACTATTAATAAGCTTAAAGAATAGGCTATAAAATGGACCCACCTTTATCCTATTTAAGTTAAAATCTATAGAGATATCCTATTTTAAAGGATATCTTTAAGCTGTATGTGACTTCTGCTTACTAAATTGTACATGACTAAGCTGTCTCACGCTTTTCGCCCTGTCTCACACTTTTGTGGCCAACTAAGCTTGCTTAGTTGGCACCCCCTCCCGGCTAGCCAACGAGTATATGTATCTCCTAAGATCGTCCTTTTAACAAATACACTATCAGATAAAATAACAAAAGACCACAAAACCCATAAGATAATATTTATAAGTCAATCGGGGAAGGTTATCGTGGCTGACGGCGGTTTGGTTAAGGAGGCGGAGAAGTTAGCCATTTGAAGGCTTTGGTTACTCAAGAAACCATAGTAATTGACTCTTCAGTCGCTTCATATGATTGGTTAAACACTTGTGTCATGCTTTAGCACGTCTTGCCTTTCTCTAGCTTGCCAATGACCCGGCGAGAATAAAACCATCGGGAGGCTCTTCACTTAGTGCACCTAATAATTCAGAATTCGCGATCTGCATAATGAGGGCTTCTATCTGCAGGTGATTGTTGGCTCAAGTACAGAAAGATCAACCAACATGAATCTGAAGCGGCACGTCAGCCTCACCGGACGAACGGAAACATATCCGTTTATGAGAAAATGACATATTAGAAGAGATAACAAGCAAGGCGCAAGAAGCAGCACGCGGCATATCAGTAGGAAAAAAAAACCCTGCTATGCATATCAGAATGACAAATGTTAGTCCGTATGGTGGCAATTTTTTGAGTAGGATAGATGTACTTTCCATGTTGTCTCCTTTCTCTTCTCTTGAGAAAAGAGCAGTCACACTATGATTCATAGAAATACAATTGTTGGCTGCATGGCCTTGCCGGGCATGGATGAAAAGGGAAACGGCTGCATATTTTCACCCATCACAGATAACAAACAACAGGCTGCGACTACCCAGACCACTGCAATTATCCCCAAATTATGCTGTGTGAGGCTCGGAAGCTATCGATTCCGTCGATGATTGAGCGCCGAGAAGGGCGGGGTAATAGGATATTGTAGGATTAAGAGAGGCGACGAGGTCGATTACAAGGCGCCAATAATGATCTAACCGGACGCCAAGAGTCAAGAGTGGGGGAGCTGAAAAGCCAAGATATGCAGCCCATGCTGCTCCACCACTCAATGTTAAATTCTCTTAAGTCTAGATCGGCCCGCTCTGATGTAGGTAGGGAAAGAGGCGAACTTTTGATTATAATGGTGATAGTAATTGAACTTGCGTTTCTTGTTACTATAAATTATAACAAGTTAGACTAGTATAGTGCCAGAATAAAAGTGCACTATAGAGTAGCCATAATTGTTTATAGGTCACTAATTTGGCTTCTTGACTTACGCAGAAATGATGCGCGTAAAGTTGCTGCTTCTGCCATAAACTTAACGACTCATTCGGAGTAAAACATGCGAACACCTAAGCCCTATGGCCCAGAAAAAAGACAAAAGAATAACGCTCATGTCGTTTTGACCGGATCGGGGGCGCTAGCTTAGATATCATTAAGTAGCCAAAACCGTACGTTGAGCACGTCAAGGAGTTCCAGCCATTAATTAGTCTGTGTAACACATGGGTCCTGGCATAAGTCACATCTGATTGGACGGAAGCCATCCTATTAGTGTTGCCCCTTTGGAGAATTATCACACCGCGGAGCCAGTTCCCCACCTGTCGAGATAATGTATGTAAACCAATGCCCCTCTTTCTTCCTCGCTCGTGGCAGGAATGTCTTCACAAATCCTCATCCGCAATCCCGCAAACAACGCCCGCTTTGCCGCTCTTCGAGACGCATTCGCATCTTGTCAGGGACAAGCTGCAACTCCACAGCACGGGCTATCTCAGTGTCTTTTTTCCTGTCCCTTTTGAACTTTCCGCTGCTTTCTTTGCTGCGGCCAAACGTGATCAGAACGGTGCTCGTCTGCGATCACAAGGACATGTTGGCCCAAGGTAGAAACGGTGCCCACAGTACGGACCAATTCGCCGTCAATTCAGGCGCCCCGGGCCACGTTCATTCTGCTCCCGTCGCTCCACAGAAAACAAGCACTTCGCCGCAGGTGTCGAGGGTTAATAGGAGTTTAAATGGCTCTGCTTGCAGCATCAGTAAGGCTAGTATAGCCTCTGATAAGAGCGAACAAGCCAGGCTCAATACGCAAGGCAAGGACAAGAGAAACTCCTCCCCCACCAACGGCCGACGACAGGCGGATGAGTCCACCGTCAAGGCTCCCATTAGTAAGAGATCCAAGGCCAATGCCGCTGCTACCAATGGTGACAGGGATTTCTCTGATGAAGGGTCTATGATGAGATTGGAGGAGGGCGGGTCCATGTCAAAGATGACGGACGACGAGAAGCGAAAGAACTTTCTCGAGCGCAATCGGTATGTCTTGCGATCCTTGATTCTTCTTTATCGTGGCTGCTTACTGACTCTGCTTGATCCAGCGTCGCTGCCCACAAGTGTCGTCAAAGGAGGAAACAACAGCTTACCAACCTGCAGACTAAGGTTGAGTTGTTTACTACAGAGAACGATACCTTGACGGTGCAAATCGCTCATCTGAGAGAAGAGGCGGTCAACCTAAAGACACTCCTTCTTGCCCACAGGGACTGTCCAGCTACTCACCAGCAAGAACTCCGCGGTGCCTCTATGTTGCAGGTTATTGAGCCCTTTAATCTGCAAATGAATTCCTATGGTATTGCTGCACCTATGCCAAACCAGGCCATGGCTGGTCAGGATATGCAGCGGCGTTTCTTATAGCCCGAGCGCCTACCCATTCTGCTGTATTATCTGGAAGCTTAACGTGTTTAGTTAAGCGGCAGCTCAATGCCTACCAGGCTTAGCAAATCTCCGCGTGTTAAAGCTAGGCAGGACTCCTAAATCTCTACGCTATTCTAGGTGTCATCATCATACAGACTGGCATTACCAGTAAGCTATGAATTAGGGTTTGGATTAAGGTTTATTTAAATTATCTATGCTATCTTTGCCCAGGTGCTTTTCTTCTAGCTTCCTAGCTTATAGAAACAGTTATAGTGATAAAAGAAGAGACTTTTTACTAAATATTATTCATATATCCTTAAAGGAGAGAAAAATAGCTATAGATAAAAATAAGGAGACTTTATTTCTAAGCCAAAATGTGACGGTTAGGTTTTCCAAGGGATAAACTAATCCGTTCTAAGTTTATGTTGGCAAAGTCGTAGGGCGTAGTACTGAGCAAAGCGAAGTGTCATGTTGCTTAATAGTGAATAGGCGGGATTAGCGGGACAATGTATTCAATAGATTTGGCACGGGTGACACGGACCCCCAAAGGCAAAGCGGGCCCCGTTCCCGTCTTGTATAATTGAGTAGGGTATATTGCGGTTTCAATTGATCATTCTTCTTCGACTTCCTCCTTCACTACGCCGTCTTGTTTCTTGCGCAGCACCTTGTCGTCGATAAACTCGTACACCTCGTTTGATCCTTCTTCTATTTTCTGAATTTGCACCATTGCTGCGGCTGTGATTGGATTGTCATGCTGTACCAAGAACTGGATATGTCCCACCCAAAGAGCTGTGAGGCAGCCGCGCCTGTCATATGGGTTGGCATCCTGCATCCACTGGCACCAGAGACGCGCAACTGTTCGCACTCTATCCAAGTCGACTTTAAACCACTCAATATGGGCTTTGCGATGATGCTCGCACCATCTCTGTGCATACCACCATTCCACGAGCTCGAAGTGTATCAACAGCTCGACACGTTCTGGATGTCGCACGCCGAAAAGAGAGTCGAGGAGTTTTGGATAGCCATTGCCACATTCAGCCCATTCATGTAGCCGAGAATCTATCGTCCGGCTGGTGTACCCTATCTTGATCATGCCACCGAAGGCATCGTCTGCATGGGTGTAAAAATACAAAGATCCAGTTTTGCATGCCCGAGACTCAACAACTGATTGCAGTTTTGAGAGCAATGTTTCCTCTTTTAGAACCTGGTGTTTGGCAAATGTGATGGGAACTGACGTTTTCGTGTCCTCCGTCTTCACGCTTAGATTTCTTCCGTGAGTCGTAAGACCTAAGGCATTTCGTATCTCATTTTGCCATCGATTGGCCAACTCTTGTGCTAGACCGCTTCCCCATATTTTATTACGGTGGTGGCGAGTGCAGCAATAATCCTCAGCAATTGTCGCCAAGTCTTGAAGCGTTGATGTCGCCGCGAGGCGTGATTCCCAAACACCTTTCGCCCGCAGAAGCGCTCTTTGATTATCTTTTGGCGTGATCCGAACCATACAGCATCTCTTTTTGTAAGTTAAATACCAAATACATTATAATCGGTCGTTTGCTAAATATGAGGCAGTGTCCACGAAAGACGGCAATTGGTCAACAGTAGGTATCGCTGTCATTTTGCCTAGCCCATGAACGCATTGCCGAACGTTGTTGCTCAAGTTAATCAAGGCGAGTGCAAGAGACAATACATGGCTCGTTGATGAGTAGAAATATGTGGTAAAGGAGTCCTACTACATCGCCACAATGTCTGTTTTCGGCTCCGGAACTTTAGAAATCGCCGACCGGATGGACGAGTTCACGATCTAAAAGAAAAGGTGTTAGCATTATGTCGCATAGGATCATAGCCAGTGCAATCTTGGCTGACCCTGCAGAAATTCGCGGTGTTCAGCTTAATGAGGTTCTCGATTTGTGCTCACATTCTTTTGCCGGTTTGGTGTGAGGAGCACATGAGGAACGCACTTGAGGACCCCCTGCTTATAAAGAGTTGGCAGAGTTTGATGGCAAACACGCCAGGCAGTCATCAACAGGGCCGGTGGCGGAAACAACCAATCAGGTGCTGCTACGTGAGGCATGAAAACTTCGTTTTCAGGTACGGGATTACATATGACTTACGCAGTGCCTACATGGAGATTGGGACCTATCTATGGTCTCACAAGAGCGTAAGGGCAGTCACTTGCCATCGTGGGCAGCGCGGCGTCTGTCATACCTAATCGCAAAAGCGACAGGGCTCATTAAAATGTTGCAATCTTAATAGTACCTAGGTTAATTTTGAAAGGTAATTAAATTTAGACTGAAAGATTAGCAGGAGCCCGCTTACCCTATAGCTTTTCCACCACTCCCTCATACTAAGCCCAAGTGTGGGACTGGCGTTATCTTGGGCCAATTAAATACTCGCTTCGACCAAAGCAATATAGACCAAATCTTACTACCCGCAACCCCATTTTGGTGGGGCGATTTGACCCAAATCGCCTCTTAATAGTATCTAACTAGGGCGCCAGTGCTGATTGGGACTAGCTGAAATTAACCCCTCTCGCACGCTTAAAGGTAGCGTATGGCTTCATCGTTTGGAATATGACGATACGACAGGGGCTCTTACTTTAAGACTGAGGAACAGACTTGTTTGTTACGTTTCATTCTTCAAGCTGTGATCAGTAATTAGTTCAATTTGCTTACTAAGAGTCGGTTCATCGCAGCGGCGGCAATACAACCTTGGTTTTTCCATTACTGCGAGATGGAGCTAGCGTAGCCATTCTACGGGCTACTAGAGGATCTACACCGGGGCGGGCCGATGTAGACTAAAAGAATCTAATATTGATGCGTGGAGCTGGATGGACTACTCACTTTGATTTTTCAGCTCCCCCACTCTTGATTCTTGGCGTCCGGACAGGTCATTATTAACGCCTCATAATCGAGCTTGTTGCCTTTCTAAGTCCTGCATATCTTAATACCCCGCCTCGCTTGGCGTTTAATTATCGACGGAACGGACATCTTCCGAGCCTCATACAGTATAAACCAGTGATGACTGCAGCGGTCTGGATAACCGCGACCTATTGTTTGTTATCTGTGAAGGTTGAAAATATGCAGTCGTTTCCCTTTTCACTCATATCGACAGGGCTATGCAGCTAACATTTATGTTCCAATGTGATATCACAGTGGGTCTGTTCTTCCCTCAACAACAAGAAGGAAAGGAGACAACGTGGAAAGCACATCTAACCTACGCAAGAAATTGCAATTATATAGGTTAGCATTAATTATTTTTCGTAAGCATAATAAATTGTAGTTTCTTTTTATCGTAATTTTATGTATATCTCACTGCGCCTCGCTTCTCATCTTTTTTCATCTGTTATCTTCTCCCAAGATGACATATTTCCGTTCGTCCGGTGAGGCTGGCAGCATGCCACGTCGAGCGCCGGTCAGTCTTTCTGTGTTTGAGCCAATAACAACTTGCAGGTAGAAGGCCTCATTATGACATCGCTTACTCTGACTCATTAGCTGCACCAATTAGAGATCCTACCAATAGTTTTGCTCTTATCGCGACATCGGCAGGCTCTGCCGTCTGAGCTTTGGTTTGTTGGCTCTCCTGGAGTCAGGCGGTAATCTCTTAATAATCAAGGAAGCAGAACTTACACTAAACCCAGTTTGCCCCTTGGTTCTAAAGATGGAGGCCTATAGCGCCTGAGTTTTTTCAGTTCGCAATTCTTTCTCCATAGACACTGGTACGAACATCTAGCGACCCGAATTATAAGTGGCATGCACGGACTATCAAATCGTGTATCAGGACCTGATACGCGGGGTAGTTAGTACGGTAGTAGTAGTAGGGTTATTTGTTCGCTGACACGAATGTAAAGACGGATTAACTGCAGAGTGATCCGACGTGATCTTATGTCAGCTATGCGGAGCTTGGACTACTACGACCCAAAGCTGGATCCGACCACCTCATAGCAGCTCGTCCGTGCCTTTGTATCACTGGGTCAGCCTTCACTAGCTACAGTCGACATAATTAGTAGTGGCCATCCACCCTGACGCTTTGCCAGTAGTCTCCATTATGCAGGGCAACTCTTCCCTCTACGAGGATCTAATAGATGCTATCTGCTTGTTGGCGTCACTCACCCAAGTTGCGCCAACCTCGGATCCGTTGAGTAACCCCATCGACACGGGCAGTGAAAGCTTAGGATGCCAAGACACGGTGGATGTCGACTATTCTCAAGACGATCCGGTCGATTCAGCTAGATGGTCTTTTCGTGATGTGGATATATCGGCTGCGGGATCGATACTTGCGAGAAGATGATGGTAACGGAACTTTCCAGCTCGTTTAGGTCCATATGACTCAGCAGGTTGGTGGCTGGGGTACACGTTGTACGCGTGTCGACGCGTTCAGGTCATTCGAATAACTTAAGTCGAAACTCTTCAATGAAAAAACAGCAAAGTCAGCCAATAAAATAGCGAGATCGCCACTTTGGCTTGAACTTTGCTCGGAGTACCTTTATTAAGAAGCCTCTTTCAAGGGAAAGTGGAATGCGGGATAAAGACAGGGATTATTAGCCAATAGTATTGCAACGATTCCACTTTCAGTGAAAGCGGGAAGTTCGATAATGATGTAACCCTAACCTTCGCTTCCCTAACTTGTCTTCGATGTATCGAAATGCACGGGCCAACGTACTGGGCGAAACCTAACCAATAATCTTACTGGCTTCTATCGATACCCCGGTCAATTTTAACCACATCAAAACCAATCCAACATATTTCAAATCAATCGCACGGCCTGAATCTGGCTTCAAATAAGCTGATATGCGGGGAAAATACTCACCTTGTCGTAATGAATTGATGCATACCGGTTTGGGCCATTTTACCTACTGGAATGTCTACGACTCTGCCCCCCGCGCTTCAATAGCGCGGTTTCGATTTGTATGGTATTTTCTACGACCTAGCGGGGCTGGGTCGTTGCTGACTTGTGGTTAGATCGGTTTCATCACAGTCAGTAACAAGTAATGCATCTTCACTCACGTCAAAAGGACGGTCCGTTTGACGAAAATAGCGAACATGCTCCAAGTCTGAGTCAAAGTGGACCGATTTGGAAAGTTTGGGCGCGCCTAAGAACCGACAATGAATGCACAGACGCAGAGCTGGTCGGATTTGTTCATTCGACTTTCTGTGGACATTGTGGGTGTGCGTCCCGATCCCCTCATGGTCTCCAGCATATGCTCTTAGCTCTCCTGGAGGATCGTCACCGTGTTTGAAAACGTCGGCATGGGGATTGGCTGCCGGGCGGAGAGGAGGAGACTTTGCTTCACACTTTCTCTCGTCCACGCGAACCCTATTGTTGAGAAGGCCTTTGCTGAAGCAAGAACGGGCAATTTGACATCCGTCATGCTGATTCTTATAATAATTCTGGCTCAGCGGCGATGTTCTGTGTCGCAACATACGATTGGTGACTTCTATGATATTTTGTAGAGTTCTTGGATGCTTCTTGCGAAGTTTTGGAATATGTCCATTATTGTTGCCAGGCAAAGTCACATCGCCACGAGAGATAGTCGATATCCCGTCCGCGTCCCAATCCCGCGTTGAAGTGGGGGATTGCAGGCGGGGGATCGACGAGATAGTGGCCGCCATGGCTGGCTGGGTCCTCGGCTGTACCCCGCGGAGTCAAAGGGAACCACTGATCTATTACTGGTGGCTGGGATTATCGCATGAGACTTTCGGTAGCCCTGGGTTGCTTGCCCATGCACGCCGAGATAATCAGAGGCCCAACAAGTTCGAAATCGATATAACTGTGGTATGTAAAGGCACCTCTAAATCAGCCCGCCGGATATTGGATTCCGATGGTTAACCAATGTCCTGCGACCGAGGGATCGTCGTTAATGGCGCAAATGGGCAGTATAGGTTATGACGATTCGGAATCGTATATGCAGGGAATGAGAGGGGAGAAGATCGCATATATGAGATCCAATGGGGAGATATGGGGCCCGAGATTGGCATAAGACCGGGTCTTGTTGCAGGTGGAAATTCGTCATTTATAGCATAAGAGTGAATAACAAAATTAAGCGCAACCTTCAAATTTCGCAACAGAAGAGTATTTAAGTACGCTAGAATGCCAATATAGAGAGCACCTTTAAGATTAACAAATTACCTTTGGAGAGAGCCATGAAATATTGGTGGACGCTTGGCTGGTCCGAGTGTAATAATATCTCAAGAGGTATAAGGATAGAGGGTCACCATCCAGTAAACCTAGAATTATGGCATATCATTGTCTTTATGTCAGATCATTAAATCTGCATTAGGGTTTAAGATCGCATTACCTCATATCGACTCATCGCAAGCCTAAAAAGCGCCATAAAATTCAAAATCTGTTAAGAAATGCACGGCATTTTGCCTGTCCATATCTGACCACCCTGTGCGAATGCTGCGGGGAAGTTATCTGAGGAAATGTCGCCCTAGCCGCCCACTCTGATGAACAAATGAATGGATAGGTGGCTGATTGGCGGCCGTTGAGCGCTGAGAATTGATATGTACACCACGTTGATTTTTCAATCAAATGTCTTATCCATCATGTCACCCAACTCTTTGACAGCCATTTACAATAAGCTACAGTGTCTAAGTTTTTATCTAATGTAACGCAAGGTGTGAGGGGAGCTGCATTTGGTCGTTCACAGATCATGGACATATTTTATGCCCGACAGACTTACACAGGTATCATAATAAACACACTGCAACCACCAACGAGGTCATATTAATTCCACTTCCTTTGTATGTAGTTCGGGACCTATATTGTTCGTTAAATATCATGTGGAAGTGTTGGTTCTTTCAATGATTACATTAGGTTTTGACTCCAGTCCAATTTTTAGCCACAATGGTCGGTTGTCGCCAACTACTTAGATTGTCTCGTACAGCATGACCTATCTAGATGAACGCGAGTAACACCGAATAACTGCACTCTCTTTTTTTCTTTTTCTTTTTCTTTTTCTTTTTCTTTTTCTTTTTAATATGAAGAATAATGTCATGAGAAACCCATTAAAACAATATAGCCAGGTATCACATGCACTAATATTAGTTAAGCTCGGATTCAACCAGGCGTTATGCAGTAGTAGAATGATCTGATAAAATCATCAGTAATAGTGTTAAGGGTGGGGACAAAAGTGACCTATTTTGGAGGGGTGCTCTGCGAGTGGGTGGCCGACGTTATGCGATCTCTTTGAGTGGCGTATATTCTGAAGCGTTACGGAGTAAACGCGGAATGCGTCCACTTCGTCGACATCGGATAATGATTACACAATCCCAAACAGTTAAACTAACGATTATTGGCAAAAATATACCCTTGTCGACTTAGACATATGTGGCGGTCACACTTACACGCAATCATTTGACCGGGTGTAAAGTGACCCTGGGAAGTGCATCCCTTCCCCTTTCCCCTTCCCGAGTCCACTGCTCTTATTCAAGCATTTGATTTGCTCTCAAGTCTGCTCTTAAATCAAGGCCCCGTGAACTGCAAGGCGGTTGTAGATATATAGCTAGCACCTACTACTTTTCCCACAGTTTCTTGTTCGAGCTCGGGACTCTCGGTTTCGAACTGCCCAGTCTTACTACTGTCTGGTCAACGCATTCGTTAGTTTGTAAATCTCTCGCTGGAGACATTCTTCATGACACCAGGCCAGGAACAACCTTAAGATGGCCAACATGAAGGCCATGGCCGGCCGACCCCCTGCTACCTCGAGACATTTCCAGGAAAATTACAACAAGCGGACACAACTCAATACGTACATCTACGAGTATTTCCTCCACAATGGCATGTTTCAATGTGCCGAATCTATTCTTAAGGCCGACCCCGACATCAAGGTTCACAGGAGCCCTGGCAGTGCTCCCGACGATAAAGACTGCCGGTTGAGGAAGGCCCCCTCTAATAAAACCACTGACACCCGCTTGAACTCCATACACTCAAGTCTTCTTCCAGCTCCCAACATTCCCAATCTATCACCGGACAGCTGTTTTCTTTCTGAATGGTTTTTCCTCTTCTGGGCCATGTTCAACGATCAAAAGCATGAGGGTGGAAAACTTGAAGCATGTCAACATGGCTGTCATATACAGGTATCGCTTTTAGAATACGCTTTCCCCCCAACATAGCTAACTAGCTAACATGATACATAGCAACAAAACTGGCCAAAGTGGAGAGTTAGCTGGCCGCAGACCCAAGGCTCCTTACGACTACTGCAAGCTCCGTTCAGTGCAACCCGTAATGCCTTCTATAACACTGGCGAAATAGGTGTAAGTAGCATGACTCCCTCAATCTCGGGTGCCCGAGCTTGTGATAGTAGAAATGGAGCTTTGCAGAAATTCCAAGTGCAACTGACTTCAATGGAGCATCAAAACGAGAATGAGATCACAGCGCGACAAGGCAGAAGCAATCTATATCGAAATGATAGAATACCCAGTGGTTGGGTCGGTCAGGGGCCTATACAAAGTTCAACGCTTTTTCAATGGCCCGCTCTACAAGCATCAAGGCCAGAACCATTGTGTGGTACTACCAAGCATGTGAGATTTAGCACTCAGCCAACGAGCACTACTGGTGTGTTTTCCCATTTACTAGTAATTTTAGATCCCGCGTATATTTGGCTCCATTAATCTTCGTTCGAAACAGCTTACCTACACTATAGAACTTAATTTCACCAATGTAGTAATAGACGGTATGGGCAGCAAGGTGGGTGTATGGCAGATGAACGACTGGAGGCGAGTCCTTAACACACATATGCGTCAATAGTCCAACGTTCAAACGCCCCGGCAGCCAGTGGCGGCGACAGAGATGGCATTGAACCAGGAAGGGAAAACAGGCAATACTAGGTCATTGCAGTCGAAGAACGATATAAGTGAAACCCCGATTCTCCGAACTTCACATCGTGGGATCCAGGGTACACAGCAAAAACGTTCTCGCCCCCCTTCAGTCAAGCCAGCCGATACAAACGAGAGTGCTAAGCTAAGAAGCACCATTCCTTCACCGCCACAGACGAGCAAGTCTGCCTTGCGAACTCCACAGCTTAGCAAAGCCGCTCGCAAGAAAAGCCTCTCTTCCAAGAGGATGACTCCCAAGAAGAGGGCCATGAACGTCAAAGACGAGGTAATTGGCTTCTTGCATGTGATTGGGTTGCTTAGGCATTGCTAACATTTCGTGATTGGTGACTTGTAAGATTCCGAGATTGAATATCGGCTCTACAGCGACACGCCCTGCGAATGCTGCACCAAACCCGGCGCCTTATATCAACCCCGTCGGCATGAGGAAGGATGCTCAGAATACTAGTCTTGCGCAGGTATTGCCCACTGGACAGCCATCAGTAGCTCTACCACTTACGCCCGCTGCTATGGTGGCTGATCAACCTGTTAACTTGGTTCAGAGCGCGACTTCCAGTATGGGAATTTCTGATGTAAGTGTAACTTGTTCCGTCTTTTGAGGGCGTGATAAAGTAATTAGCTGAATGGCCGTAGGACTTTGCGAGTCTCCCTACATATGACAGTGACCTTCACGATTTTGATATAGATGCTTTCCTAGAGAATATCGCTAAAGACATAGGAGACTCTCATTTGGACTATTTCCCGTTGAGCATAGATGGCGATAGCATGGACCAAAAATGACAAATTCGTACGCTTTGGATATATCCAATAGATAGCCTATATCGATCGGGTCCCTGCAAACAAATTATTTTGTCTTTGAGTGCTGGTAGGGATCCTTTGTCCATGGGCAAAAAAGGTTCCCAGGGCGATATGATGCCCAGACATGTGCGCCGGTCTGATATAACTTCTAATATGTACCTTTCTGACGTTTAAGACACGTATGGAGGTAACATCTGCCCACGAGGCGAAGGCGACGCCTAACTAGATAGGGATTTAGCCGCACGGAAGAGGCATCAGGAGCATGGTCCGACGCCGTCGTCGGCAACTAGGGAAGGGTGAGGTCGTTCCGGGATAGAATCGCGATACGAACAGAAGCTATACATGCTCGAAAAATAAAAATTGCGGAATGCTCTGCGGCGAATAATATGCAAGAGGCAAGATCAAATAACCCAAGCTAAGGGATAAGTAATGACCTTAGGTGCCAAAATGTTGTCTAGGTTGTCGAGAGAACTCTATTTTGTTAGTCTGTGTTCTACTTCGGAAGGATATAGATGGAATATTGTGAATTATATCTCGTCAAGTGTGGTAGCTCTACCCGGACAGTAAAAAGCCCTCAATTAGTCGAAAGGTCACATAAAGCGTTCTTGGGAGGCCCAGAGACGATTATGAATAGGACTATCTTGTAGATTTTACTATGAAAGTTGCAGAGAGCGTGTATTCTGAGAAGTCAGGAAATGTAGGGACTGAATTATGTCGTAGATATCCAAAAGTAGCCTCCAAAACAAAGTATGAATGATAAGACAAGATGCAATCAGTAAAAGCTCAAGCACGCCGCCATAGTTTCTGGCCTCACAGGTCGGTTCAATCGATATGGACGCGGCGGGACTCATGCTTCTTGACCTTTGGGACGACTATACTCAGGATCCCGTCTTGAAAGCTGGCCCTGACATTATCCTGATCCACATGAGACGGGAAGGTGAAGGTGCGCGAGAACTCGCCGACGCTGCGCTCAGCAAGCCAATACTTCGTTTTGTCGTCATTTTTGTCGCCCTTTTCTGGCTGTTGAGGCTGCGATTTGTTGTGTTCATCACTATCACCCTTAATAGCTCCATGCATAGATGGGCCTTCGACAAAACCTGCAGGAGGGTTCCCTGAGGTATAGGTTCGCTCGGATTTTCCACGGATGACCAGTGTGTGTGGCTCAGTAAACTCGATGTTCACTTCCTTCTTGTTCATACCAGGAAGCTCTCCATGGAGTTCATAGGCCTCAGGGGTCTCACAAATATCAAATTTAGGCTGCCAGTGGATCATTCCAGTGTTATGAATATTCTGAACTCGTCGGGAGTATGTGTCGTAATCGTCGAGAAGTCGGAAGAGTGGATGAAAGGTGGAATCAGAGCTATAGAGGCTGCGAGGGAAAAGAGCCATCGTGCGTACTTTATCGGCAATGAAATGTGGAAAGATGCGCCTGTTGATAAGTAGACCGCGTGCAGTTTTGCGCGCTTGTTGAGAAAGTAGTGATCTGCAGGGATACATGGAACCCTTTTATAGCTTATTGTTCCAAGAGCTAACTACTAAGGATATCTATAGCGTTACAGGAGGCAGAGTCTTTATGCTTGGCTGGAATGGACGCTCTATGGCAACAGAATGGATTTGCTTATCGTCAATGCGTAGCTCGACATGATTCGACATGATTCGACATGATCTGATGCTGTGTTTTGAAACTATGGGTGCCTACAGATGCAGCGCTAAGAATGACCCAAGTACGAACCGTAGGATCATGTAAATGATCTGACTTCAAGACAGTCTTATTTTCATTGTAATAATGACGTGTTTTTTGACCGACTTAACTATCTGTGATCGGGTCCAAGAAGAGTTAGTTGACACCCACACACAGCTTCTCCGTGTGGCCGCTGTATTACCCCGCGGTTGCCATCATGCCATGCCAGGCATCAGGCCCAGTGGGTGGCGTAAACTATCGCTTGGCTAGCAGTGGGTCGAGGTACAGGAGTTGTGTAAAGGGGCGTTAGGTGATTGATTTCTGCAGACTATCTGATCCGCCACCATTCCGTTGTACCTATTCTTGAACCATACCTACTAAGCGTCGAGACTGCCATTTTGCCAGCTTTGTATACCTAATCCTGGGCATGTTGTCAATTTTTGTTTGACTCTGCATGCCTATCTTGAAAACCAAAGAGGCCCGAATAGCCCTATTCTCATATATCCTTATTTACTCTTTATCTACAACATGCCTTTAGGTCTGCAAAGCTGTCCCGAACATGTTGTCGAATGCATCGTTCAGCTGCTAGACCTGGTCGATATTCGCAATCTTCGCCTCACCTGCAAATCACTTGCCTTGAAATCCTCCGAGTATCGTTTCAGGACCTTCTTTCGTTCGAAACATATCAACCTTACGGTTGATGCTCTACGGACATTTGCTGAGGGCATTCAAGCTGGGGGTCTACGGTGTCTAATCCAGCAACTGTGCCTCGTAGGTATCGTCAAGGAATGCGAATGCCGGAAATCAGGGAGGCAAAATGATTGGCAAAAAGAAGAAACGAGCAGGACACACGAAGTTAATCTACTTAGTCGAGCATTCAACGGGCTTGCAAAATGCAGCAAGAACGGAAGTCTTCGGTTGCTTACACTACGGGTAGCCATTGTCCGTAACGGCGAAGAAATGACCTTACCTGCCGATTCAGGGCCTTTAGTTCCCTTGCAGAAGAGTTTGTGGCTATGCACAATGCACACTTTTGACACAGCTTTACGTGCATTAGCCGCGAGTAGCTTAAGGATTGATGGCCTCAATATCTTCAGCGAACCGGATATGCGGCGTGTTAGCCTGGCCTGCGATCAAATCAATGCAATCGACTGGAATGACTCTGGTTTTGCCAAGTCTTTCGCAACTCTAAGGTCATTATCAATAAGCCTCTCCACTCGGGTTTTCGCGTTTCGTCGAGCTCTACAAGAGAACAAACAAGACATAGGGCAATCCTCCAAGAAGGATACGGCTGAGTTACAAGCAGAAGCTGAAGATGAAAACGACTTTGTCGGCATTTCGAGACTCCTCCGGCTATGTAACCAGCTTGAAAACTTGGAGGTAGATTATCTTCAGATCCCAATGGGTTATTCGGCCTTAGTCGGTCATCTCTACTACGAAACCATTCTACAGCGTATAGTCGAACTTGATAAGCTGCCCATCCTAAAGCGTTGTAGGTTTGTTGGGGTTTCTGCAAAGGAGACAGACCTGTTTGGATTTATTCAGCGGACGCGAGTCCGTGAGCTATCACTCGAGAAGGTGATACTATGTACAGGAACATTTCGGTCAACCTTCGATTACTGTACCAGCAGGGCGGCAAGTATGACGGAGCTACACTTTGACACTTTATATGAGATTTCATATGAGAGGCCTTATCGCGAGAAAATGATTTTCTTTGCCGGTGGCGGAAAGTCTCGAATTGGTTTTCCTTCTGCATCCGCTACTGAAAGGCTGGATCGAGAAGGGGAAAGTGTTAGGACTACTATCACTTATTATACCTCACCCCGAACGCCGATCGACAATCCTTGGATCCCGGACTGGGGGAGGTTCAGGCGCACGGAAAATGGCGCATAATTATGAACATTTGATTTTTATTTACTTCTTCCTTTTTGCAAAAGAAGCCGCTAATTAAATGTATATTGTAGAGTAGAGTACGCTAAAGCTGTTATGGTTCTAACTGTGTTAAATTAATAACCTCTATCCGGCATAGTGAATAACCGCTAATAACCCTTCATTTTAGCCTCAGCAAAGATAGTAAGTTGAAATATATTATGCCCGCCTGATATACTCTTAACTATAAACAATATAAGATCAAAAAGCCTATTGCCCATGAACCTAATACGTAAATTCGGAAACCCACCGGTGATATGCTTGGAATCCATACATATAGCCCTTCCCCAAATCTTCACACTTACCGTAAGAGGTTGATTTATTCTAAGGTGCTAACTAAAACTCCGAATCCCAATTTCATTCTAAAGATAATCAAAGATCATGCTACCGATTAAGATGTGAGCATACTGTCTAAAACTTAGCCGCATGTATAGTTAACCTTATCTAAAGTAGTCTTATAATTAATTTAACTAGGGAAGGTATAAAAGGAAGTAAGTTTTATATAGGAGCTTCAGGATACGCTTAGGCAAGTCCTTGGCTATCGTATTTTCGGGTAAGTTCCTACCTCTTATTTCTAGGAAGTCGGGGCGAAGACTAGTAAGTAGTTACTTGATAGTTTATAACGTAGTTTACAAGCAAGTTGGCCACAAATCTCAACCTTCATATTTCAATTGCTAATAAAAACACCACAACCTATCTAATCAATTAAAACTAATTACTACCCTCAATCTCAATGACCCTAATTACCTCTTGGCAGGTCCTTGCATTATGTCCGGCCTTGCCGCATTTGCTACAACGCCGAATGCCCGGTCCGACCGACCTTCCTCGACCACCACTTCTCGATGATTCAGCCACTACCTGCGTATCGACATCTATCTGATCAATTTGACTCTGACCAGTCCCTATAGTCATCTTGCCGTTATCCTGTAGCCGGGTTCTTTTTTGCTCTTTTCTTCTGACTTTGTGTTGCATTTGCCTCTCGAAGTTCTTTGACTTCAGCCTCTAGTAGCTCAGTCTTATGCATATATCCTCGCACTGACTTAGTCAGAGACTGGAGAGCTTCAATGATTGACTCTGGAGAGCTACTATGATGTCTTCGATCCGTCTCTGAAGGTATTCAGAATGTAAATCGGCCTCTGTGACAGTCCTTGGTGTCTTTTGGGGTCCAAGGTTGAGCCCGGCTTACATCCTCTTCAGGAGGCGTTGGGGTTCGTAGCTGGATATCAAGCTTTGAGATGACATTTTCTGGGTTAAAGGGAGTAAGCCCAGCTCCTCGGAAACCTCCTCGTATATTGCTTTCTGTAATAGCAGCTTGGTGGGCGGCGTGAAAGGCAGGAAAGAACTGGGTCTTAGTGATGTGTGTTCTGCGGCGTCTTATAAAACGCTCGATTTCTCGACCATAGGCCTTTTTTAGCGGCCCAAAGCAGCTGATATCAAGAGGTTGGAGTAGATAAGAGGAATGAGGAGGCATATAGAGCGTAATGAGTTCCTTTTCCTTGCAGTATGCTTGGAACTCGGTTGAGCGATGATTTTCGTGACCATCGAGGATTAGAAGGCGATAACGACCAACTGATCGGTTGACTGTATGCTCATCGAAGTGCTTGAGCCACTCGAGACCCGTCTCGTTATTGATCCTTCCATTCTGAGTCGTGGCGATAGCCCAGTCGGCCGGGAGGTTGCTTCCTTCGTACCAGTTACGGAGGTGCTTCTTGCCTGTAACTATTATGAACGGCGGGATGACCCAGCCTGCCGCACTGATCCCTTGAATGACTGTAACCCATTCCCGGTTCCCAGGCTGGACTGATTTTGGCCTCCCTTGCCTCTCTGCACTTGTAACTACTTTGCGGGGTGGAATTATGCCCATTATGAAGCCGGCCTCGTCAAAATTCCAGATATCATCTGTGCGGATATCATATTTCGCGATTGTATTCTGTACGAGCTTAAACCAGTCGCAAATGACAGTCGGACCTTCACATAAGGCTCTCTTATAGTCGTATCTCCGGTTATAGCATGATTTGAGCTCTGGTTGCCGCTTAATAAAATTGATAGCCCAGCGCTTGCCAACAGGTAACGCGTCGCGATCAGCAAGGGGTCGATTTGCCATTTCTTCAATAATACGTATCTGGAGAGGAAACCCTCGCGATATCTGCTCTAAAATAGACCGAAGTAATGTCTCCTCTTCTAGATCAGATAGCCTCCGCGATTGAGGGGTATAATCGCGTTGTGATTGACGGCCAGTCTTACGGTCACGGAGGGTACTATATCCTATATGATATATCTAAGAAGCGCGTCGCATACTTAGTTTTGGATCATTTTCAAGGGCCTGAAGGGCAAGAAGAACCCTAGCGGCTTTTGAAGGTTGTGGCATATTAGATTGTTGAGATTTAATTGATCTGATAGTGTTGATGTAAGGTGAGCGATTTTTGGTCGTATCACTTATCCGATCGGATCGCTTATCAACTACGTTAACTAAGTATTTCAGTTTAAGCAGGAAAGCTAAAGAAGGAAGTAAATCTTAACATAGTAACACGGGGACAGTTTCAAGTATATCCTTGGCCTTTGCATCGTCCTATGAACCTTTAACCATGGCTCATTCATAGGGTAACCAGTCAGTGATATATCATTATCACTTTGATAGGACTAGTGGAAAAGGCAATATCGTTGTGAAATGATATGAAGCTGTTAAAACTATAATTTGGAGGTAGGATACGAATGGAATCACCAGCACTATATCTGAGCAATTGCGATAAAGCAAGATGCACGTTATTGATGAGTGCTAATCGTTAACTATAACGCTTTAGGGTTCTCCTTCAGGGTCATTGGAGGATGAGATTAAGGCGACCGGTGCTTACGAGGAGGGCAAAGATGCGAAGCGAACCGTTTATCTTGTTTAGAAGAACGACCAAAAGGCCAAGCATAAAACACAGATTATTCACACCAAATATCTACAGAAGTAGTGCTCCCCTTTTTTGTATTATTCGCTTCCTCTTCCTTGTGTCAAAGCGACCTAGGTGCTTTAGTTTTGCGATGAAGTTATTGAAATTCTTAGAAGAGAGAACAATATTTAAGATACATCATAAGGAGCTAGGAGGCTGGTATATTCCAACCTAATTACTGAGTTAAATCTGGGAGGACTAATTAATAAGAAAAAGGTCGTATCCAATAGACACGCAGCCAAATCAAAACTTCCTGCATATGACTCCATTACCTAATAAGCCAATAAAAGAGCTCATAGTCTATTCAGGGCGTATGGCTGCAGCAGGTGATCCTGATATTCGAACGTGCGCCTCAGATTGATCTTCGCGGGTTCTGCCGGTAAATTAGCTGAAGATTATCACTCCGCTCCACCAAGTTCGAACCAACGTCTGGCCGAAGTTGAAAGTGACTCCCACAGGCATGTGATGGTCTACCGGTATACCCATAGAAGTCCAGAAGTTGCCCATAAGCCGTACGTCATGGAGGAAGACTCACAGACTTCGCGCGGATGGCTTCCTTAGTGCCGAGGCCTCTCTTTCCTGCCACTTAGTGCTGAGATCCGCTCCTTGTCGGTAACGAACGTAATCTCTCAGGATTGGGTCCGAGGCCGTTACAGATTTCTTGTAGGTCCACCCGTTGATCTGGATTGATCTTTCCATTACATTGCGTTCATATGTGGTCGTATCTCTAGACACTAAGGTAGCGGCCATCGCGTCATCGGACTCGTAGTGGCTGCCACTAGGCTCCTCTGTGTCTGGACCGACCCCGCATGTTGCACGTATGATTAAGAACCTGACCTCACCTCAGGTGATGTGNTGCCACTAGGCTCCTCTGTGTCTGGACCGACCCCGCATGTTGCACGTATGATTAAGAACCTGACCTCACCTCAGGTGATGTGGTCAGGCCAAAGAGAACTGTATTTGGACATTCATGTGGATGAGCACCAAAATCATGGTGTCGGGAATAAGCCGCAAAACAAGCTAGAACATTGTATCAGGCCACCGGTGTCTCGACTAACAACCACCTACCCCTCACCCAATACCCAGTCAAGAAACTGTCAACAAGAGCCTAGACCGTGGTTCCATAATCTTTGACTTGTCCGCGATGCGGCTCAGTTCGCCGTGGTGCGTTGTTTATGGCGGAAACTTACGATGATATGTCCCAGACATCATAGAAGCCATAACTGGTCCCTTAGATACAACAAGAGAACAACACGAAATATGGCCTTTATATTTCACCACATTCTACTGAGAATTACTCGAATTCCAAGAGGACGTTGTTAACAAACGATCATTCATGCCTTNCCTCCAGGTAGTTCAACCAGTCACCACAATGCTTTGGCCTCGGGTACACCTGTAGCATTTCTTGGTGTAATAGGCAGCGTCGCCGGTCTATTATTGATAGTTATTATTTTGTACGCATACCCTTCAAAGTTTTGTAGTCAACGTCCATGTTAATAAAGCTAGCTCTATCGTAAAATCACGATACCCTGTTCATCTACAGATCCTCAACAACACAAGCCCATCACAAAAATACGGAATAGTGAAGGGGCCTAAGAAGCAGGCACCGCGGACTGTAACGCAGCCTTGTTCAGTTGAAGTCTGGTGAGTTCCAATTTAAAAGGAAGAACTTTTCTATCCGTACTAATAGCAGTATAGTGCAATATGCATCGAAGCTCTTAGGGACCAGGACGATGTTCGACGATTGAAATGTAACCATGTTTTCCATAAGGGTTGCATCGACTCATGGTTCCAGAGGCACCATGTCGACTGCCCGTTATGCAAATCAATATTCGTTNCAGTATAGTGCAATATGCATCGAAGCTCTTAGGGACCAGGACGATGTTCGACGATTGAAATGTAACCATGTTTTCCATAAGGGTTGCATCGACTCATGGTTCCAGAGGCACCATGTCGACTGCCCGTTATGCAAATCAATATTCGTTCCAGACAGGCGCAGCGATCATGATGATATTCCTTAGGATCGAGAGATATGGGGAGATCGAATCTTTGAGGGGTCTTGCAAAGCCTACAAAATGCTTGACAAGAGGTTTTCCTTTTTCAAATTCATTCCCTCCCATACGCCAGCGATGTATATTCCATTACTATTTTGTATACGAGGGCATTGGTACCTCTTACTTACGAATGTTATAATTCTTCCAATCATAGAAGTAACCTAAATCCGAGACTGTAAGCTGAAACTTATACTTTTATCATGGGTATATCTTTTATTCAGGATGCGTTTTTTGATTATGGCGTTAAGTATGGGAGTCATAGTGTGCGCACCAACGAATTCAATCAGTAAATAATGAGAATCACAAGAGCTTCCATTTCAGCCTGAAAACCTCTATGTTGCGCCCATGCCTACACATACCAATCTCCAAGTGTAGCCATTTCAGAACCAGTGTATGCGGCTTTGATGGTCAAGACCATATTTCAAAGCTTGTTTGCGCATGGGACACGGCAGCTCACCCACGATCAACGCCTCCCTGGTGGCATGCTTATTACCGCCGGTTTCAATTATAATGACATAGCCCAGCGACTAGGGATAACCTGAATACAGGTTCAGCAGGTTGTAATTGCTCGTCTAACTACGCCTAGACGCCGGTCGGGTCGACCTAACTTACTGACAGACGCCCAGGCCAAGACCAAGCCCTCCCGTCCTTCTTTACTAATGGACTAAAAAAGCCTAGATCGAAATGATCGAATTCGTACGCGCCTCGAAGACCGGCTGCCGTACGTCCTATCGAAAGACCTTTCAAGCCCTCAGTTAGGACCGCTCTGAGTACGATATCCGCTATACCTCAGCCCCGCTGGCTTGAACAGATATGCATGCTGCGAGCCACAGATCACACGCTAAGAGTCACATCGGCTGGTCCATACGTCAATGGAAGTCCATTCTATCCTGTAACGAGACCTGGGCTACAGCTGGAAATTCCACGAACATGGGTAACGCGAAAGCGCGGCCGAGAGCTCGACCCAACCAACATTGAACGTGAATGACAATGTCGCTGAAAGCTTTTAGAGAGGATACCATAGGATAGGTTGCGTGAGGTTGTCAATAAGCTTTGGGATAGTATTGGTCGATCTTCTAGCGTGCGACCTTGCTTATCTCAGTCCTGTATGCAACTTAACTCGGAATGCATACCTATGATATTGAAGGGAAGGTTCAATAGACAGGGTTTCACTTGATTGACGAGTGCGGCGTTGATCCGCAATTGTGAATGTTTCGATACCATACTTCCTCAAAGAATAGGATAGTTGGTTGGCTAAGCCAAGTTGTGGACTGCCTTTGGTGTAGACCTTAGGGCTAGAAGTGGCAGGTTCTATGATAATATGTAGTGATCCAAGGCATTGGGTTATTATTGTAGCAGTGTGGCTGGACCTCCTGGTTATAACTTTGCCGCATTATTTGCTAGCGTAATAAAAGAATCATCCTGATCATATCGCAAGCTGCGCAAAGGGTGAGATTCAATTGAAGACGGTTTAACCAAGAAGCAAAACCTCTTTCAGACCGACTTCAACTACTGAAACCACATTCGTCTATTGAGTCTGTGTTTACATCACGTAACAATAGTTCAGGCCGTTTAGCATAGGTTTCACTACAGCGTGGGCACATTGCGTAGGTATATGCAGATGTATATTATGTTGCATTACCAGCTGAGGGAAAACATGTGCACCCCACTAGCTCTGTCGTTAATAATGACATATGCCTTGAATACAACAAATGACATCGAAATATATATCACGCTTAGCTCGCGATTACCTCTTTTCTATCAATATCAGAATCCAAGGCATGAACCCAAATAATATCAAATCAAACAAATACAGCGCTCGAGCTGCTCCAGTCCACCCCTTCTCACTCTCTTTTGCGGGACCACGACCACCCACAACTCTGCGCCCCATGAATTCCACACAAACCATACATCCTAACCCTAATAGTCCAATTGCCATTCTTACACGTGCTTTGGCGGGGACCTGATAGCGGTTTACTAGCCAATGCGCCCAAGCAATAACAGCAATAAACATAAGTGGTGCCTCAATAATTTCGGCATGTGACGGAGGAAGATTGAATTTGGGAATGACGTATAGATGGCGGATGGTACCAAAGAAGAAGCCTGTGGAGAAGACAACGCCGAAATAAGTAAATGCCAGGCGACTTATAGTTGAGTGGGGAGGATTGGAAACATTTTTGGCGCGTGGAGTTTTGATGTTCGGCGCCATACCTTTCGGAGATAAGGTAAATATTCAAATTACGTTTAGAATTCGGTATTACTATACAAAGCATGGGATACAACCGACTTCGGAGTTAGGAAAGAAGGCGTGAGATAACTGCCAAGAGGGTATGCCAAGTTATAGATTGAGTCATGAAACACATGAGGTCCACCGCAAGATCGACCCACTCGACTCCACACCGCCCCCTTTGCTTCCTCCGTGATGGCACGGACCGCAGACATTTATCGAAACAAACGCAGAAGAAGCGCAGACCAGAACGTGAACAGATCATACACGACGAACCAGACACTATACACACCTGCAAAAATGGGAGCAGTATCAGTGGTCATATTGGAGCTACCGTAGTCTGCACCACCCACGGGGATATTCGAAGTGTACACATTGGTCCGTCATTGACATTTTGGGTTGCATGCATACACAACATGCAATGCAGCAGTTCCTGGTGATGGTCACGTTGCTGTAAGACTGAATGTCTTATTCATGGACGCGCCGCGGTTGGAGGAGCCTCGTGGGTAATTTTCGTTCTTCCTTTGAGACCGTGACGATAAGAGCGTAAGTTGCATTTCAGTCAACGAGTACACGCTTCAAATTTTTCCTTACCTCTACTGAGCTCTGAGATAATTCATTTCTATTTTACACAATTACATAACTAGCTACTTATTATAATGGTTGTTTAGTCAGACGCCACAATTTTGCACGAGGTTGGATTCAGGGCTGAACTAAAAATTAGTGTCCAAAAGTCTGTGGACATCTCCCCGCCAACATGTAATCCACCACTTAAATTCATACTGACCCTTCAACTTCAACCCGTNAAAATTAGTGTCCAAAAGTCTGTGGACATCTCCCCGCCAACATGTAATCCACCACTTAAATTCATACTGACCCTTCAACTTCAACCCGTCCAAAACATAGACAAATAATGTCGCAAAAAAATGGGATTTTGTCCATATTATGCGCAAAGCGCCAAAAGAACAAAGAATTCAGCGAGACGATTAGAGCCCTTATTGTGCAGGCTGTAGAGAGTGGAAGGTCATACCGCGATGTCGCCCGTGAAGTACAATGTTCACCACAAGCGATCTCAAATATATTTCAACGCTGGAAAACTCGACAGACTCTAGACGGAAAACCCAGACCCGGGCGCCCTAAGAAACTCACATTCCAGCAGATTCGGTACGTATTAGTTTCATTAAAAAGGGACCGGCGGATAACATATGACTCGCTTGTCAATCTTATAGGTACTGACGTCTCACGATCAACAGTACGTCGTGCGATACGACGTCATTACGGTCGCAAATGGAGGGCTATGCAGAGGATACCATTATCAGAAGAAACCGCTCGTCAGCGGCTTTCATGGTGCTAAGCCTGGAGGCAAGATATTGAAACGAATTGCTGGAGGTTTGTTGTTCTAAAGTTCGTATATGGATGCCGGTCGGGAATCGTTTACTGACTTCCGGACAACTTCAGGTCATTTTTAGCGACGAATCGTCAGTCCAGTCCCAACCGAACTACAAACGCGGCTGGGTCTTCCGGAAGCCTCATGAGAAGTTCATGAAGGAATTGGTCAATATTACAGTACATGGGAAGTCGAAGTTATCGATTATGGTATGGGGAGCGATCTGGAGAGGCGGAAAATCCGATATCATCGTCATGATCCGTGATCAGACCGCCAGAAGAAGAGGATATACATCAAAATCATATCTGGAGGCATTACTAGAAGGCTTACTTCCTATTTACGATGGAACACGACAATTCCAGCAGGATAACGCTCGAATTCACGTCTGAGTCTACGACCGAATGGCTGCATTCTCATGCGATCAGTTGGATAGATTGGCCGGCACATTCGCCTGATCTCAACCCAATTGAGCATATTTGGAAGCAATTAAAGTTGAACATTCGTAAGATGTTTCCTCAGTTAAATCTTCTCAAAAACAACGAAGTCGATCGAGCAAAGTTGGAAGAATGCATCAAGTTGGCGTGGGCAGCAATAACAACGGAGCAAATTAACCGTCTAATTGATTCCTTGCCCCGGCGACTTGACGCCTGCATTCGCGCAAGAGGATGGTATACAAAATATTAAAGAGAAAAACCAGGGCTATCATATGATATATATATCGATTTAATTGACCTTTATTTAATGTGTTTTCAATTGAATTGAAGTTATCGCGGTTGAATTAATTGAGTTGCTACAGGGTGGGGTGTCCACAGACTTTTGGACACTAATTTTACCTCCAAGAAAACCGGTAGCGACGTGGAAGAAAAGAATGTTAAAAGCGCAAGCATTTACATTTATAGAGCCTAGTGATCACTGAATCGATCTTGAATAGGTGCCGAATAACTGATTAGTAAAGACAATGGAACCTTTAGAGACGAGGGAGCTACCTTATAGGTAGAAAGTCAATATCTTTCAAGCCCTGCACGGATTTGTATGATATATCGTCGAGTCGCTCTATATCAGCTAACGGTTAATGTGGGTTTGAAGTGGCATTATTAACAACATCATCATAAGATCAAGGGGCTCTATAAGCGGGCTAGGCATGCAGTAAAGCATCATAAAACAGTGAATACAGTAGTGTAATCCGGAATCTGTATCTAATGATATGATGGCCAATGTTCGCTGTCCGGCAAGCTAAGTTCGGGGATAGTTAGGCAGTACGTACCTCTGTGGGCCAGAGCTGTCGCCGACTGGGGCATGCGGTTACGTGTTCCGCAGTGATACGCAAATCATTCTACCCGGACTATTAACTCTCGGTGACTGCCTGGCTTATCAGGTTATCCTCACCCCCAGAGCAGCCACATGATATAGAAATCCAGGTGACAAAATAGTGTTCAAAGTGTTCGAATATGTATACTGTAGGACACCGATTACGACCGCGAAATTTTATGGCGTGTTATGAACTGTTGCACTCTAATCCGCGCCAGATTTTCACAGAGTACATTTATATATTTAGCTGCCTCAAATCTGAAAATGATAGATTGACCCATCTAGAGCTATTAATTCTTATAGGAACCCAAAAATGGAGCTCATCTATATCTATTCCCTGCTGACTTAGGCGTTTTGAAAATAGTAAAGTCACACTCCCCTTCGTTAGATCTGGCAAGTAAATAGCCCTAGACGCCTTATCACGTGTGGTCTGGAAGCCCGTCCTCCTGTTGTAGTTTATGCTTTTAACTAGGGCCATATAGCCACCCGATATCATCCGCGATAAGTGCGGGGCAGAACTTGATCCTTATCTTGGCTTCTCTCACGTCATGGACGTGTCAATTCGCGCAGCATACAAGGTCCAAATTCCGTGTATATAATCAACTTCTTCCCCCATACGATCTATGTTCATAGCCTACACCTGTACCTACTGCAAGGCTATAATCGATTTCCGCTCCCTTCGAACGCCGGCTCACAAACGAGATTTCCCGTCAGGATGTGCAAGAAGGCCACTTGCAACACTTGCAGTAAGTCCGCTTATTCGAATTATAAAGGTTGGGACTGATTTTGGCTGTAGAAAAAGCAACTTGGTGGGGCTGCGGTAACCACGTTCCAAAGGTTATGTCTGAGATTCCTGAGCATGACTGGTGTACTTGTGAGCCCAAGGTGGAAAAAGAAGGGAAAGAATATCCTCCCAGGGCCGAACGAACCGATCACCCGGCTTAGTGCGACAGAGCAGTAACTAGTTGCAAATTCCGGGATTAAAGTTCGTGAATTATGATTACTTCTAGTCCTGCTGCAAGTTTAATAGAACACTCAAAGTGAGTAATCATATTTCTCATTAGTGAGGTATGGCACATAAGGTTCAGTTGATTCGCTACGATTAGCATCTTCGTGTAACATCATCATCATACGACGGTCCACAGCACTGAGGGGAAACAAACCTTCATAATGCGCAAAGTATGAGTTTTTCCCGCAGAAAGCCATGGAACCTAACAGGCAACCATGTGAATGTCAGGCCATGACGATTCATATGTCGAATAATTATCTATATTTTGCAATATCATACGGACTCATTTTTGGAATGGTGAGGGGTAGAATGGATAGTCATATGACCCTTGGTTGAGGCTCATGTCTCTGGTCTTTATGTCGGCTCCGAGCTTCACACCCTGAAGCTGGCCTGATTGAAGGCATGCAGATTCTCCAATATTCCTTTTCCACGTCAAACTGAAACCAAGCATGGAGAGGGATGAACCTGAGCGAGAACGGCTTGAGAGGCATACAACACAGAGTAGCTTCGTTCGCGATGCCATCATCGGTCTTGCAGATGGATTAACAGTACCTTTTGCATTAACAGCTGGATTATCCTCGTGGGTTCATTCTGATTATTACGTTTTTCACTGCTGATGAGTAAACAGAATTGGATCAAGTAAGCTTGTTATTCTTGGTGGAGTGGCCGAACTGTTCGCCGGATCTATCAGTATGGGACTGGGGGCTTATCTAGCCACAATCACCGACACCCATCACTTTCGAGTAGAGGAAGCACGGGAACAGCGCCAGGTTACTAGAACCCCACATCTTGAAAGCGAATTATTAGTGAATCTCTTCCAAACGTATGGTATCACCTACCAAGAAATATTACCAATTATCGAAAATTTCAGAAGAAATCCACACTCTTGGGTCAAAGTGAGTTTGCTGCCCCTCTGCCGGGAGAAACTAAAAACATGTAGTTTATGATGGACTTTGAACTTAAACTTGAGCGCCCCAGCTGGTCACGGCCCTGGGTTTCAGCTCTAACAATGGGGCTGTCTTACTTTACAGGTTCGCATATCCCAATATAGTGAACATTTCTTCTTATATTTATATTAATACAACTCGCAGGGGGGCTTATTCCCATGATCCCTTACTTTACTACGAAGCATGTTAACACTGCGCTCCTTGCTTCGATCGGAGCCACATGTGTTATGCTATGCGTATTTGGTTATGTGAAAGCTGCCATCACTGGGCTTAGCCATCGTTCCGCCCTTTATGGATCACTGGAAACGCTTCTTATAGGAGCTATTGCTGCTGGCGCTAGTTATGGCATTGTGAAAGTTGCAAATGCTCATCTTGATTATAAACAATAAAGTAAATAATACTGTCACTCATAAATACCATGCAGTACCCATCCCAGGATCATCTAATGGATAACCAAGATTTCGCTCCTCCCATCCAAAATCCAAATTTTCAATTGCACCGTACCCGGCCAGGAATGAAGTAGCTAATAAAATCGTACAATCCCCGTCGCTAAAATACATGTCAAGCTTTTGGTTCCCAAGATATACACGCTATCATGATGTAATGATGTGATTAGGTGTTTCGTTCTACCTGTTAAAGCAAAAACGGGTTGATTATTGTTATTGTTAGTTCTAAGTTACATGTGTCTGAGAGGAGCACAGCTCCTTACATAGTATCCACATCCTAGCCACCAGCAGATCGGACCACCTTAGCCACACNCATGTGTCTGAGAGGAGCACAGCTCCTTACATAGTATCCACATCCTAGCCACCAGCAGATCGGACCACCTTAGCCACACTGTCTCAACAATGCGATTCATTGAGCACGTCTACGGCCTACAGGCCAATGTTCGCATTGTTGTTGTAGCGGGCGTTGTACAATACGAAGGTGATGGAGGAAACAGAGCCGAATAAGTAGGCAGATATTGATCGCAGAAGGCCCTGGTGCGCTATTAGGCTAGAGGAATATGGTGTTTTGTGGAAAATGCGTCTCTCAGCTAACTTTTTCGTACTCCGCTTGTACCAGGGTGATTACTTAAGCTAGGTGGGGTGAGTGACCTACTGGAGTCTTGTGCCGCTTGACGAGATAAGCATCCTCCTTGACTGGCCATCGATGGACCCTCATAGGACAGTGAATCGCTAGACAGACAGACAGACAGATCTATTACACCCGGTAGGCCACCGCCCATAGGGCTCTAAAAACTGAAAAATACATACATCTCGCTAATTATTGTCTTGTTCTCGCCGAGCCCCTATGTTTCTCGCCTTGCTCTTTTCTGTCTCTTCGTTGTTTTTCCTTCTAGATCCCCGTATTGGTTAGTGGTAGCAGATCGACTTGAAGCCCAATTCCTCCAAGTGTTCAG